>JXTC01000012.1:342624-423438 GCA_002914845.1 Trema orientale | reverse complement strand
TGCAGTTCGAGCAAGTTTGGGTGGAAGAATACGACCAGCTAGATCCTATCCGACAAAGTGTTGAGCGCCCAATAAGGTATTGAGTACTAAAAACTCTGTACAGTTTGAATACTATATCGAGGACCTGTTAAGTATAGTCGAGTCAATCAAATAATTGGACAGCATGTCCGACAATGTGTCGAGTAGGATAATTGAGGGACGTGCAGCTCAACTGGGTGTAAAGCCAATTTCTATAGAATATGATTATAACTAGTTGAGCGTACTCGACAGAGTGTTGAGCATGCTCAACAAGGTATCGAGCCACTCAACATACTTGTCTTGCAAAAATGATTCGAACTTTCAAGAAGTATTAATCATTGCCATCATCATCATCATGATCATTATGCAGTTAATAGTGATGATGAGGAGGATGACAACAACAATAACAAAGAATGTGAAATCTACTTAATGTATAATATTACGCCTTCATTTTACATGAATATAATGTGAAATCTTATGTATTATTATTATATTTTATTATATTGAGAAAATCATATTTTTGCTCTTGAATATATAGAGTTACTAAACAATAATTAGACATCCAGTCTGAAACGCTTGACAAGGTTGTCAGGTACCAAACACCGTTGTCGATCAATTTTTCAAACATAAAATAGTTACTCGACAAGATTATTTGTTTACTCAATACCATATCGAGAGTTACTTAGCAAGAGTGTCTGGCTACTCAACTTCCTAACTGGAGCACTCAAAAGAGTTGTCGATAATCACACAAGCTTGTTGAGCAACAATTTTGAGCCTAAAAATGTTACTTGACAGAGGTGTCTGCTAACCAAGAACTTATTTGGAGCACTCAATATAGTTATCTAGTAATCAAACTCCCTTGTTGAATACTTTTTAATTGAGACTAAATGGGTAACATTTTAAAAATAAATTTGTTTTTATAGAGAATTTTAAAACTGATCATTCTAATCTTGAACTTTGTTTTTAAAAGTAAGTATCTAATTATTGTCCATATGAGAAAAAGACATACATACATAAATAACAAGGTTTGTATTCATTTGGAAATACTATCATGTTCTATTGCACCGAGAAAAATATTTTTTTTTCAAAAACATAAGAGTCAATAATTTATATATTCAAGAGAATTTTGAACCAATTATTCTAATATTTGTTTACTAAAAATAAGTTACTTGATTCTGTTTTTATGAGAAAAAGACATAAATAATATGATTTATATTCATAAAGAGTTGTTTTATACTTTATAGTAATTTTGGTAAGACATTTTCTAAAAAATAGAGGTCGGTAATTTACATTTTATACAAAATTTTAAAATTAATATTCGTTTTAATCTTAAATTTTTTTTTCTTTTAAAAGTGTCTAGTTATTATTTTTATGAGAAACAAGACACAAATGACATGATCTGTATTATAAGGTGATATTATCATGCTTTATAATACCAAATAGGAGTAATTTTTGTAAATATATATAAGTCAATAATTTATATTTTAAAAAAATTTGGAGACTAATTATTCTAATCATAGACTTTATTTTTTATAAGTTATTCTTCTCATGAGGAAGAATACATATATAATATGGCTTATGTTCATAAGAAGGTACTATCATATTTTATAGCACGAAATATGATATGTTTTGAGAGTAAAAGTCAACAATTTATATTTATAAGAATTATAAACTAGTCATTCTAATCTTTAACTTTATTTTTTTAAAGTGTTTGGTTATTGTTTTTATTAAAAAAAAAGACATAAATAAGATAATTTGTATTCATAAGGAGGTACTATCATATTTTATCGTACTAAGTATTACAAATTTTGAAAATAAAATTGATAATTCATATATTGAAGAGAATTTTAAACTAATTATTTTAATCTTAAACTTTGCTATTTAAAAATGAGTGGCTTGTTATTGCTCTTATGAGAAATAAAACATTTTCAAGAGAATTTCAAACTAATCGTTTTGATCTTAAATTTTGCTTTTAAAAAATGAGTAGTTTGTTATTATTCTCTTGAGAAAGAAGATATATATTTTATGGTCTGTATTCATGAAGTGGTACTTTCATACCTTATAGCACCAAGTAGTAAGTTCTTTTAAAATAAAAGTCAGTAGTCAACATTTTCAAGAGAATTTTAAATAAATTTCTTTGATATTAAATTTTATTTTCTAGAAATAAGTGACTTATTATATGTTATTCTTATAGAAAGAAGACATAAATAATATGGTTTGTACTAATAATTAGGTATTTTTTGAACAATAATATGGCACTAAATAGGAAAATTTTTTGAAAATAAAAATCGGTGATTTACATTTTCACGAAAATTTTAAACCAATCATTCTAGTCTTAAACTTCAATTTTTGAAAATCAGTGATTTGTTATTGTAATGAAGTACCACCAAAAGTCAATAATTTACATAAAAAAAAAAATAGACTTAAATGACTATGTTTTTAGATGACTAAATAATGGTGCTTTGATACCCAACACCTTGTCTGGAGTGCTCAACATGGTGTTGGGTGACTAGACACATTTGTGGAGCCAATTTCTCAAACTTATAAATATTACTCAACATGGGTGTCTAGTTACTCAATAGTCTGGCTAGAGTACTCAACAATCTCGTTGAGTAATTAGACACCCTTGTCGAGCCATTTTTCCAATTCTACAAAGGTTATTCGACAAGTTTATCTAATTACTCAACACCATGTACGGAGCGCTCAACATGGTATTTGATACTTTGTTAAAATTATATATTGTATTTTGGTTATTATCAATATTAACCCTTAGATTTGAAATCTGTTACAAATTTATAATATGACACCAATTTAGAGCAGTTTATTTACCAATATGTCGTTTAAAAAATTAAAAATAAACTGTATAAAAACTGATCCAAGAATAAGTTCATTAAATCAAGTTGTTAAATTGACTACTCTAAACTAGTGTCAGGGTATAAATTTATAATAGATTTTAAATCTAATAGTAAATGTTAATAATAACTAAAATACAAAACAAAGTATCAAAATACAAGGTATAAAAGTAATACTATTTTCATAATTTAATGGAAATTAAGTTTTGGTCATCTAACAACAAAAGTGAAGAGTTAGTAATTATTGCTAATAATTTATTTCAAGCTGAACTCTTGTTCAAACACAAATATTTTATTGGATAGCATTACAATATTACTTATAAGGAAAAGTTTGGTGTGAAACTTGGATTTAATCTTTCCTCTTTTTTTTCCCCTCAGAAAACGTAAAGAAGAATTGATCTTATTTAGTTTTCTTGCGAAATGCTTTCTACCATCTTGATGATTATAGGTCATAAAAATAACATAACATAGTAAATAGAATCGTTTTAGAAACATATTAGAAGTACATTGACATAGATCAAGTCAGTCCAAACGATCGACCATAGATGATATAGTTATATATAAATAATATATAACGTACCAACCGTGTCTACTTATTTAATTGATTATTCATTCAAATCAAACGGCATTTATGCATAATTAAGTCAATTTAAAAGCTTATTTTGGTTCCAAGGGCAGTGGTTTGCCTTGTAGAAATGACTTGAACAAGAGAAACGATCGCTCTGGTTGTGAAGTTGGAGTTCCATGAGAAGCACCTCTTACGGTTGCAAAGGTTAGTTTATCACCATAAACTTGTGTCCATCCACCAACCTGTTAGAGAGAAATTTAGGGAACGATACAAATTAAAAAAACAAAAAAGTAATTAGTAAACTCAGATATATATATATATATAGATAATTAGTTTCCTTCAGTTAAAGTGAAAAATGCAATACTTGTGATCATCTTTCCCACCCCACCCAAAACACCCCTATGTGTGTAAAAAGAACAATAATAATAATAATAATAATAATAAATAAAGAATAAATAAATCTTGCACTAAAGGACATATAGTACTAATTATATGATATTAGTTTCAGCCACGTTTATTTCAAAATGGGAGCATACTATCTAAAATTATATAATTAATTCAAAAAGAGGACACATCATTTGATGTAAGCTATTTTTGATATCCCTAGTATTACTATTATCAAAAAGATAAATCACATCCTTTGCGACCTCTTTTTGTTAAACGAAGTTGGTCAATGGAAATATGAACATGATATATAGAATACTTTTTTAACTTTTATAAAAATATATGTATACTTTTGGAATTTCAAAGAAAAGGAAAGTGAACGTAGAGCAAAACAATGGGGTAATTAATCATTGTTGTTTTACCCCCCTTAATAAAGGTACATAACATATGTGTACTAATTACCTGTTTGCTGTTAAACCAAGCGCTGTATGGCACAGTTGTTTTCAGTCCCAACGTTTTTGCTAATTGCCCTACCAAAACTCGAGTGCCCAAAAATGGGACCACCGAGTCCTGGTCGCCACTGTCACGTTAGTTGTATCATTCATGTTAGTACTTAGATTAACTTTCACATATTGTTGCCAATTAATTACAAAACAAGAAATTAAATATATATGGAACAATATGGATTCTTTATTCTCATGTAATGCGATTTTCATTTGTTGAATGAAATCACTATTTTTCCATTAAAAAAACTGAGAATATCTATATTGTATTGGCAAAAATGGTACCTGTATACTATTGCTCGGATGCCAGCCAATACCAGTCCACCAACCACGTTGATTGCTGATTCTTTGTATAAATCACGCCGATCATATTGCAGATTCCTACAAATATCATAATTATATAGCAGCATGTATATTTTCTTTTTTCTTTTTTTTTTTTTGAGGGAAATGTATATTTTCAACATAGAAAGACCAATATATATTATTATATATATAGGTATTATATAGATTCACATATACAAATATTGAGCTGACAACTTATATGGAAGTAAATAAAGCAGTGCATGATTGGAAGAAATCGTATGGAGGAGCTTACGTATATAAAAGTGGTTTAAACGTTAAAAATTAGGATTACGTGTTAATTTGGTAATAATCTAGCTACACTCAAGTTTAGAATGGGAATAATTCTTACTTAGTGCTACATATTTTCCATTCATCAACTCCAACAAGCCGAGCATGGAGAGCCTTTTGTACATCTTTCCTGTTTAAATAGGTTTTCGCCTTTTCTTCTATACAATCTTCATAGTTTGCATCCTCACCCTTCTACAGTCACAAATTAAGTCATTATATACAGAAAACAAAAAGTTTCCGAAAGTTTAAATCTCAAAAATAATGTCTCACCATATCATCCTCTAGAGCCATTATTAGTTCTGAGTCAGAAGAAGATAAGTTTTCGAGTAATTTTGACCTTAAAGCTTTGTTTTCGAGCATTTTCCTCAACGAGTGCTTCTCATTAATAGATGTTTTACAATAGTTTCCAACAACAAAATAATAATCGATGAATGAAGTACGTTCCTTTGCATATTGTATGAATGCAGGAATACAAGCAGTGGGAGGGTCAACTTTGTCTATTGCGGCCGCTTTGTAGAACTCTGCGTAGTCACAAACTGTATCGAAAAGATTGTAAGTAGATTCTGATATCAGCCCGTGAGACCAGTAATACGTCATCTCTGAATTTGTATCAGTACTGAATTCAAGAGCAGGGTTGCCTATCTGCATTCATGTAATAAGTTCTCAAAGATTTCACATCAGCCAAAAGCTGTAATTTTATATAAAAGAAAAATATGTAACATATCTACAAAAAGATTACGTTACACTTACAAGGATCCCTTTCAGGTTGATATTAACTTTGGAGTCAACAAGGAGATAAGCCAATTGTGGGACATAGTGACCTATACAGGGGAAATGAAAATCAATGACATTAGTAAAATAAAGTATGGAGATAATTAATTAGGAGTTTAGTGAACAAGACTACCTTGGCGACCTTGAAGCATTTTATGCATCTCTGTTCTTGTTTTGCCAAGTTCTAAGAAATTATTCCCCCACTTTAAGTGATTATATATACAGGTTTTCAAATCAAGGTTATTATAAGTAATAAGTGTCTTGCTCACATAGCCGCATTGGAAATAGGTATCTAAGTAACACTTTGTTTTAAAGGTATGGATTTGCATTTCAATTAAGCTATATTCTGTCCCGCCCTTGTTTAACTTATTATGATAAGCTGTACCATATTCTATAGTGAAGTGTGACTCTTATTTGATAGAGTATGCACTACCAGAGAATATACTACAATATGCCAAAAAAAAAAAAAGAAAAAAAGAAAAAAAGAAAGCTCTGAATAAACTCGAAAATGCTCAGACTTTCCTTTTTCAAAAGGTAAAAGGGAGAATAAGGAATCCTTTTCTGGATTTCTGTTGAATTGGCTCCTTCTTTCGCTCAGCAAATGGGTTTTGTACCAACCCTTTTGTATTTTTTTATTATATGGTTAATGAATTTATTTTTTCATACATCAGTGTACTATAATGACAATTACAATGACTAAAACAGTCACCATAATAACCAGTACTACTACTACTGCCACAAAAAGTACTGATAATAACAAATAAAAGAGAAAAAAAAAAAAAAAAACCTGCATAGCTCTCTCCAGCAATAAAGAAGTCGCTGTTCTTGTATTCGGGGAATTTTCCAAACCACCGTTGCAAAAACGTAAGACTATCTTTGGCTTAAGAATAGCGAAAAAAAAGTCAAGTGTCAATATCAGATTACAGATACATTAAAAAGGGTATACAATTTTTTTGACAAAATGATTACTTTTAGGGAATCATATTGATTTCTATACTATACATGAATAATTTGAGAACAAAAATATAAAAGTAATAGACAGAGTTTACCAGTAATAGCATCGTCTACATGGGTATAAAACGATTTATTTGCAGAATAAGAGAAACCAACCCCTGCTGGTGATTCCAAGTACAACATATTGGCCACTGCAACATAAGAAAACAGCAACAATGACTTAATTTAAGTAGCTATAAATGGAGATTTAAGACATTTTGAAGAAAGTAGTAACCTTTGTTCCAACTGTACTTGTTCTTTACTATAGTTTTCCCACTAGCAACTATGAATGGACCATGTTCAGTGAATGCACCAACTCCAACAGAGGAACAACCCGGCCCTGAAAATTCGACATAAAAGCAAACTTAATCATGACCAAGTGAAACAAAGACTTTTGACAAGTCTAGATTAGATTTTGCTAATTATCATGACTCGTCTAAACTAACATATAAAATGTGAAAAAAAAAAAAAAGGTATAGTTTGAAGGAAACCATATAGACGCAGATACAGTAGGAAAGTACCTCCATTAAACCAGAGAACCAGGGGCTTTGAATGAGGGTCTTTCTCTGCTTCAACGAAGTAGTAGAACAGATTTCTTTGTTGCTTCTCATCAACGGTGACATAGCCTGAGAATTGCTGGAAACTGACGCTTGGTTGACCAGGCAATCTGACGATTTTATCAGAAACAGGAAAAGGGTTGACTGCCACGAACATCTGCATTACAAATATTATGCCGATGAAGCCTCTGGAAAACCATGGCTGATAAGACGACATCGTTTCCTGACGTCTAGACACCGTTTCTGATAGTGAGTTGGGGTGCACTGAGTTGAAATGCTAGTCATATTCTTATATAGATGACAATAGAGTTCAGTAGGAGCATTACTGGACCATCCACAGATTTTTGACCCACTAAATGCGTATTGATAATGACATAAAGAAACATGGCATTCTTAGGGGGCATTATTCGAGCATTACATCTGCATTCGTTTCACACACATACTAAGCATCATTTTGTGTGGTGAGGACTTTATACGAAGAAGAGCTTTTGCTACGACAAATGGTCTCTCCTTTGGGACAAATATGTCTGTAATCAGAGCAACTGATTGCTATCCGTGTCACTAATCTAACTCATCTATTGGTCAAATATATATATATATTTTTTTTACTAAAAAAATATCGACCATGCACTAGTGCAATAGTGTGTAGTTGTAGGAAAAACGAATTTGGTGTCGGAGATAATTTAGTTTAATTGTATTTTCTTTAATTATTATAATTATCTCATAGTTATTAGATGTATATTCTCTAGAATATTCTCTAAAATATTTTTTGGAATATTCTCTTGTGATTGTATATAAAAATTCTCTCAGTTAATGAAAAGGCAGCAGTCAAAATATTTTTTCTCTCGCAATTTCTACATGGTATCAGAGCATCACTCTATCCCTCGCATATTTCCCAAATTCCTCCTTAAAGAAAAAAAAAACGACCCTAGTTGCTGCCAATTTTGGTCGACCGATTCTTTCTGATCTATCAATTTTTAAGAATTTTCTTTCTTCTTCTCTTTTTCAATGGCTAAACTACAGATCCAAATCACCATTCTTGACCAAAATCAATGCAACAATCCTCTTTTACTCATAAATTTTTCATCCCATACTACAGTCAAACTTACCTCCACCAATTATCTTTCATAGAAATTACAATTTCAGGCACTTCTAAGTGGTATCAACCTTGATGGTTATCATTGGTACCACATCCACACCCTTTCAGATAATTATAATTAATTCGAAGACTTCTCCTAATCCTATGTATCTTACCTGGGTGTATTAGGATCAGTTGATTTTCGGTGCTATTGTTGGCTCCCTATATGCTTCTATTATTCTTTTACAATAATATGCTACAACCTCTCGTGAAGCCTAGACTATACTTACTAACACATATGCCAAACTCTCTAGTGGCCATATTAAATAAGCCAAGGAGCAACTTAAATGTGCCACCAAGGCTTCTCGCACTGTTACCGAATACATGCAGTTTGTCAAGACCTGTGTTGATGAACTTGTTGTATTAGGCAAACTCCTTGATATTGAAGACCTCGTTGAAATTATTTTTGATGGTCTAGGTGATGAATACCAGTTCATTTTTGAAATTGTCATTGGTAGAGAAAACCCAGTCTCCTTTGACGAACTTCATGAGAAACTCATTAATAAGAAGTTATCCCTTTGCCAAAGGTCTTCCTCCTCTAAGTCACTTCCTGCTACCACCAACACTGCTAACACTAACAATGCTACCTCTCGTCTATGATCATGGCGTCCAACTATCACCAATTCCTCCTCCCCCATGCATCCAGTCACCTGGTAGTCAAATTTCACACCCATTGGGCCACCCAACTTCACACTTTGTAGCAGTCGCCCACCATCTAGACCTTACCATGGTTATTGTCAAGCATGCAACACACAGGGTCACACTGCTCACCGTTGCCCTTCCTATAATTTGGTGTCCTATTCATCCCAACAATCTCAGTGGCGACCTAAATCTCCTATCTCATATGTTCCTTGTCCATTAAATCCTTAGCAACCCATAGCTAACTTTGCATCTCTTACGACTACTGACACTCTAAATTAGCTCTATGATAATGGTGCCTCACATCACATTACCACCGACCTAAGCAATCTCTCCCTTCACTATATACCAGTCAAGATGATATTATAATTAGTGATAGTACAGGTCTACCCATCACTAACACTGGTTCAACTTCTTTATCCACCACCTTCTGCGTGTTTAATTTAAAATAATGTTCTTTGTGTTCTCAATATACATAAGAACCTTAATTCTATTTCTTCGTTTTGTACTACTAATAATATTTCCATTAAATTCTTACCTTCTTCCTTTCATATGAAAGATCTTCTCACAGGGGCACATCACATTCAAAAACATAATAAGGATTGCGTATATAAGTCGCCGAGTTCCTCCACACATCCTCAATCAAAGAGTCCTCTCCTTTACTTGCTTTTTCAAGTGTCAAGACCACTTTGTCTGAGTGACACCATAGATTCGGACATCTTGCTTTTTTTATTCTTCAACAGATTATTTCTTGGTTTGATTTAGCTGTTTCAGATCCATTGTCTAGACAAGCCAACGGAAGGAACGGGAGGCCAGTATATGAATGGTGGCATCAAGACGTTACGCGGCCATGCTTAGGATAACTCTTGAGTGACAACGGACTTGTGTAGCTCTCGTACGACAAGCGCACGAGGTAGCACCCAAGCGGCCAAGGCACGGGAGGCCACCTGTGCAGCCAGCGCGTCGAAGGCCGCTCGCTGGCCATACGCGGATCACATTCACACAGCCAGCAGGGCCATGCCCATGCGGCCAGCACGGGGAGGTTGCCCGCAGGCCATGCGCGGATCATATCCATGGGGCGTGCGTGGGGTGAACCTGTGCGGCCAGCACGGGGAGGCTAGCCACAGGCCATGTGCAGATTTCATCCGTGCGGCCAGGGCGCCTCACCCGTGCAGCCATGAATGGGGACGTGCCCGCACGGCCTGCACGTGGGTTATACATTCAGGGCTCACGCGGGCGGTGCACATGACTCCTAGCCATGCCCTGCTCCATCATTTCATTTTTTATTTTTTTAAAATTGAAAAAAATTTCATAAAAACTTAAAAACAATAAAGATCAAAACATTTCTATGCATAGTTTTATGAAGAACATAAAACATGAATACATAGAAATCAAGAATATGCCAGAAACAAAAATGAAAAAATAAATATCATCCTCACCTCATGGTAACATCTAATCAAATAATCATTCAAACTTATTGAATCTATTGACTATCATACAAAGTAGAGCATACTCATAACCTGAACAAGACGAAACATAATCAAACTTTCTGGAAATTATAAACGTTAATCAACAAGAGAATAGATTGGAGTAAAATATGCTAGATCAACAAAAAAACTATACTCTGGTACCAATTGCTAGTATTCATTGGAATAAAATTCCGGAAACTATTTTCATAAAATTATTTTCAAGAATACTATAGTTTTTTAAAATCTAGAAATGCAGCGGAATTGGTCGGTTAAAATTTTTTTTTTACAAAATATTTTTGATCGTAATCTAACATAAATTAACTCTTGATCTAGACAAGAACAATACTCGGATTTTCTCCACAACCTTTTTGTCTTCCCATATGGCGTCCGTCATGATGTACTGTGAAAGTACATTATCCAAGAGTTAATTCCATAATCTTTTAGATATTTCCAACCTTCTCGATTTATTATACTCATGGCGTACATCATGAAAAATATTCTACGCATTTCATATACCTTAACTTCTAAGATAACAGAGTTCGAACCATAAATCGGATGTGACATGTCACGCAGTCCTATTCCTTCTAGGTGGTCCTGAAATATTTTGGTAGCCAAAGATTTGGTAAAAAGATCAGCAAGGTTCTCTGCAGATACTATCTTACTCACTATTACGTCTCCTCTTTGAATAATTTCTCGAAGCACATGATATTTCCTTTCTATGTGCTTTCCCTTCTTGTGGTTTCTGGGCTCTCTGGAGTTAGCAACTGCTCCACTATTATCACAATAGAGTGTTATAGGTTGCTCTACTCCAGGTACTATCTCGAGATCTATAAAGAAATTATGAAGCCAGACTGCCTCTTTAGCTACTTCAGAAGCTGCCACATATTCGTCCTCCATGGTTGAATCTACAGCACAATATTGCTTGATACTCCTCCATATAGTGGCTCCACTACCAAGGGTAAAAATTGAACTAGAGGTTGATTTTCTAGAGTCTTTATTAGATTGAAAATCCGAATTAGTATATCCAACTAGTGTTAGATCTTCTCCAGAATATGCAAGTATATAATTTTTAGTTCTCCAAAGATAGTTTAGAATTTGCATGACTACACTCTAATGTTTAGGTCCTGGATTGGATTGATAACGACTTACAATCCCAACAACATAATAAATATCTGGTCTTATACAAAGCATGATATACATGAGACTTCCCACTGCTGAAGCATAAGGAATATTTCTCATCTGTTCTTTCTCTTCTTCTATCTTAGGAGAATTCTCATTAGAAAGAGTAATTCTTTTGTGAAAGAGTGTCGAGCCTCTCTTGGAATTTTGCATTACAAACCTAACTAGTATTTTGTCTATATATGAAGCTTGTGATAAGGCTATGTGTTTGTTCTTTTTGTCTCATAGAATTTATATTCCTATAACATAGAGCTTCATCTAAGTCTTTCATATCAATCTGTTGCGCTAACCAAACTTTCACTGATGATAATGATCCAACATCATTCCCAATGGTTGGAATATCATCAACATACAGTTCTAGAAAAATCACTTTATTGTCCTGAATTCTTTTATTGCCATAAGATTTGTCTATGTTTCATTCAAAACTATAAGACTTAATTCCTTCATCAAATCTTATGTTCCTAGATCTCGACGCTTGCTTAAGTTCATAAATAGATCTCTTAAGTTCACAAACTTTTCTTTCTTGACCCTTTTCAATGAATCCTTCTGATTGTATTATATAGATACGTTCATCAAGATTGTCATTCAGGAATGTAGTCTTGAAGTCCATTTGTCATATCTCATAATCTAGAGATGCAGCGATGGATAAGAGTATACGAATAGACTTGATCATAGCTATTGGAGAGAAGGTTTCTTCATAGTCGATACTTTCCTTCTGTGTATAACTCTTTGCAGCTAACCTTGCCTTGAAAGTCTCTACTTTTCTATCTACTCCCCTCTTTCTTTTATAGACCCGCTTACACCTAATGGGTTTTATCTCTTCAGGTAGATCTGTAAGTTCCTAGACTTTATTAGAGTATATGAACTCTATTTTGGATTCTATTGCCTTTTGTCAGAGATCTTTATCAACATCATCCATTGCCTCATTATAGGTATAAGGATCAGATTCTTCACAAGTATCTTTCAGGTTGTCTTACAATTCTCCCACTACGACGAGGATCCGATGTGTGTTGAGTTTCAAAGATTTATCTTTCCTAAGTTTTTTCTCTATATTATCTTCTATAGATTGGCTGATAACATCATCAGTTAATTTTTCGCAAACTAACTTACTTTTGGGCTTGAAATCTTTCATACAGTTTTCTTCTAAGAAAGTAGCATTTGTACTCACAAATACTTTCTTTTCTTTATACTATAGAAATAATGCCTTCTTGTTCCTTTTGAGTAACCTACAAATAGACACAATTCAGATCGTGATTGATTCCTACTTATTCATTTTTCCTTTCAGCAAGTATGCTGGACAACCCCAAATATGGATATGACGCAAACTAGATTTATATCCTTTCTATAGTTTGAATAGTGTCTTAGGAACTGACTTAGAAGGAACTCTATTTAGTAGGTATATAGCAGTTCTAAGGCATAACCTCAAAAAGATGCAGATAATTATGAATAACTGAGCATCGATCTAACCATATCCAAATTTATCCTATTTTTTCTTTCAATAACACCATTTTGTTAAGATATACTGGTGCTGTTGGTTAGGATAGGATCCCATTGTCTATGAAAAATTCAGAGAATTCTCCAAAGAGGTATTCACCACCTCGATCTGATCGAAGGGTCTTTATGTTTTTTCCTAACTACTTTTCAGTTTCCGTCTTGAATTCTCTGAACTTTTCATAAGAATCTGATATGCGTTGCATTAAGTAAATATAACCAAATCTAGAATAATCATCCGTAAACATAATAAAATATTCAAAACCTCCTCGAGCTTGAATAAAATCTAATCAGTTTAAATAAAAGATTTAACTGATTAAATCTCCTTAAATATCTCAAATTTAAATTTCAACTTTTGAAATCTTAATTTGAATTTAACTTCCTTAAATATCTCCCATTATCTTATCTATCAGATTTGAATTAAAAATTCAAATCAATATTTAATCTCATTAAATATCAACCAACCATAAATTCAAATTTGAAAATTTGAAAAGATATTCTGATTTAAATTTAAATTTCAAATCTTCACAAAATTCAAAATTTAAAAGATAGAAGTTTTTACAGATAAAATCTCCTACAATATTTTTAATTTGAATTGAAACAAATTTAAAATTCAAAATAGATGACTAACTATCACCTAATCGGTTTTCAAAATATCTATTCGAAATTTGAATTTAAAAACTAAAAGATATTATCTCATAATATCTAATTTTTAAAAATTTATTTTAAAATATCTCTAATTATTCAAATAATAATTAAGATATTATTGATAACAATCATGTCCATAATTCAAATTTAAACATCTTATCAATTCAAACTTCAAAAATTCAAATAACGTTGCGCAGCCTTGCTCGGGATAACTCCTGACTGACAACGGGCTCGTGTAGCTCTCGCATGATAAGTACACAAGGCGGCACCCCGAGCGGCCAAGGCACGGGAGGCCACCCGCGCTGCCGGCGTGCAGGAGGCCGCACCCTAGCCATGAACGGATCACATCTGCGTGGCCAGTGGGGCCGTGCCTGCGTGGCTAGCACGGGGAGGCCTCCTGCAGACCATGCACAGATCATATATGCATAGACAGCGGGGCCGTGCCCACGCAACCAGCACAGAGAGGCTGCCCGCAGGCCATGCGCAGATCATATCCGCGCAGACAGCAGGGCTGTGCTTGTGTGGCATGCATAGGGTGAACCCGCACGGCCAGTATGGGGAGGCCCCCTACAGGCCATTCGTAGATCGCATCCACGCGGCTAGGGTGCCTCACCTACGCAGCCATGCACAGGAACATGCCCGAGCGGCCCGCACGTGGGTCACACTCGAGGGGCTCACGCGTGCAGTAGGAGTCGTACGCCACTCTGTCATTTCATTTTTTATTTTTTTAAAAATTGAAAAACAATTTTTCATAAAAACTTAAAAACAATTATATATCAAAATATTTCTATGCATAGTTTTGTCAAGAACATAAAACATGAATACATAAAAATCAAGAATATGTTAGAAATAAGAATAAAAAAATAAACATGATCATCACCTCATTGCAACATCTAATCAAATAATTATTTAAACTCATTAAGTCTATTGACCATCATACAAACTAGAGCATACTCATAATATGAACAAGACGAAACATAATCAAACTTTTCAGAAATCATAAATATCAATCAATAAGAGAATAGATCGGAGTAAAATATACTAGATCAACAATAAAACCATGCTCTTATACCAATTGCTGCTATTCGTTGGAATAAAATTTCGAAAAATATTTTCGTGAAATCATTTTTAAGAACACCATAATTTTGTAAAATATAGAAACACAACAGAATTGGTCGCTTAAAATTTTTCTTTTTACAAAATATTTCAGATCATGATCTAACATAAATTAACTCTTGATCTAGACAAGAACAATACTTTGATTCGCTTCTTATCTTCCTGTCTATTCTCAAAAGTTATTTGATTGATCCGGTGGGTGGTCAGCTTCTTGATTTCTTACAAAGAGATCCACAGACGAACAAGAAGACAATCTTTTCAAACTAATTTCTTCGGGATGACCGAAACACCAAGAATAGTGAATCCTAAGGGCCGGCCATTTTTTTCTGCTCTTCCTCTCTCTTTGTTATGCGTGTAATACTCTCCACTCAAGGGTGTTTCACATGTAACTCATGTAATTGGCAGCTAGAAAATTCTTCTCTTAACTATAGAGAGATTAGTAAACCCTACTGGACTTATTGGGCTTGTTGGGCTGAACTGATCGTTAAATAATTATTGGGATTTAATTTGAGCTAGACAGAGGACTCGATAGATCCATAAATCCCAAGTTCTAATAGACTATATACCCACAATTATAATTAACTCATAATTATGATTGGGCCTTGTCCATAAATATTGGAGCATGCTACTATAGTCCCAATATTTAACTCTTGGACTAAACATTATTTATTTTCTGTGAAGCTTATTATCAACTAATTAATTCGATCTGTTTAGCATATATTATATTTGTAGATGTACCCCCATTGCAATGCCATACTAGTAGGGTGAAATTACCGTATTACCCCTCTAATATATATTTACCTTTGAGTTACTATTTTTCATCTAATGGATAATAGTTGACTACGATATTTGTAACTACTTATACCAATAAAGTCAAATTCACATAGTGAATACAAGGGCCCTGGTTTATATTATCCAAGTACTTGAAAAAACTCAAAATGATATTATATGCATGGCGTCCATCATGAAAAACGTTCTACATATTTCATATATTTTATCTCCAAAGATATCAGGATTCGAACCATAAATCAAAACTAGTCCTTTAGTAATTCAAAAAGATAAAACACATGAAAGTAAGTTCGTTAATCACTATGATTAAGATTTTATATGATAGTACTAAATTAGTGAAATTAGAAATTAACCTCAAATTCTAATTCACTCGGTCATGTTCGATGCTATATAACTTTCTTATAACATTCTAATATTTCTATCCGAAAACTCACTTCGATAATTGGAGACTTCATTAATCAAATAGATAACACTATATTCTATAGCATAACAAAGTATTCTATCTTTAATACGCAGAATGCGAACAATTTAATTTAGACATAATGAAATAAAAAATATAATGTCTCCCACATATGAACTCATGATACTAATAATTCTTTATTACTCATTACATGTCTCGAAATCTTTTAGATGTTTGCATAAGATAAACATAGATATCATATGTATATCAATGAGACATAAATGAAACAGAAATTCATGATATGGAATTTAGTGATAACAAATAGATAATAAACAATACGATAAATATTATTTATAATGTCAAAATAATAAACTGCTTTATAGGACATTATTTCAACATCTAATACATCCAGCTAACCGAATCTCCCAGATCCTTTTTCCTCAGAAATTGCGTCTTTTCCCACTCTTTCTCCAACAACGCCTCAAAACCAGTTGACCGTCCATCACCTTCCACTTGATCGGCCTTACCTCAACCCATTAACTAGCCCTCTCCACCAGCCCTTAACCTCTCTCCCCATCTCATTTGCCATAAAATACTCATCCTATGATCACTCGGTCTAAAAATAACATCTATCTTCTCACCGAGAAACTCAATCTCCGTGCTCAAGTTCTATCATCCTCTGATGTTAAGCCCCCCAAGTTTCACTCAGGCCATTAAAGATCCAAAATGACATCAGGCTATGTCTGAAGAATTTGATGTTCTTGTTTGAAATGGTACTTGGGAGTTAGTGCCACTTGCTTCTAGTCATAATATTGTTGGATGTAATTAGATTTTTGGGATCAAATGTAAATCGGATGGCTCTATCGATCAATGCAAAGCGAGACTTATTACCAAGGGTTTTCAACAGCATCCAAAGGTTAATTATTGTGATACCTTTAGTCCTATGGTTAAGCCCACTACTGTTCAACTCGTACTCAGTTTAGTTGTTTCTTGTTGCTGGTCCATTCGTCGGCTTAATGTCAATAACGCTTTCCTTTAGGGTCATCTTATAGTGACTGTCTACATGTCTCAACCTCCTAGCTTTATTGATGCCGATCATCCTACTCATATGTGTTTATTACGGAAGGCCATCTATGGTTTAAAGTAGGAGCCACAAGCCAAGTATCAAGAATTGCGCGCTTACTTTATTTTATTTGGTTTTCAAAATTCTCATACATATACTTCATTATTTGTGCTCAACTCTAGTGGGGTCACTATTTATGTTCTAGTTTAAATTGATGATATCATTGTCATTGGGAGAAATGATTCAACAGTTCATACAATTCTTGATCGCTTAGCTCGACAATTTTCTTTAAAGGATCTCAGTCCCTTATCTTATTTTCGGGGAATTGAGATTATTCACCATTCTGATGGGCTCCTCTTGTCACAACAATTATATATACTTGATTTTTTAGCTTGTTATAATTTGACGTCAGCTAACTCAGTTTCCACACCTCTTGCTGCTACTCCAACGTTAGACTTATATTATAGGACTACTTTATTTGATCCGACAGAGTTTCAAACTTTGGTTGGTAGTCTTCAATATCTATCTCTTAGTCGACCGGATCTTGCCTTTGCTGTTGATAAACTCTCTCATGTTTATGCATCGGCCAACTACTAAGCATTAGAATGTTGCTGAACATCTACTCCACTATCTTTGTGGTACATCTAACCAAGCTATTTTCTTGCATGCTCATTCTCCTATTAATCTTTATGCTTTTTCAGATGCTAACTGGGCTGGCAATGAAGATAACTATACATCAACTAGTGTGTATATTGTTTTCTTTGGTCGTAATCCCATTTCTTGGAGTTTTATGAAGCAATGTATTATGGCTCGTTCTTCTACTGAAGTTGAATATTGTTATGTTGCATCGACTGCTACTGAAATCAGCTGGCTTTGTTCACTATTAATTGAACTTGGGGTTGTCATTCCTTTCCAGCCGGTGATTTATTGTGACAATGTCGGCACCACTTATTTATGTACGAATTTTGTGTTTCACTCTCGCATGAAACATGTGGCTTTGAACTATCATTACATAAGAGATCGTGTGTAAAATGACGTTCTTCGAGTTGCTCATGTTGTATCAGATGATCAACTTGCTGATGCCCTAACTAAGCCTATGGCTCGTACTCATTTGATTTCTCTTCAGTCCAAGATTAGAATCTCCTTGCGGAGCTCCATCTTGCGAGGGCATGTTGGAGACAATTTAGTTTAATTGTATTTTTTTAATTATTTTTATTATCTCATAGTTACTAGCTACATATTTTTTAGAATATTTTCTAGGATATTCCCTGAAATATTCTCTTCTATACCGCATATAAATAACCCTCCTGATTAATAAAAAGACAGCGGCCAAATATTTTCTCACTCTCAATTTCTACATTTGGAGCCTTGTATGTAACATTTATTTTCCTGGAAAATAAAGTTGACAGTGTAAATTACGCAATATAAATGTGCATATTTACGTTTACATTTATTCTTATTATTATTTTTTTCTATGTTAACATTTTCATATTGACATTTTTCGTGCTTCTTATTTGATTATTTTGTCCGTTGAAATGATTTATTGATTTATGTCGGAACTCGAAAAGACATTGGGCACTGATGACTCGAACTTATCAAATACTTGGTATAGACAGGGTTTTAATATACTCCGAACTTATCAAATGCTTGGTATAGACAGGGTTTTAATATACTCTAGGCCATTATGGACCATAACTCTCTACGGCTTTTCCCATCTTACAATACAAATATGTACACAATCTTAAACAAATAAATCAGACTCTTACGAAATTAATCAGCCAAGTGTTAGCTGGATAGCATGCTATTAATTAGCACCACTTGTTAATAGAGCGAGAAGCCTAATTAGTATATAAAATTCCCTTACTCTTAGCATTAGGTTCTATAGATTTTATCTGACGTCAAATGTGTATTAATATTTTGAAAACAGGTAGTATTTATGAATGTTATAATGTAAATCATTTTAAGTTTAGAAGTGTCACTGTGATTCTGACATAAATAAAGGAGTTTTTCTTTCCGACATAAATAAAGTAGTTTTTCTTTTTCATTTTTTGTTTTGGACTTGATTTCTTCTTTCTTTTCTTCCCTAATGAATTTCATAGCATGCCTCTCACATCTTTATTTTTTTTTAATAATTGTATTTTTTATTTCGTAAATAAAAATAAAGAATAATCAGCTTTAATAATTGTAATCAAAGTTGAAATTAAAATAAATAATTGAACCCAATGGACTGAAGTAGGAGTGAACATAAGGTTTTGGTGTCGGCAAACTTTTGAAAGCTTTTGAGACTATGGCAAGTTTACTAAAATGGACTGAGAATATTATCCGTAATACTTATCCAGAAACCATGGGTATGGACATGAACACACAATAGATTAATGGGCTAGAAATTATGTGTATACACTGTCCCTTCACTTCTTTCCTTTTTTTCTTTTTTTTATGAGTGGGACAAATTTATATGGGGTTTGCCCAAGTAAGATTAAGGTATGGAAGATCCGTTTTTGTTGGTGTTACCAAATAATTGCTTAATTATTCAATTAAGTGAAGATTAATTAATTATATTGTAACATGCATATGTAAAGTATTACAACAAGTTAAGTACTACTCGTTGAAATAGAACAAAAATATAAAAAGAGAACACAAGAATGTCTTTAATGTAGTTCAAATTTCTCTTACTTTATAGGGTCACGCTCAGAGAAATAAACACTATTAATAAAGAATATATGAATACAAACTCCAATTGACTTAAATAATAAAAAGACTCTTTCTTTTTAATTGCCGCAATGAGTTATAATCTACCAATATGTCTCCCGAGTTCCCCTCGACTTTAATAATCTTTTATTTCGTGAACTCTCTTTACTGTTCAGAATTGTTCCTCTCGATGAACATGTTGGACTCAACCAAGTACCTAAAAAAACTCACAAGCTCTCTAGGTCTTACAATGGTAATAGAACATACTCTATGCCTTACAATAAAAAACTCTCTATAATATTGATCTTTTCTTTTCATGTGTGTATCAATCTCTTGGAATGGCTGAGCTTTTATAGAAGAATTTTCGGCCATTTGATCGTCCTTTACAATGTGAAAAGGCTGAAATCAAAGATGAAAAGAATTAAAGACAAAATTAAAATCTTTTCAAAAATGTATATTCTGTCAAAATGTTGTTGCAACAATTTTCTGAACAGTTAGCAAAAAATTATCCAAATTCCTGGACACTTCTTAAACACGTTTTGACCAGCTAAAATCCTTCAATTAAAATTCTTTTTAGAAATTATTTAACTATCCTCTCAGCTTTCTCCGGCTTCCATGGCTGCGATGATAAATTTAAAATTGCATGATTTTAATATCTATGTCCTTTGCTCCATTAATATCATCTATCTATCTATCTATAAAATAAATAAATTTCTGAAAAAGTCTAACAGAAATGAAAAAGAAAACATTCCGTAGCTGGCCCACAACTATTTTGGGCAACCATGGATGGTAACATTGTTGTTTCGACCACTAATATATAAATATATATATATAGGGCGGACCCGACTAGGAGTAGATTGGGCCAAAATGACTTTTCTACAACTATTTTGTCAAGATGACTTTTACCCCAAACCACTACTGTCGGGTTCATTTCCCTTTTGGTACAACTAAAAAAGTTGCTGGTCTTTAGATTTCTTCTCACAAGTAAAATATATTGTATCTGCTTGAGGCAGAGTCCACATAGATTCTATGTTAGCAAGCCATAGTTTGAGGGGGAAGCCCAAAATTAAATGAAATAAAAACTGAAATGTACAAGTAAGAGTACAAACTGCAAATACATTACACGTGTGCTATTTAGACAATTAACTTATAACTCCAGAATGGCCCCATGAAATGGAAACATAGCCCCTAATAATTGACAGGGCATCTTATTTCTTAGTACTAGTGGTGATTGTATGGATGAAATCTCTCTTTGCTACCATAAGTACTTGCTCTTTTTCATATTGCTTCCCCCGGTTATTGTACACAAGCCTAAGATAAATAGGAAAAGTCAGGGTCTTTGTTTTCCTGTAATAGCAAGGGAAGTTTGTGACTATGTGGTCTTTATTATTAATCCCAATTTTTTTTTATTTAATCATCAACTTGAGATAGGATAATGGAAAGGAGATAAAACCAGTCATGGAAACTTTAGATAAACTTTCTTTTAAGCAATGAACTTCTTAAAATTAACTCTTATTTAAAATCCAGCAGTGAACTCCAACCCTTACATATCACTTCAATAATTTCTTGCAACTTCAGAAAGTACTGCCTATATATCACATACACATATATTGTATATCCACTTAAAAACATATCCATAGCACTAAACAAGACAAACACAAGAGCCAAGATGCATTCATCTTGGTTTCCCTTAAGCATCTTCTTCCTATTTTCCATGATCAAACTCTGTTTGGCAGATTGTGATAATCTTCAGGACACTTGCCCTGCAGCAACAACACCTCTAGACAAGAAGCAAACAGTCTTCATCAATGGCCACCCTTGCAAGAACCCCACAACCATCAGTGCCCCTGATTTCAAGTCTTCTGAACTAATAAATCCGGGAGCCACCGACATCTTTGCCCGTTCCTCAGTAAAAATAGTCACGGCCGCCGATTTCCCGGGTTTGAATACTCTTGGCCTCTCCATTGCCAGAACAGACCTGGAATTAGATGGATTGGTGATTCCTCATTCCCATCCAAGGGCCACTGAGATGTTCTTTGTCAAAAAAGGAATTGTTTTAGCTGGCTTTATTGACACCAAAAGCAATGTCTTCCAAAATGTCCTCAAAGAAGGAGATGTCATTGTGTTCCCTAGAGGTCTCCTTCACTTCTGTTTCAATATAGGTTTTGATGATGCCATTGTTTTCTCAGTGCTCAATAGCCAAAATCCCGGGGTGGTAAGCATCAGTGGTGCCATGTTTGAACCGGATCACGACTTCGAATTGACGGGTAAGTTAGCAAAAAGACTAATTTCATTTTCCAAAAGGGGCCCGTTGGAGAATCAGTCCAACTCTTACCAAAATGTGACTCTGCTTAAGTTTCCAAGTCTTTTCCAGAGTTAGCAATTTGGTGGGGAGCTTACTTCATGTATCACGTTGCATATGGAGATCAAAGTGTGATACATTTATTTTGTTGGTAGAGTTATTAAAATTTGTGGGGCAGTTAAGTATAAAACGTGAAGTTATAGTTATATAACATGTTGGTTCTATGTTTTACAAAAGCAACTAAGCTTCTCTAGCCGCTTATGTGGAAGAAGTGATGGGTCTTGTTGTATCTTTCTTTTCTATGTATTTATTTGGAAAAGATTAGTCTTCTATTTCCTCGTAAAGCTAGGTTTATTTAAGCCTTATTAGATATATCTTGCTATCATTTCAAATCTAGAACAGGAATATGAACAACCCCCCTACCCTAAATAAGAAGTATAACTTGAAAAGGATTGTTCAAGGGAGAACATAGTAAAAGCGTTTTTAAGAAATTAAAAACTCAGACACTACTTTTCGGATTATTCTCAATAAGCAATATCTTTCTACTGAAAAAAAAAAAAAAATTTGTTTCTAACATTCTAATACGAACTTGTGCAAAGAATTAGGTAGTGTTTGGTATGAGGTAATGGCAATAGGAATGGAAACACAATTCCTAAGGAAAGTACATTCACATGTTTGGTTTGTTTTTTCAGTGTAGGAATACTCATTCAAATGGAATAACAATTCCATCAAATACTAGAATAAGAATTCCTAAACTAAATGGGTGGAAAGGCTTTTCCTTTCCAAGCCCACTATTTTTGTACCATAATTACCCTTTAATTAATGTCATGTTTTAAAATTAATATCATTTAGTCATCAAATATGCTTATATACTAGTTTTTAGATATTATAGATAGGTTAGATATATAAGGAAACGTGAGTACTTTTTTTTTAAATAACACATCAAACCGCGTACGACCTGATGTGTTATTCTTAGGATAGTGCCACTTCATACTCATATACTACATATAAATATATAATTTTTACTATAATTTATAATAATAATAAATAAATGAATCAATTTTTATACTAACTTAATATTTGTACCAATTTTCTAATAGTATGGGTATTTTCGTCTATCTAATATTAATTCCATTCTATTCTATAATAAACTAAACGTAGTAATCCTCATTCAGACACTGATTCCAATATGTCAACCAAACAACTTAATCAATTTTTTTTTCCATTCCATTCCTACTCTCGTTCCATTGCTATTACCATTCCCATTTCTTTTCCATTTCTGTTTAGCAACCAAACGCCACTTAAATTCTTATTTTTCTTTTCCTCAGGGAAAAGCACTTTCAAGGTGTTATGCGACACAATCCACAAACTTCGTAGAGCATAATAAAAAATTTTCCTATATAGTTTAGGTGGATATGTACATATGTGAATGTGGAGAATTTAAATAATTAAGATTTGATCTTGGGAGTATCTATTCCTAAGCGTGTTCCAGGAGACATTTTTATACATTGCTTGGCTTTTTTGTGGAATTTTAGAATGGGAAACTTGGCTTTTTAGTGATGATCACCTTTACAGAACAATTCAAGAGTTGTGCGAAAAGATGTGTGGATTATTATAATTTTAGACCTATAATTCAATTGCCAATTTGTAAAGTTTTAGATTGTCATAATTTTATACTTTTAGTGTTATATATTTGACCATTTTTGTTTTCAATAAAGGTCATGTTAAATATTTTTTTCACGAGTAAAACAATCATCACAATTAACTACATAATGCATTTAAATATAGAAGTTAACAAATTACATATCCCTTAAAATTATGCCAAACTATCAAAATACGACTAAGTAACGTAGAATCTAGTAATTTAAGGAGTGAAAAAAAAAATGAGAATTTAAATGTAAAACTAGGAAAATTGTATTACTGAAAAAACTTGTCACTAGATCCAAATACGTGAAATATTGCAGGACATTGTTCAGCCTATTCAAATAAGAAAAAAATCGTTAAAAAAAAAAACGTTCAAATATAATTCAACTACAAGAATTTTATTTGCAAACCAAACTTATACTTACTTGTTGTAATAATTCAACCACACTTGTTTTTCTATTAGAATCTCTAAAAGTAACATGAGGTTCAATCTCCAAAAATTATAAAGAAACTTCACCAAAATAAAATTAAAAAATTCTTAAGAAAGTAAATCACTTAAGAAATATGATCTTACTTGGCTAAGGTTAAATGGTGTTGAAAGATGTGAGGAAGATAAAATTATAAAGAAACTTCACCAAAAAAAAATTAAAAAATTCTTAAGAAAGTAAATCACTTAAGAAATATGATCTTACTTGGCTAAGGTTAAATGGTGTTGAAAGATGTGAGGAAGATACTGATGAAATTTGGAGAGTATGATCTATAAATTTTTCTTAATTATGCAAAACTCTAATATGCATAAAATCAATAATCCCAAATGATCTTAAAATTCATGATTTTCACAATTAGAATATAGCTAAATAGACATACCTAGATACATTGCAATTAAACTTTAAACTGCCAAACAATTTTTATGCAGAATTCTGAGTTTCTCTCTCTTAACCCTGTATACTTAATAATAATACGTTTAATGATGGATTACGTATAATTCTGATAATGGTTAGAGAGAGGACAAGAATCCATTTAAATACTTTAGGACATATTTTTCATTAGATATGTCTGTTCATGAAGAGTTATAACTCTTCATTGACCAATAAAAATTTAAATATACCTAAAATTATTAAACCATTTAATTAATATTAATAAATACAATATTAATTTATTAAAATCATATAGGTCATATATATAAATAAATCTAACATTCTCCCACTTGACCTATGTGACATATTCTTTTTATGGTTTAATAAATAAACATAATACGCATAACATAAATTTAAATTACTTATTAGTTGGTCAATAACATATATCATAGTTGAACCAAAAACTAAAGTGAGTCATGGCAGTCATATATCACAATTTCGACATAATTCCTTCCATATACAGTAAGTCCAAAGTTAGCCAACCCAAGAGGGGGGAGGGTGAATTGGGTTTTAAAAACTTTTACAAACTTTTCTAGACAAACAAGCAAATTTAGCAAGTAAAGATTACAATAAGTAAAAATAGATAAATTGCATGCACAAACTTAAGATAAATAAATTTAAAGAGATAGAGATAGAAAAATATAAACACTATTTTTACGAGGTTCAATAAACATGACGGTTTGTCTACGTCCCCGGCTCTTGGTAATCCACTTCGAGCTATCTACTATTGGATCAAGAGAATGGGCTTGACCGTCCCTTTTACACAATGAGTACTTTCTCCTTAGGCACACTCATGCCTTTACAATAGTCTTAAATCCAGCTCTATTATGCCTAACACGGATTGTTTAGACTCCGGTGCCAATCTCACCTAAACCAGGTTGTTAATAAATCCGGTGTCAACCTCACCTCACAAATACAATTTGATTTTTGTTTGTTGATATACTCAACTAGAATCTCTCAAAGGAATAAAGATGATACAAGGTAAGCCTAGAGAGAATAAATAAAAACACAAAGTATGATCTAGTTTAGCTCAATTGACTTTTGTGAAAAAGTAGATTTGAAAGTTTGATTCACAAAAGATGATTAGAACAACTTGAAAGTATGTTTAAAGCAATGTAGGAATGTTCAAAAGTTTTGAAGTGTTAAAAAGGCTTCTATTTAAAGACTAGAATGAAAACTAGCCGTTTTAGACCGTTTGACAGACAATCTGTCATTTTCGGCAGACCGAAAGTTCACTTTCGGTAAAAATACTAGCCGTTGAAAGTGCGGTTCTAAAGGTCGGATTTTAAAAAATCGTTAAAAACGGAAAACAGGGATATCGGTCGACCGATTCTGGCCACGGTCTGCCGATTCTATCTAAGAGCAGTTTTTCAAATTTATTTCAAGTCTTTTTCAATTGTTTCCAAAAAGTAATTTTATAAATTGATTTAATATGTAATATAGAGACTATAGAAATTTATAAATCAATTTAAAAACTTGTATAAAAAAAATTTTATATTTTAATTGGAAATAAACAGATTTGACAGTTTAAGATTGAGAAAGACAAATTATATGAAAAATTTGAGCCATTAAAATCATGCAATGTGTAGACATATATTCAAGCACAAGAACTAAATGAATAACCTTTTGCTAGTCTAGATCTTGATATCTTGTTCTTTATCTTCAAGCTCATTTCCATAATCTATCTTGAATGTCTTATGATCCTTTCAATTTAACTTGCTACACACTCATGTAGATTATTATTAATCATATATTTGTTAACTTCAAAATAAGAGTGTATGATTGATGATGCAAAGCATGACTCAATAACCTTCCCCTTTTTGATGATAACAAACATTTGATTTAAAGAGATATAAGGAATGCAAAAATAAGTAGAGAAAAACATCCTTACCAACTCTGAAGGCTCCCCCTCAAAATATGCTTAATTTTAGAGAGTGAAAACTCCCTCTTAAACTTGTAAAATGTACATATTTTAAATATGTTACATAGCTTATACCACTTAAAAAAAAAAAATGCTCATGGATACCAATTGAGAAAAGATTTAAATCACATATATTCTCCTCCTTTTGATATTATCAAAATAATGCACAAGAGAGAATAGTAAGGCAAACATAATATCTATGACAAAGCAGAGAAGAAGTTCATACATGCAACCATAGAAAATAAACAGAGAGTTCTTACAAGAAATAACCAACAATTCACTAAGCGTAAAACATAAAAATAGATAACTAAGGAGGAGGAAAATGCCCAAAGTAAGACTGCCTCATCCTCATCATCTTAACTTTTTGATCTTGAATAATTTGGAACTGGCATTCTTATTGTTGCTAGACAAAATTGACATCAGCTGATAGAATCTGGAAGTGCTCTAGTTCAGTGTCATGCAAGTACTGAATGTCAAGTTAGATGGTGTTGAGGCATTCTAGGAGGTTGTTGAAGGCTTCACTGTAGTCAAAAGATTAAGCAAGAGCGCCTTCTTGTTGTGCAGGAGCCTCCTCAGCAAGAGTCTCCTCAGCGCCTTCAGCAGCTCTACTACCTCCTGCTTCTTGTTGAGCACCGATCTTGGTCTTGGCCACCCATGCGTTGTTGATAAAAATGAAGCCCATAAGACTGAAAGTCTTGTTGTTAATCTCCACATCTAAGGACCAAGGTTTGCGTTCAGCCTCATCTATGGTTGGAATGTTGAAGTGTTAGAAGATGCGAGTGAGAAGAAAACCATAGGGAAGAGAATATCTCCGATTCTCTATAGCATTGATCATCTCATGAATGATAAAGAAAGGTAAGTTTAGTTCTCTTTCTACCAGAATAAAATCAACAAAGTAAATATCATAAAAGGTGGGTGCATCTCTATGACTAACTCTAGGAATCATGTTCTTGGACACGAATTGAAATAGAATCCTAGCCTCTAGAGTAAGATCAGCGACACAAGGTTTGGGTTGGAAACTGTTAGGGGAATAGACACGGAGTAAAGCCTTTTGAGGCTCAAAATCCTCAATCATAGGCTAAGTGTCGGTAATTGGAAATCTATACCCACCCAAGGGCAAATGCAGAATTTCAGCTAGGAGTTGTTCAGTAATAGAAAAATCTATTTCCTTCAGAGAACCAAAGATAGCATGTTGTCCACTAAAGATGTTTGCACTAGCATAGAAACCTCTAATTAATCTAGGGTATCTTGTCTCCCGAATGGAGCAGAAATCAGTCCATCCCATATTTTCAATGTAACTTAGAAACTTGACATAAGATAAATCTCTAAAATTGAATGTTCTATCCTAGATTATGCTCTTTTTTGAAAAGATTTCTTTGTACCTGGTCATGAGAGTAGGAGATTCTAGGAGAGAAGTGTCTAACCTCGCCTTAGTGCATTGTTCTTATTCCTCAGGACGGATTTCCTTCCCCTTACGCCTTGGGTTTTCCCTTCTAGGAGCCATTCAATCAAAAGGAAAAAATAGAGACTTAATCACAAGGGATTTTCGGAATTCTAGGTTTTGGAAGAAAGAGAAATCAGATTTTGATGCAAAATAGTGCTGAAAAACAAGGATTAAGAGTGAAAAAGCGATGAGATCAACTCTAGTTGGGAGAAAATTGAGAGATTTGGTGATAAAATTGAATGGGAAAGAGATGAGAAGAAATTAGAGTAAGAGAGACAGAGAATCGGTTGAGAGAAAGTGAAAGAATGATGAAGAAAAACGTCAAAACGGCTTAAATACATATGGAACTACACAATTTCGGCAAATTGAAAACCCAGTTTCGGTCTGCCGATTCTTCCAGAGAGAACTATCTTTCTGGGACATTTTTTCGGCAGATCGAAAAATTTTCGGTCTGTCGAAATCTATGTTTCGACAGTTATTCATATCAAAATAGTTTTAAACGATGAAATTGATTAAAAATAACATTAAAAACATCATCAAATATGTAATTTAACAAGCATACAAAACAAAATAAACCACAATTAAACAAAGAAAAATATCAATGAAGCTCATTATGATCAATCATGCCAAGTTCTCTACGAATCAAATAAAAACGATCCTCATTGAGAGGTTTAGTGAAGATATTAGCTAGTTGATTTCTCGTGCAAACAAACTCAAGTACAATGTTAACTTTTTGCATATGATCATGAAGAAAATTATGTCTGATATCAATATGCTTAGCTCGTCAATGAAAAATTTGATTTTTGGACAAATTAATAGCACTAGTATTATCACATTTAATAGGTACATATTTATAATGTATTCCAAAATCCATGAGAGTTTGTTTTGTCTAAAGAATTTGAGCACAACAACTACCAGCAGAGATATATTCGGCTTTAGTAGTAGAAAGAGCAACAGAATTTTGTTTCTTACTAAACTATGACACAAGTGAATAACCAAGAAAATGGCAAGTGCCACTAGTGCTCTTGCGATCGGTTTGACAACTGACATAGTCCGTTTCTGAAAAACTAGTAATATTAAAGTGTGTGCCTTTTGGATACCATAATCCTAGATTCATAGTGCCATGCAAATATTTCAATATACGTTTTACTGCACTAAGATGTGATTCCTTAAGATTAAATTGAAATCTAGCACATAGACAAACACTAAACATTATATCTAGTCTGCTAGCTGTTAAGTAAAGAAATGAGCTGATCATATCTCGATATTTAGTGATATCTACTGCTTTACCATTTTCGTCTTTGTCAAGTTTGATTGAAGAGCTCATAGGTATTCTCATTGATTTGGAGTTCTCCATATTGAACTTCTTTAGCATATCCTTGATATACTTGGATTGATTGATGAAAATGCATTCCTTGCTTTGTTTAATTTGAAGTCCGAGGAAGAAATTGAGTTCTCCCATCATGCTCATTTTAAACTCATCACGCATACATTTAGAAAATTCTTCACAAAGAGAGACATTAGTAGCACCAAATATAATATTATCAACATAGATTTGAACTAAAATCATTTCTCCTCTTTTTCTTTATATAAAAAGAGTAGTATCCACTTTTCCCATAGTGAAACCATTTGAAATTAAAAATTTACTCGATCTATCATACCAAACTCTAGGAGCTTATTTTAAACCATAAAGAGCCTTTTTCAATTTGAAAACATGATCCGGATACTTATGATTTTGAAAACTGGGGGATTGGGCTACATATACTTCTTCTAAATTGTATCTATTTAGAAATGTACTCTTAACATCCATTTAATATAGAATAAAATCTTTATGACAAGTAAAAACTAAGAGCATTCTTATGGATTCTAATCTTGCTATGGGTACGAAAGTTTCATCATAATCGATACCTTCTTCTTGATTGAAACCTTGAGCCACTAATTTAGCTTTTTTCTCACAATCACCCCATGCTCATCTACTTTATTTCTAAAGACCCATTTAGTCCCAATAATCGATTGATCCTTAGGTCTTGGAACTAATTCCAAGATATCACTTCTTTTAAATTGGTTTAATTCTTCTTGCATAGCTAAAATCTATGATTCATCATTTTCGACATCTTTAAAACTTTTTAGTTCAATTTGAGAGATAAGAGCCATGTTATTGCAAATATTTCTAAGTGATACTCTAGTTTTGACTCCTTATAAGGGGTCACCTAGAATTTGGTCTTTAGGATGAGTATAGTTGAATTTTAAATCTTGAGGAAGAGTAAGTATGTTTCTATTTTCGCTTTTTTTTTTCTTCCTTAAGATCTTGTTATAGTTGGACACCATTCTCTTCATTTGTTTTCTCATTTGTACTTTGCTCACTTGAGCTTGGTTCCAAACCTATAACATCATCATCATCTAATTTTCTTTCCTCATGGAGAGAGTTAGACTCATCAAAGATAACATGCATAGACTCTTCTACTACCAAAGTTCTTTTATTAAACACTCTATAAGCATTACTAGTAGTAGAATATCTAAGGAAAATACCAATATCGGATTTTGAATCAAATTTACCCAAATTATCTTTAGTATTTAAAATAAAATATTTGCAACCAAAAATTTTAAAATAGCCAATGTTTGCTTTTCTACCTTTCCAAAGCTCATAAGGTGTCTTGTTCAAAATTGGCCTTTTCATAACTCTATTTACAATATGACAAGCGGTACTTACCGCTTCGGCCTAAAAGTATTTTGGCAAACTATTTTCATTTAGTATACTTCATGCCATTTCTTGTAAGGTTCTATTCTTTCTTTCTACAACTCCATTTTGTTGTGGAGTTCTAGGAGCAGAAAAGTTATGATCAAAACCCTTTTTATAGCAAAAAGCTTCCATTTTATCATTTTAAAACTCACCACCATGATCACTCCTAATAGATGTGATGGTATAGCCTTTTTCATTTTGCACTTTCTTACAAAAGATAATAAGTATATTTAAAATATCATTTTTATGAGCAATGAATAGAACGCAAGTTAATCTTGAAAAATCATCTACTATCACAAAAATATAGTGTTTTCCACCAAGACTAGCTACTCTTGATGGTCCAAATAAATCCATGTGAAGTAGTTGCAAAAGTCTAGAAGTAGTAATAATATTTTTGGATTTAAAAGAGTTTTTTACCTGTTTTCCAAATTGACAAGCATCACAAATCTTGTCTTTTTTAAAAAATAAACTAGGTAAACTATTAACAAGGTTTTTCTTAGAAAGTTTAGAAATAGTATTCATGCTAGCATGTCCAAGTCTTCTATGCCAAAGCCAAGAATCATCTTTTAAAACCAAAAAATATTTATTTTGACTAAAATATTTTTCAATGTCAATAGCATAAATATTGTCCTTTCTTTCTCCTTCAAAAATAATTTCTTTTGAACAAGTATTCTCAATCAAGCATTTGGAAGGTTCAAAAATGACTCGATAGCCCTTATCACAAAGTTGACTTATACTAAGTAAATTTTGTTTAAGGCTATCAACAAGTAAAATATTTTCAATAATAGGAGAAGAAGTAGAACCAATGTCACCTATATCCAAAATCTTGCCTTTAGCATTGTCTCCAAAAGTGACATGTCCTCCATTCCTTTTTGTAAATGATGAGAGCAAGGAATAATAACCGGTCATGTATTTGGAGCAACCACTATCCAAGAACCAAAAGTTCTTCTTCTTTTGTACCTACAAATAAGAATCAAACTTTGATTTTTGGTACCCATACTAACTTGCCTCCTTGATGTTAGTTCTAGATTCTTTCAGTACCTAAGCTAGTTTTCCACCAAAATATGCACTCTTCTTCACTAAGCATGAAAAACTCGTATGTCAATCTTGATTGCAATAAGTGCAAGTGTGTTTGGTGTCACTATTATGAGCTTTCACAAAATAATTTTTGAGGTATTTTTGTTTTATAGAAGATTTATATCCAATACCTCCTTTGTCAAAAATGCACTTTTGTCCACCAATCATCATATCAAAATTTTTCTTTCCATTTGTAAATTTGTGGACAATTTTGGTCAAGTCTAAAACCTTGTCATTTAAGGAAGTATTTTCTTTTGATAAAACATCACAATTACTATATGACAAATTTACTTCCTCTCCTTTGGTAAATTTGATAAAACCTTGTCATTTAAGGAAGTGTTTTCTTTTGATAAAACATCACAATTACTATATGACAAATTTACTTCCTCTCCTTTGGTAAACTTTTTAACCATTTTTTGACAAACTAATAATTTCCTTTTTGAGAGCATTATTCTTTAAAATGAGTTTTTTATAGTTTTTATGTAAATCATTGAAATCACTTAACAAATTCTCATATGATAAATCACAAACACTATCATTTTCACTAAACTCACTACTTGTATCACTATCATGAAATTCAATTTTAGGTTCAAGTGAGCTTACCTCATTTTCTATTGCCATGAAGTACATGTTGGTAATTTCTTCTTGTTCTTCTCCTTTGGATTCTTCTTCTTAACTATCATCCCAAGTGGCCTTCATTGCCTTTTTTTTTTCATTTTTCTTCTCAAGGGACATTCATTCTTCATGTGACCCGGTTTCTTGCATTCAAAGCAAGTGATTTTGTCAGCCTTCGTTTTCTTTTCTCGGAAGTCATTGCCTTTGGTGTTCTTCTTGAACTTCTTCTTTTTGAAGTTTACGGTACTTCTTGTACCGTAAATTCTTCTTCATCCTCATTGTTTTCTTGTAAGGCAGCTTTAAGAGCAATTCCTTTCTTTTTCTTCTCCTCTCCTTCATCTTCATTTGTTTTTTTCATGAGAATTTCATGGGTCATGAGAGAACCCATAAGTTCTTCAAGTGGAAGTTTACTAAGATCCTTAGCTTCTTGAATGGCCTCCACCTTGCTTCTATATGCTCGAGGAAGGCTTCGAAGAATCTTGCTTACTAACTCACTATTTGGAAATATTTTTTCTAGAGCACCAAGAGAGTTAATATAGTTGTGAATCTAGTAAATATTTGTGAAATAGATTCATCTTTTTCCATTTTAAACAACTCATAGTTTCTAGTAAAAAGATTGATTTTAGTTTCTTTCATTGAGCTAGTTCCTTCATAAGAGACTTTTAGCATGTTCCATCATTCATGAGCATGTCTAGCTTTCACAACATTATTATAAATATTCCTATCTAAGCTATACATAAGAATATTTCTAGCTCTACCATTTTTGATGAAGTTGATTTTATCTTTTTCATCATATTCTCCCCTGTCTTTTTCAACTTCTCTACTACCAACCACTTTTGTAATCAAAGAACCTTTAGTGACAATATACCAAAGATCAAAATCAATGGACCTAAGATAAGTATCCATATGACTTCTCCAATAGTTAAAATCACTTCCGTTAAAAAATGGTTGTTTGGATGGAGACAACCCCTCGTATTGAAAAGAAAAATTGTTTAGGCTAGCCATCTCAAAAACGGTTAAGTTTTAAAAATTTGAATACCAAGCTCTGATACCAATTGTAAGTCCAAGGTTAGCCAACTCAAGAGAGAGGGGGTGAATCAGATTTTAAAAACTTTTGCAAACGTTTCTAGATAAACAAGCAAATTTAGCAAGTAAAGACTACAACAAGTAAAAATAGATAAATTGCATTCACGAACTTAAGATAAATAAATTTAAAGAGATATGGATAGAGAAATACAAACACTATTTCTACAAGGTTCAATAAACATGACGGTTTGTCTACGTCCCTGGCTCTTGGCAACCCGCTATGAGCTATCCACTATCAGATCAAGAGAATGAGCTTGACCATCTTGTTTACACAATGAGTGCTTTCTCCTTAGGCAGATTCACGCCTTTACAATAGTCTTGAATCCGGCTATATTACGCCTAATACGGATTGTTTAGACTCCGGTGCCAATCTCACCAAAACCGGGTTGTTTATGAATCCGGTGTCAACCTCACCTTACAAATACAATTTGATTTTTGTTTGTTGATACACTCAACTAGAATTTCTCAAAGAAATAAAGATGATACAAGGTAAGCCTAGAGAGAACAAATAAAAACACAAAGTATAATCTAGTTTGGCTCAATTGACTTTTGTGAAAAAGTGGATTTGAAAGTTTGATTCACAAAAGATGATTAGAATAACTTGAAAGTATGTTTAAAGCAATGTAGGAATGTTCAAAAGTTTTCAAGTGTTAAAAAGGCTTCTATTTAAAGACTAGAATGAAAACTAGCTATTTCAGACTGTTTGACAAACAATCTGTCATTTTCGGCAGGTGGACCGAAAATACTAGCCGTTGAAAGTGCAGTTCTAATGATCGGAATTTAAAAAGTCATTAAAAATGGAAAACAGAGGAATCAGTTGACCGATTCTGACCACCGGTCTAACGATTCTATCCGAGAGCAGTTTTTCAAATTTATTTCAGGTCCTTTTTAATTATTTCCAAAAAGTGACTTTATAAATTGATTTAATATGTAATATAGAGACTATAGAAATTCATAAATCAATTTAAAAACCTGTATAAAATAAATTTTATATTTTAATTGAAAATAAACAGATTTGATAGTTTAGGTTTGAGAAAGTCCAATTATATGAAAAATTTGAGCCATTAAGATCACGCAATGTATAGACAAATATTCAAGTACAAGAACTAAATGAATAACCTTTTGCTAGTCTAGGTCTTGATATCTTATTCTTTGTCTTCAAACTCTTTTTCATAATCCATCTTGAATGTCTTGTGATTCTTTCAATTTAACTTGCTACACACTCAAGTAGATTATTAGTTCTTAATCATATATTTGTTAACTTCAACATAAGAGTGTATAATTGATGATGCAAAGCATGACTCAACATATACCACAACATTAGCTTTTAACCCAATATGACCTATTAGTGAGAATATCAGTAATGGTCTAGTCACTAATGTTTATTAAAGACTATTCCTATTATTATTAATCTAAACCAATCATGTATACAAAATAAGAAAATAGGAAATATCAAAAACATATAAATGAGCTCAGAGTATCAAATAAATAATCATAATACAAATATATCAACTATTACATCCAAGATCCATTATTTCAACATGTTCACTAATATCTTTGGCGCTAGCCCCTTAGTTAATGGATCTGCAATCATTAAGTTTGTGCTTAAATGTTCAATTGACACCCTTCATTTCTAAACTTCTTCTTTAATGGCAAAGTATTTTAATTCTATGTATTTAGCACCTTTAGAATACTTGTCGTTTTTCGAAAAGAAGACTGCTGCAGTATTATCATAATAAATTTTCACCAGCCTGACAATACTATTGACAACCCTAAGTCCTGAAGTAAAATTCTGCAACCATAATCCGTGAATTGTGGCTTCAAAGCATGCCACAAACTAAGCTTCTGTCATAGATGCAGTAATGATAGACTGTTTTCCACTTTTCTATGAGACTGCTCCTCTAGCTAAAAGAAATAAGTAGCCAAAAGTGGACTTTCTGCTATCAAGACATCCAGCAAAGTCTAAATCTGTATACTCAATTATCTCTAGATCACTTTCAGATCGCCTATAGGTGAGCATATAGTCTTTTGTTCCTTGCAAATACCTTAGCTTCTTCTTGGCAGCTTTCCAATGATCTATTCCTAGATTACTTTGATAGCTACCTAGTATTCCGACTGCAAAACTGATGTCTAGCCTGATACAAGTTTGTGCATATATTAAGCTCCCAACAATAGATGCATAAGGAATATTTTCCATTTGTCTATGTTCTAATTCATTCTTTGGACATTACATGAGACTAAATTTATCTCTCTTCTGAATTGGAACTATTCCCGCTAAATACTTTTCCATCTTAAATTTCCCTGAAATTTTATTAATATATGCTTTCTGAGACAGTCCTAACAATAATTATGATCTATCACAGAATATTTCAATTCCTATCACATAAGATGCCTCACCCATATCTTTCATTTCGAAGTTCTTTGAGAGAAAATTCTTAGTTTGATGTAATAAAGTAAGATCATTAGTAGCAAGCAATATATCATCAACATACAGAATCAAAAATATAAACTTGCTCCCACTGATCTTTAGATATATACACCGATCAACAGTATTTTTCTTAAATCCAAAAGATGTTATGGTATCATTAAACTTAAGATACCATTGTCGGGAAGCTTGTTTAAGTCCATATATTGACTTCTTAAGTTTACACACCATGTGTTCCTTTCTTTCAGATGAAAATCCTTCGGGTTGATCCATGTAAACGTCCTCTTCTAAATTTCCATTAAGAAAAGCAGTTTTTACATCCATTTGATGTAACTCTAAATCAAAATGAGCTACTAATGCCATAATGATTCTAAAAGAGTCTTTCTTAGAGACAGGTGAAAATGTCTTCCTATAGTCAATGCCTTCCTTTTGAGTAAAACCTTTGGCTACTAGTCTGGTTTTATATCGTTCAATGTTGCCATTAGAGTCGTGCTTAGTCTTAGAGACCCATTTACACCTGACTTTCTTACAACCTTCAGGTAACTCAACGAGATCCCAAACTTGATTTTGATCTATAGATTTTATCTCATCTTTCATAGCATCAATCCATTTATTAGACTCAATACTTTCTACGGCTTGTGAAAACGAAACTGGATCATTGTCAATCCTTAAGTCAATTTCTGACTCTTGTAGATAAACTACATAGTCATTAGGAATAGCAGACTTTCTATCTCGTTGAGATTTGCTTAATGTTATTCCTTGTGACTCATCCACTATAGGTTGATTGGTGGTAGTTTCATTATGGGGAGTTTCTACATTGATTTGTTATTCTTGAATATTGTCAAGTTGTTCGACAATAGTAGGAACAACATTTTTAGAAGTCAAAGGTATAGGAATTTGTACCCTAACTTCTTGAATAACCACATTACGTGGTTCTCCACTCCCATTGACTTTACCATTTTCAATGAACCTTGTATTTCCAGTTTCTATAATTTTTGGACTATGATGAGGATAATAAAATCTATACCCTTTGGATTTTTCAGGATAACCAATGAAAAATCCACTAGTCGTTCTGAAATCCAATTTCTTTTCATATGAATTATAAATTCTAACTTTCGCCGGGTAACCCCAAATATGTAGGTGCCTTAAACTAGGTTTCTTTCCTGTCTACAGTTCAAATGGAGTCATTGGAACTGCCTTACTAGGAACCCTATTTAATATATATATGGCGGTTTTTAAAGCATGCGTCCACAATAATAAGGGTAAAGAAGAATAACTAATAAGGGTAAAGAAGAATAACTAAGCATACTTCTAACCATGTCCATCAATGTACGATTACGCCTTTCTACTACACTATTTTGTTTTGGCTTTCCTAGCATAGTATATTGAGCACATATGCCATACTTTTCAAGAAATTTAGCAAATGGACCTAGACATTGTCCTGACTCATTACACTTTCCATAATATTCACCACCTCCATCTGATCTTACGATTTTTACCTTTTTATCTAATTATCTCTTAACTTCTTTAATGTATACCTCAAGGGTGTCCACTGCTTGAGATTTTTCATACAATAGACAAATGTAACCATAACGTGAAAAATCATCAATAAAAGTGATAAAATACTTTTCTCCACTAAAAGATGGAACATCAAAAGGTCCACATATCTCAGTGTGTATAATTTCAAGAAGCTGTGTACTTTTTGTGGCTCATTTCTTTGTGTGTTTGGTTTGTTTTCCTTTTATACAATCAATACACACACTAAGATCAGTAAAATCCAAATTTGGTAGGATTCCATTCTTTACTAATCCTGCTATTCTTTCTTTGGATATATGACCCAAATATTTATACCACAAGTAAGCAGAATATTCATCAACTAAACTTCGTTTAGTTCCAACATTATGATGCAAAGTCAACAAGGTCTTAGCAAAAAAATTATCAAGTTTAAGCTTATATAGACCATTACATAAGATTTTAGAATCAATAAGGTTTTTATTCTTATATAAACTAAAAGATCCACAACAAAATTTATAAGAAAATCCCACTGTATCTAACTTAGGTAAGGAAACTAAAATACGGGAAAATATAGGTACATAAAGTATTTGAAACAAATCTAAATGATGCCCAGTATCTAAAATGAGACGATAAGTTCCAATGCCTTCAACTGGAGCGTTGTTTCAATTTCCTATGAAAACAAAGTGTTGATTTGGTTTTATGGTTAGGATCGAAAGGAATCCCTGCATCGTATTGGAAACATGAGTAGTTAAGCCGAAATCAATCCACTAAGTATTATAAGGAACTTTAGTTAAGTTTGATTCGAAACATACGAAAGTATAAGGCTTACCTTTCTTTTCAAACCAAGCCTTACGTTTCAAGCAATCATTCTGATAATGACCAACTTTCTTGCAGAAATGACACTTATCATTCTTGCGTTCCTTCTTGTGGATTTGAAAAGTCTTAGAAGATTCATTCGGTTTGTGTAAACTTTGCTTCATGCCTTTTTCAGACTTCCATTTAGATTTCTTTTCGGCTCCTTGATGAGTAGTAAGATTAATGGAATGAGTGTTTTGATTTTTCAGCCTTGTCTCTTCTTGTACAAGCATATTGGCCAATTCATTAACATTCCACTTGTCCTTAATAGTGTTATAATTCATTTGAAAAGGCCCATATAGCTCAAGAGGTAAGGAGTTCAATATGAACTGTACTAAAAAGTACTCATTCACATTTATTCCTAAATTCTTTAGCTTTACTGCTATATTTGTCATTTAACTTATCAGCAGTGCGAGACCTTTCTTCCACAAATTTCATAAACTCCTTAGCACTATCAGTTTTTGGAAGGGTAGACTTTATGATGTTTGCTACAGTCATTCGTATAAACATTAAGCTTAATCTGTTTGATCTTTCCTAAAGTTTATGGGTAGTCTTTTTCTCATCACTACTTGTAGCTGTAATAGCAGTAGGTTTCCTAAAATGAAATGCTAAGTCAAGATCCAAAACACCTAAGTGAAATTAGACTTGTTCACACCAATTAGAGAAATTTAACCCATTAAACAAAGGAACAGATGAAGCATGCAAATGTAGTGAAACATGAACAGATACTATAAATATGATTATAAATTTCTAACATTAATGCTTTGATATATGAAATATAAAACATATTCAAACAAAGAAAACAATTAGTTATATATTAAAGTTCTCCTTTGGAAGAGAGTCTACCATAAATAACTAAAATAATGCTAATAATAAAATCGTTTACTTGATAATTATATATAACCTAATTAAACATATTTGCTATCTTTAGATATACAAAATATATCTAGTAGGATATATCAATCATCACATTATATTTATTACATATAAGAATAAATGATCTATCTTTGGGTGATCCTAAAATATCTTATAAATAATAAATTTCAACAATTCACTCAATGACATTAAGTCTAAAATTTAGACATTAATTTATAAGCATCTAAAAATGAGTGTTGAAAAATTATTCAATTTGATAACCACGTAATATTCTAGTTTGGCCACTTTGGTGACTAACAAACAAGCATAATATGGAATTCAGACTGAATAATAATTTTTTTATATAATCATAATTTTTGCTAATATAATTAATCCTATAATAATGTAAATGAAAATTATAGATAAATCTATAATCTGTTAAAAAACTAATGATATGGAAATCAAGTAAACGGATACTATTTAAACGAAAACAAAAAAAAAATTAAAAAACATCATAAACTGCGAATATAAATACCCGAATTTGATAATTCATATAGACATTTATATATAGCTATTAAGTAATATTTTATTCATTATCTCTTACGGCATTTATCTTTCATTCAATATATATATATATCATTCTTCAAAATCCACTTATATATATACATAATAATCAAATATTTCATATCCATTAGAATTTAATAAACCCTGTAAGAGAGCAATAAAAGATAGTCATTATTTTTTATCATTAATAATACCATCAAAACCCAAAAGTTATCATCAAAAAAAAAAAATCGGCAACATAAGATTATCAGATTCAGTATTCAAAATGAATCACATCTGCCAATACTATTTAATGAAACATAATTTTATACACATATTGGTAGTATATAATATATTAAAGTCGTCATTTCCAGATTTGTTGATTATTAAAATTAGAAAAGAACAAATCTAGATTTAAATACACAGGGAGAAAATAATTGCTTTAATGGAAAATCGTAACTTTTTAACCGGGCTCGGATACCACATGTAAGTTTTTCTTAATTATGCAAAACCCTAATATGCATAAAATTAATAATTCCAAATGATCTTAGAATTCATGATTTTTACAATTAGAATATAGCCAAATAGATATACTTGGATCCATTGCAATTAAACTTTAAACTGCCAAATAATTTTTATGCAGAATTCTGAGTTTCTCTCCATTAACCCTGTATACTTAATAATAATACGTTTAATGATGGATTACGTATAATTCTAATAATAGTTGAAGAGAGGACCAGATTTTATTTAAATATTTTAGGACATATTTTCTATCAGATGTGTCTATTCATGAAGAGTTACACTGTTTTGAAGAGTTACAACTCTTTATTGACTAATAGAAATTTAAATACACTTAATATTATTAAATCATTTAATTAATATTGATAAATATAATATTAATTTATTAAAATCACATAGGTCATATATATAAATGGGCGCGTCTACAGTAGGGGCGCCCCTACGTAGGGCCTTGTCTATTCACCGTTGGATGGGAATCTGTATATAAATAGATTCTTCACAGATTCCCGTTATTCCCTACAGATTCCCATCCAACGATAATTAAGGCATGACCCTACGTAGGGACGCCCCTACCGTAGCCATCCCCTATATAAATAAGTCTAACATAATCTACTTCTAGATTAGACGACATTTGGAATAAAATTTGTGTCCTTGTGAGCAAATATAATTAAGCTCAGAAATAATGTCGACAAATAAATAGTTTAAGACTTACTTGTTTGAAATGAAATGGTGACGTGAGATCAGAAATTTTAGGCACCAAATTTTGTTGATGGAGGACAGTAGCACATGCAGTTGGTACTTCATAATTGAATTGCTTATGTGTAGTAAGATTGGAAGAAACCTGGAAAAAAAGCGTAGAAATGATTCAATAAAACATATGATTACTTGGTTAAGATTGAGTGGTCCTACAATAAACTAACTAAAATACTTGTTGTTTAGTCAATTTTCTAGAATGTGCAGGCTTTTTCTTTTTCTTTTTCTTTTTTTTTTTTTTTTGGCCTTCTCAAGCACATTTTTTGGCCTACTAGAAGTACCACGAACTTTTTTTTTTGTCTTGATCCCTTTTATGCTACTATGTCCATCAACCACATTACTTTCATTGCTATAATTGTTTCCGATAGTAGAAGAGCGTATTTCAGTCTCATGAGATCTTGGACATCCATCTACAACTTATAAAATCTTATTAAAACCATCTATAATAATTTTATACACTTCTTTAGTTTCTGCTGCCTTTGTTGCTATTTGAGCTTGCAATCTGCATACCTCTTTATAACGTCTTGCTATAATTGCCTTGGAATCCTAAGTGGTTTTACTACTCTCATAAATAGGTCTTGCAATTGTTCCTTTTTTGGCATGTTTTGTCCACCTCTTTAAAATGTATTTAGAAGGAATTTTCATAATATTTCTGAAAGAAAGAATTTTTAATGTATGTGAGCACAAAATTCCTGTAAAATCAAACATTTTATGACTACAAATCACTGTGTTGTCTGCATAGTAATAATTAACAGTATGATAAAAATGTTTTCTATGAGGTGTAAGCTTGTACTCTACTATTGTCTCAACCTCTAGACTAGTCCCCATATGACAATCATAAGCCTTGCATAATTTAATTTCAAACATTTTGAACACTGGGCTATATATAGTCGATGCATATTTCAAAATTTCTATTAGAGGTGATAATGATAAAGTACTTTTAAATGCTTTAAAATCAGCTATTAATTCCTCATAGCAGCGATTCTCAATCAACCTTTAAAAATGATGGAAAAAGTTGCAATAAATCATGTCGGTAGCTAACATAACCTTTTATGGTATTATTCATACTTTAACTACATTGAATAGTGGTCATATCTGCACAGAAAGTGTCTCTATCATATTCAATTTTTCCTTGAAATTGAACATTCTTTTTAGCCATTTATTATCCTTGAGTTCATATTTCTCAAGCATACCATTCCAAGCTTGAAAAAAAAATTTCTCTTCTTTGTAATCATAAATGCAACTACTAAAATATTTAGCAAATCCTCGAAAGTATTCAAAAACTCCACTTAGGTGTTTTGTTGCATTATGATATAAGTGCCAAATACATAAACGATGGGATGTTTCTAGCCACTGTGAAGCTAAGGCTTTTGCCATTACTGCATCTTGATCAGTAAGAATAATCTTTGGCTTTTTCCTAACATTGCTTTAGCAAATGTATCAAATAACCAAATAAAGGTTTTAGTTGTCTCATCATATAATAATGTAGCTCCAAAAATCATACTTTGCTTATGATGATTCATCCCAATAGACATAGCAAAAGACTGACCTTTTTTATTTTTCCTATAAGTAGTATCAAAAGAAACCAAATCACCAAAATGAGAGTATGCTACCATCATCTTTGCATCAGTCCAAAACATAATAGCAATTAAACCATCTTTGTCTATTTATAAAGCATAAAAGAAAGAAGGATCTTCTGATTGCATGTTCTAAAGATATTTGAGAATACCACCTCTATTATCTAACTTCATTTGATTTATTCGTTTAGTTCGTAAATAATTTCTTAAATCAACATAGGTAATTCCAATATTTTCAAGCCCACCAACTTGTCTGCTCATTAATTCCAAAGTTGCTTTCAGACCAATTCCTGAGTCGTTAGCTAAATCTATTTTAGCAGCATGAGCATGAGTTAATTTCCTTTGAGACCTATGCAAATGACTCTTGTTAGGGCTTGATGTCATGTGTGTATGCTCAGGAATGAATTCAACAATGCGGAATTTACTTATTTGGCGACAATTAACTTTCATCCTTGTAAGACATCCAAATCTTGTTTTGGAACGATGACATTTCATATTAACATACCGCTTATCTTTTTCACGATAACCCTCGCATAAATAACAAAAAGTTCTATCCATTATATTGCCGAATCTATCTTTATGTCCTTTACTTTTTCGAATACTAAAGCTCACCTTAAAAGTATAAGCATTATAAAAGTGGAAGCTATTTCTTCTGTTTCAAATTCCATATCTATTTTTGATACTACTTCACTCGAAATCTTAGAATGAATGTATTCTATATTCTTATGACCATCAATTATAGTTTCATCCACTTTATCCTCATCTTCTAGTAGTATATTGGTGTTGGAAGACATACCTTTGCCTCTACCTTCAAAATCCAATCTTCGACGTGAATGAAGTTTTTTCATAGTAATATCATTTCTGTTATCCATTATCTTCTGCAAAATAAGAAGAAAAATAATATAAAAAAAAACCAATTAAAGAGAAGAAAAATAATGCTTAGACACACACCAAACGATAAATAATTAAAATACTATTTATCACTCATAAACTTACTTTCGCTTATATTCCAAAAAATATGTAGTACTTTTTTTCACTTATATTCTAAAGGATTTGTAGTAGTTTAGTTTATTTATTCAAATAGAAAAACTAAAGAAAACAAAATAGAAAAACAAATATTCCAAATGAGGGAAAAAGAAAAGGAAAAAAAAAAAAGCCTTTAACGAAATTAAGCTCAACGATAAGGAAAATTTCTCAATTATTAAAATAGGGAAAGATGAGGGGAAAAAAACTAACATAAAAACTAAAAATCAACAAATGACAACAGAGGGGAAAGAAAAAAGAAAGAACATACTCAAATATCTATGCATTTTAAGAAAACTAGTTGATGCATTCAAAATATGTTATATGCATTTTTATTCTGAATATACTGGACTAAATTGCCAATGCAATGAAAATATTAATGGATAATGATTGTTCTTTAATCATAAAAGACTAGAACAAAGTAATGGTCATGGTTAAGTCATAATAATAATAATAATAATAATAATAATAACAAACATAGTTTTTTTTTCCCTTAAAAAATAAACAAACATGCCCGGAAATTTGGGATAGAGGATGGAGATTATGCACCTGGCATGTGAATTCCAGACTTTATTTTTACTTATGTATATTTGAGGACATTTCTTCCTTTGATCAATTAATAGTCCTCTTTAATTTCAAAAAAAAAAAAAAAAAAAAAGAAGAAGAAGAAGAAAGACAAAGATGGCATGTGGATTTATGTGCGAAAAGAGACTGAGATAGATTGCTATGTACATTATTTGCAACTACTATCTGAATTGTGGGAAAGTGATGGTTATGGTGGTTGATATAAAAATTTCTGCCAGGAGTGATCTACAAAATAGAGTAAAACGAGAATGAGGAATTGGTATATTTTTATTATATCTTGCTTGATTGATCCGTACAGTATATATAGAACTATTCTGAAATTAGTTCCCTAGAAATCTACCTATACAATCTCTATAATCTCTGTCGTTTTCTTGTCATTGCAGTTTTCCCCTTCTAACTGTCGTTTTTAAATGATATCGTTTCTTGATATCATTGTCGTCATGAATGACATCGTTCCTATAAGTCATGTGTTGAATTTTTTATTTTTTTTTGACGAATATGTGTTGATTTTTTACGTCCTAGTATTTAGCTCTTACTGGTTTCCGGGTATTGCCAACCCATTGATGTATTTCGGCATCATTGTTGTATTAAGTTTTTCAGTTGTTTAAAAAAAAAAAAAAAAAAAACTAACTAAACTAATGACCATGAGACTTATCAGATTAAATCATCAGGAACCCTTGACAACAATTACGGTACGGATTATAGCCATACACGTAAAGGATTCGAATAATAACAATTAAAAAAAAAAATCATGAACCATGATTCAATATAGCCACCGATCTAAAATTGCAATTGTCCTTAGAGATGGATAAAGCCCATTACCATACTTTGACAAATAGGAATCTAGCATTATTAATAGAGAAAATTATGTGGATTATAAATTTTTTAAATTAATTTAAGTAGATGTTTATATTTTAAAAATTATAGCTAAATGTCCATTTTTTTAAAGCTTTAGTTGTGGAATATGTTGTATTTCAATTTTTGTTATTAAGTAAGTTAGATATTTAGCTACAAATTTTTGGGCTTGATCATATACTAAGTTTTGGGCTAAAATAATGGATAAATAACTAGTTAGCCGTTAATAAAATTTATTAAATCATAATTCCACATTGAGTATTTATAAGAATTGTCTGTTTTTTTAGATCAATTTAAAAAATAGTCATTTTTGTTACACCTATCTAATGAATAGCCATTTAAAAATTTTATTTTGATAAGTAATCATTTTAGTTGATCTATTTTTTAAAAAATAAATCAATTCTATACAAAATTAATCAGTTTTTTAAAAATAAATCAATTTATTTTGATTTATTAAATATGAAAAATGACCATTGTTCAAATAATTTTCAAAATTCAGCCATTTTTTAACAATATTTTACAAAACGGCCATTTTGCAAACTATAATCCAAAATTTAGTTATTTGGTTAAAAATTCCAAAAAAACTAGCTAGAAGCCACTTTTTTTTCCTTATTAATTAAATCTACCACCATACCACTTTTTTTATGAATTCTTGATAGGTTCTTGACGAATTCTTGACAATCTTGATAGATTATTGATGGATTCTTGACAGATTCTTGACATCGATGGTGATCTTGACGGATTCTTGATGGATTCTTGACGCATTCTTGATGAATTCTTGACAGATTCTTGACTAATTCCCTCCCAAAAGCGGTAAAATTTAATGGTGGTGGTAAATTTAGTTAAATATTTAAAAAAGTGATAATTACCTACTTAACCCAAAAATTCCTTACATATTTCTACGTGTGAACATTTTGTTGCCATCATAAAATCAAGAAAAACCCAAAATAATTGGGTTTTTAACACTTATACCTGCAAAAACTGAAAACAATTACAAATATACGGAAGTCACACTTTTTTTAAAATTTTCGTATGGTTTTTATTAGGAAAATATCACTTTTTTAAAAAATATTTAGAAAAATACCATTTTTAAAATAGTTACTACTTACAGTTTCTGGAAACTGGTTACTGGTTACTAGTTATATACCAGTTATAAATATCTTTGGTTACTAGTTACCAGTTTCCAAAAACTAGTTACCAAAAACTAGTTACTATTTCAAAAAATGGTATTCTTCTAAATATTTTTTAAAAAACAATATTTTTCTAATAAAAATCGTACCGCACCTTAAAAAACACAAAACCACCGTATTTTTCAAATTTTTTTTCTCAAACACCGTATATGGTATAATTTTCCCAAAATAATTTGAAAAAGAACAAGCCCAAAACTAAAACAAAAAATTTGAAGCTCTTAATACCACTTGTTATGGCAACAAAGGCATAAATTATTACTTGCTAAGCCAAATGCCAAATTAAATTGATAAAATTTACAAGAAAATATAAATTAATAAAAGAATCATAAATGACATTAGAATTTATCGTAATTCAGCTTGACTTCCCTCTATCTCAGAAACGGTGACGAAATTCTACTATAACCAAAGGATATTACAAAAATTTTAATTAACGAAATAAAAATTGCTTCTAAATTAGTAGGAATCTATTCTGTGTGTCTTTTTTTTTTCTGAAAAAAAAAATTGGAATTGTTAGATAACAATTTTCTGTTGAATAAAAAACTGTTTCGAGATAGTTTCTACTTTAAAACACTAAAACATTTTCATCAATTTAAACTTTTTTTTCCCAAAATTAATTGTTAGATAGATAAAATTAGACTTTATTTTATTACAATCATAACAGGTGAAATATTAAGTTTTTTTAAAAAAAATAAATACAGGAGATATATCTGTAAACTACCCCTTATTTGAAGAGTTTATTGGTGTAGTTTTTTGTCCCCCCGCCCCCCTTTTTTTTTAAATAGTTTCCTCAACTCTTTTTAAAGCCACAGGGAGCCACTTGTGCCTAAGCCCTCAATTTTGTATTTCCTTTTAAAAGGCTAATAAATTTACATATCTTTATATATATATATTTTTTTGCTTAGAGTATATGCAAAGCCCCCTTGAAAATAGAAAAATTAGAGAATAGTCCTTATAGATAGATAAAAATGTAGTTTCAGCCCCTACTAGACAAAATTGTTTGATTGGTCCTTGCCTTTGTCTAGAAAGTGTTCAAATATGCATGGTAGTTGGGATTGTTACGAAATAATGGTATAGGCGTAGGGAGGTGTGTGTTCTTTTTTTTTTTTCTTTTTTTAACGGGATAATATCACTTTTATACTTTGTATTTTGACAATTTGTTCAAGTTGTACCTTGTAGACCTTTAGATTTGAAATCTGTCACAAATTTATATCCTGACACTAATTTAGAGTAGATAATTTACGAAGATATCATTTAAAAATTTGAAAATAAACTATCTAAAAATTGATCGAAGAGTAAGTTTCTTAAATTATCTTAGTAAATTAATTCCTCTAAATTAGTATGGTATAAATTTTTAACAAGTATTAAATTTAAGGGTTAATGTTTATAATAACTAGAACACAAGATATAAATAATTGAACAAAGTGTCAAAATACAATGTATAAAAGTGATATTATCCCTTTTTTATTTTTAATGTATACCTGCAGCCGCTTTGCCATCCTTTCGTAGTGTTCCTTATTCCATTTTATTGTTAAAAATATAGTGTGCACAAAATTATAAGTTCTTCTGTTTGGTAAATAAATGACCTCAATTCATTAAAGATCAGCATTAAAGTTTGGATACCACGTCCAAGGCACCTGCCTCGAGCAAAGTCTTGCAACATAGATATATAAAACCACATAAATCTAAATGCAAATTAATTATTCGATTCATAATTTTAGTCTAAGCAGCACTCCTCATGGTTCTGCTGGAGGTGTTTCCAAGAAACGACTTGAGCAATAATAGTGATCTTGCTGGTTGTGTAGATGGAGCTGCGTGTGAAGCTCCTCTAATGGTGGCATACGCCAATATATTTCCATATACTTTTGTCCATCCACCAACCTACACAATTTTTAAAAAATAAAAAAGAAAAAAAATGAACAATAGATCCCCATGAGATGTAGAGAAAATAACAATTAAACAGTAACAATAGTTCAAATTTTAGTGTTACAATTCTTATCCAACTAGAATCTTATGTCATATTATTTAATCACGTTTCAATACTCCTCAATAAGTTTCTATGATTTTATTGTATTTATTTATTTTAACATGGTTTTGAATTAGTGAATACAGTCTACTGGTCAGATAAAACTTGATCACAATCTAAAAAGAAATCGAATAATTCATGATAGAATTAAATTAGGATGCATATACATTTATACATAGATATATATTCTGACCTTAAAAAGCCAAGCAAATAAGGCTAAGATCTAGGTATGTATCTACATGTATGCGTGTGGTAATGCCGCGCTTAAGGACTATATAAAAATATTAGGAGTTTCTACAGATTTTCTCTAAATTGATTCATAGTTAAATCAAAATTGGAAAATAATTCGAATTCCAGAACGGGGAAAAAAACAAATTGGGATAATTAATCTACTACTCAGTACTCACTTGTTTTCTCTCAAACCAAGCTCTGTAAGGTTTACTTGCATTCAATCCCAGTTCCTTTGCTAAGCCAGCTACCAGATTTCGAGTGCTGATGAATGGGATAACTGAATCTTGATCTCCACTGTCAAGTTTTTATTTTTCATTTAAAAAAAAAAAAAGAGGGTGAAGATCTCCTCTGGATTTTAGATAACGAATGAAAAGAAAAATGTATATCTAGAACCTACATATATATATATATATCAAAACTCAAATGTATATATGTACCTATATACCAATGCCCGGATGCCAGACCTAAGAAGATATCCTAGGATATTAATTGTTGGTTTTAGTACCTCACGTCTGTCATACTTCAGAACCCTGGGAAGGAAAATGTAGAACAAATTAAGGTGCAAATAAGATTAAACCTTCACTTTCCCTGAGATTAATAGGAAATTATAAAGATCTGTATCTAACATGAGGGTAGTATTAATTATATAAATGCATAAGTTTTGGAGTTTCTCACGTAAATCTGATAGTTCAGAAATACTCTCTATTAACTGTAGAATTATTTTTCAATCTAATAATTTCCGTTCTCTTAATATCTTCTTTTTTATTACCAAAAAAAAAAAAAAAAATCTTCCTTTTGTTTCTATTGACATTAATTAGGACCCCAAGAAATTTAAAAAAAAAAATTAAAATTAATGAAAATTTGACAATGCGTGGAATGTCTACATTTTGTTTTTTTTTTTTGTCCTTTGTATGTATTTCTTTGGTCATTAGAGGGGAAAGTTATAACTTCTAATTAGTTTCTTCAAAAGTAAGAAGTGCAATATCGTCAATTAGTTATAGTTATTCTTACTTGCTACATGGCCTCCATTCTACCACTCCAACTAGCCGAACATGGAGGGCCTTCTGTACATCTTTCCTATTGAAATAATTATATGCCGTTTTATCTGAACAATCTTCATACCCCTGTGCAGCTGCCTGTATATATATGTGAATTAATACTAAACGTATACATAAATATATGCACACATATCTCACATATTGGACACATCCTAGTTTTATATATATATGGTTTCGAATACATATTCACGTAGTTAACTTACCTTTTCATCTAGAATTCCTAAGACTTTGTAGATTTTTGTCTTTGATTGATTAACTGTTGAATTACAAAAGTTTCCGCTAACATCATATTCATCAATCAGATAATTCACTTCCTCAAAGACTTGTTTAGCTACAGGGGTGCAAGCTGGAGAGAAAGACGTGTTGCCTTTCAATGTAAGGGTCTCTCTCATTATTTGAGAAAAACTACAGACCGTAGTGAGAAGGTCGTATGATTCATCAGATATCAACCCGTGAGACCACAAATAATCACCCTTAGAATTTCCATCGGAGTCGAATTCAAGAAGTGGATTTCCTATCCGCAATTATAAAAGTTCAATAAGTATATATGTACATTTATTATATAAGTATATATGTACATTTATTATATCAGCTTATTTTACTTTAAAAAATATTTGAAAAGATTAGAATATTTATATAATCTTTAATGGTATTAACATGTGTATATAAATGTAGATAAATATATATATATTCATATATATAGATGTGATCAATCATGAATGTTTCTGCTCACAGCAATTCCCTTCAGATTGAAATTTACATTGGAGTCGACAATGAGTTGGGCAAGTTGTGGCACATAGTGACCTTAAAAAAGAAAGAAGAAAAAAATATAAGCTAATTTAATTATCTAATTTTTTTATGTGTATATATATATTTTGAATTAATACTCCTCCAAAAGAGGGAATATGTTCGAATTAGCGTAAAAATTATACAAGAAAAAAAGTTATAAATCCATTTGTTTGAGACAAAACCTATACAATCTCTTTCAACCAAAGGAGAAAAAAAATTGAGGCTTACGAAAATCACAAGAATTTTGCTAGAGGTTTCACCAATCTAGCTCTGAGCTAGCCTATTTTCATAATTAGTTCACATCGTGATGAAGTGTTGTATTATTAATATGCTGGACCAATAATTAAACTAACCAATTCAATAATCGATAGGATTTTAATATGTACAATACTATATAATTAGTTGTACGACTAGTCTTTTGGGGACCTGTGTCTGTGTGTGGAGCATAATTAAAGTATAGATAGTGAAAAAAGAATAATGAGAATGCTCAGGAGAATATGTATATAAGATTATCATGTATTCTTTTCTTCATAATGACTTACACTTAATGTTGGACGAGCCACTACAAACATTTACGTTCGTACTTTATATGTTTTCAATTTTATTATCAAAGGACTCATCTTGTATGTATCTATGACGATGTCAAAGAGTATTGACACTGACATCAAATTCTTACACTATATGATATAGCGTGTATTTTAACTATTTTTTATTTTAAAATAAGAATAAATGATTTAAAATTATGCAGTTAAAAATGATGTCTCATCATTAATATAAGATTTTGGTGTCCAATCTTTACTCTAATATTAAGATCTATATCTGATTCAAGATGTCATGACTTCGGTTCTCTTTTTATGGTTCCTTCTAAAAGGCTAACTTCTTGAGTGGATTTGTAGTTGTGTGCTCATGAGAAAGTGTAGAACCTTGAACAGCCGATTACTTTGATTGAAATATTTAAGCATAATATGTAAACCCATGGTTTACTTTTAAGAAATTAAATGTTAACCAGTGGCTCAATTATTGGAAATATCTTAACAAGCTACCTAAAATTAGACATTTTTCTTTGTGTTCCTTCTTTTTCTTTTCAAAAAATTCTGCGCCTACTAGCTACCATTTAGTTTTAAATACTTTAACTTATTTTTTAAAAGGGCACCAATCCAGTAGATAGTTTTTTTTTTTTTTACTTATTAATTTATAGGTATTATTTTGCCCAATTAAAATTGATCATGTACATCTTTTTATAGTAAAAATTAGAGAGAGAAAAACAAATAATTAGTATTTATTTTTATTATTCTTTTCCTAACTACCAAAATCATAGTAGCCGTTAGATTATGATCCAATAGCTAAAAAAAAAATCTATAAATATGTGAAAAAAAAATACCTATTGGATTGATAAATTTCAAAAAAACATATATATATATTCTGATCCGTGTCTTCGGGTTAAATATCAAACATGTTCATTCATCCCCATCCACAAAACAGTGATACTTGATAAAAATAAGGGAATAATCACAACATATTATCCGTAAACATTGATAGACGAAATCACAAGAATAGATATTAAAAATGAAAAAAAATTAAAAGTGAAATGTACCTGCGTAGCTCTCGCGCGCCAGAAATGTAAAAATCTCTGTTTTTATATTGTGGGAATTTGTCAAACCAGCGTTGCAGGAATATGAGGTTATCTCGTGCTTAACAAAAGAAAATTGAATTGTCAAAAACATGTAAATCTAATCATGAAAACTCTCAAATTATAATTGATGAACATCTTAGAATAGGTGATGTTAAAACATTTATTCATACCTGTATACATGATTATATATATATATATCTAAAGAATAAGGTTCATTATATATTTTCGCTAACAAATACTTTATAGAAAAGTTACACCAGGGTTAAAAAGTACCTGTAATTTCATCGTTCACGTTGACATAAAATGATTTATTTGCAGTGTAAGAAAAACCAACTCCTATAGGGGAATCCAAGGACAACATATTGGCTTCTGTAACAAAATAAAAAAAGTCCATATCAATTTGCCGGTCTATATTCATTTTAAAAAAAGGAAAAAAAAGCCCATGTCATGCAAAGTAGTTAATTAATTATTTTTTAAATTAATCTAAGAACAGTCATATAGTGTCATGAATGGTGGAAATGGATGTATTTTGGCACCAATACAGGACAACCAAATAATAGTGAAAAATTTATTAAGTGGACATTGTTACCGTATGAATACGTAAAATTTAAAATTCAGATATATATGTATACCTACACCAAAGACAAAATATAAAAAGAATGGTTAGTTTTTGTTTTATTTATTTTTTAGGATTTTTGGCATAATTAGTCCCTGAATTTTTTGATGATTTGCAATGTATCTCCTAAATTTTTTTTTTGGCAATTAGGACTTTGAATTTAGAACTTTTTGCAATGTATTCCTTGAATTTTTTTTTTTGGGCAATTAGGACCCTGAATTTAGGGTTTTTGGTATGATTAATCCCTGAATTTTTCGTTGATTTGCAATTTATTCTTTAATTGTCTAAAAATTTGAATTTCAAAACAATTTTTTCCCCTCCAAACTCCCATTTGTTATTTTTATCTCTAAATCAAGTGAGATAACCATTATGCCCTTAAAAAATTTACACATAAATCAGGAGATATATTCCAAATCAGCGAAAAATTTAGGGACTAATCATGCCAAAAACCCTGGATTCAGGGTCCTAATTGCTAAAAAAAAAGTTCAGGAGATATATTGCAAATCAACAAAAAATTCAGGGACTAATCATGTCAAAAATCGTAAATTCAGGATTCTAGTTGCCAAAAAAAAGTTCAGGAGCTATATTAAAAATCATCGAAAAATTCAGGGACTAATCATGTCAAAAACCCTATTTTTTAATTGTTACTGAGTAGTTAGCAAGTGATGATCAAAACCTTTGTTCCAACTATATTGCTTCTTAATCAGATCTCGTCCACTAGTTTTGAAAGGACCACATGTGTAGTGAAAGCTCCAGGTCCAACAGATGAACAACCGGGGCCTGCAAAGTAGGTAGAAACAGAAATAAAATAATAGAAGGCAAACAAAATCGGATAAGTTAATTAATTATTATTCTAAACATATAAACGAATATATAACTTTTGATTTTTTTTTTTTTGAAAGCATATAACTTTTGATTTGAAAATGAGAACAATAATATAATTCTCTCCTACCTTCGTGTACTCTCAAATTTTTCCACCATACTTTTGGATTAAGCACAAGTCTTTTTTCATTTTCTCTAGTCTAGTCTCTTTTCTCTCCTATCAGACAACGCATTCTTCCATCTCTTCCCAGAAATGCGTATACTCTTAAGTCCTATCATTAGTATTTAAAAATATAAAGTTTCTCTTAACCCCAAATAATTTCTAAATTCTACCCCAGAAATTAATAATCAAGCTGTCAAAAAGTCTAATAATCAGGAGCAAATTTTAAAAAGTGGATTGTGATTTCCAACGAATCGGGACAGCCAAATATATATCGATCCGTAAGTTAATAGATATTCTAGCTAGGATATAGTCATACACAAGCGTAGAATAAGAAAACTAGTACCTCCATTAAGCCATAGAACAAGGGGCTTAGAAAGGGGTCTCTTTCAGCTTCAACAAAGTAGTAAAATAGAGCTCTTTCTTGCTTTTCATCAATAGTGATGTACCCTCCAAACTGCTGAAAGCTGACTTCCGGTTGGCCAGGCAATCTGACGATTTTATCAGCCAAAGGATAGGAATTTACTATCATAAACGACAATGTTTGCATTAGTAACATGCAAATCGATGCTTTGGCTAGACATAGCTGAGGAAACGACATCATTGCTTTTGTGTTTTGGTGAAATATTTAGAGGCCTTTTTTTGGCTGAGACTGAGTTTGATGGTTTCTAGTCTTATATATAGGATTTTTGTGATGTCTAAACGGTCAACAAAAGCGTTCTGATTTTCATTTTTTTTTAAAAAAAAAAAAGAAAAAAGACAAACCATCTGATTGCTTTCCAGATCATTAATTGATAATTAATCCGGAGAATGAGATTTTGATGGCAAAAATAAGGGGAAGCGTGTACTACGTGTAATCAGCTCTATTCAAATTTTTTTATGAAGAAATTAAACATTTTCTATCGTATTTCAAAGCTCATGTGAGAAATATAAATAATTATATCTTTCACTTACAAAAGAGTGCCCAAAAATCCTGTTTGGCTTGCATGTTCACGAGTTCACGACCTCAATCGAACAATTTTATTGGGGTCAATTAATGAAATATAAAAGGGAAAAAAACCTTCCTTTTTTTTTTATAAACTGGAAAAAAAAAAAATTACAATTAACCTCATGTTTGTGTTTGACTACATCTCATAATGTTCCATCCACTACTATAAAAAAAGACAATCACGGCGGTGTTTCATGGTGGTTATTATTACCGTTTAAAAACGGCATCTTTAACGGCGGTTATTAATTGTCGTTAAAGACACATCAATTACGACGGTTCTAGAGGAACCGCCGTAATTGATCTGTTCAACGGTGGTCACAACCGCTGTTAACTGATTTTGTGTGGCGTATTTTAACGGCGATTGACGTGAAACCGCCGTTAAAGGCCCACCCCAGGGGAAATTTTTTTCCCTTCCCCTGGGTAATTTACAAAATCCACATAATAAAAACCTGTATAAACAGTCTCATTCAACTTATACAATATCCAGATCCAAATAAATTCACAAATAAATGTATACAACTAAAGTTCTATTACATAAACAAATACAAGACAATATATGTATATCACTACCGCTTGCAACTTAATTAACTTAATTGAAAGTTAGACTAATCTATCTAATATACATAAAGTCAACGAATTAGAAATATAACCTAATACTTGAGCATATCACTAACATATACAACATAATTCCGACGAATTATACCAATAACTAAGTCCAAGAATATAGTCTAACTAATCGAGACGAATCATAGATGATTGATTATGGTTACGACCCATTCTTCACGCATTTCATTGATGCCGTCCACTGAATAAATTTCTTGACTGCGACACTATAAGTTTATAAACACAAATCAAATTTAGTAACAAAAAATGTTAAGTACATGTGTGAACTTAAATACTTTTAGACAAACAAAGTAAAGTATCAAGATACTTACATTTGATCCAATATAATCCACCGGACTATTATCCTTCACCAAGTCTCGCATAATGCGCAAAACATAAAAGTCACACTTCACGTAGTTGGGTTGAGATGGACACTATGATTATGATAAGAACTATACATAGTTAAAATATATAAACATCAAAAGATTACTTAGTACATATTATAATCATTATAGATCATACACTAATTGTATACCACCTTGGTCGTTGTCCCTTTTTTTACTTATCCGTATTATATATTTGGAATGCACTAAAAGAAAACACATGTCATATTACTAATGGAATAATTAGATAAACATATGTTAGCTATATTATATTATAAACTACACTAACCAATTTACGAAATTTTAGGCATCCTGTCTTGGTCATTGTCTAAGTGGGTCAAACAAAGAAATATTTTCTTGGGCTACATTAATCACCATCAATATCCAATATTGCCTATTCAAAGCAATGTAACCAATTATAACTACAAGAGAATATAAACAACTCAAACACATATAATATTTTAGTCAAAGAAAGATAATATTTACCCAAGATTATAAGAAGCTAATAATAGCATTCTTTTGCTCGCTACATGGAGTCTTTGTGCAAGATCACGAGGACGACTTTCATTCTTTGCACCAGGAACTTTAGATATGACAGAAGGATCAACAAATTGAAATAAATACAATCGTTCCAAACTCAAGAGTTCATGATACAACTACCTAATTAGAAACTAAAAATATATTATGTTACTATAAATTAAGAAAATATGCAATATATATAAGAAAAAGAATATATATTAGTGTACTTACTTGATACATACCGAGATGCATATAGCACAAATCTCTTGGAGAAGAGAGAAATGTATTATGTCCTCCATTCCTACATAAAGTTAATGCTCCTCAGTCCTGCATATCTCTTATTCTATCGTATTGTAACATTAAAGTTAATATTAAATTTTGAAATTGTTGAATACAAAGACTTCGATGTTGGGAGAAGATAAGGAGTTTGTGTAGGTAACTCCGAATGTATAGGCCTAGAATTGATGATGATGAAGGAACCGCTTCTTTCTGTTGAGGTTGAGTCACTGGCTCTATGGGCAGATAGAGCCAGTGACACATTTTTCTTTCTTCGTGACTATAGACATAAGAATTACTTAGAATTATGTATATTATATTAAACTAATTGAGCAAAAATTTGAGAATTTATCTCATCATTACTTAGACCAAGATACTAATGTATCAATTACAGACATACCTAAGAAGATATCGACAGATGGAATGGGAATCGAGAGGACTGCGTTCTTGTTGAACACCTCTTTGATTGAAATTCGAATATGATCCTTGCCTAAATTTATCCCGTCAACCGTAGTTGCTCTAGTATTCACCATGAAACCAATGGGAACTATCTCGTTATCTGGTTCTATAATCAACCTACACGGTGTAAACTGCATATTGAATATATTAGTACAATTATATAATATACATATAAAGAGATAGAAAAGCTACACTAGTATAGTTTTTAACAAGATTGACGTTGCATTATTGTCTTCTACTTCAGGCATCGTGGCATAAAATTCAGGCTTTTCGGGATCATCAATATCTATCTTGGTATCTTCAATATCAATTTCGGGCTCATGGACACCAGCTTTTGGATTCTTCTTTCCAAGTGCACCGATGGATTTCAAAATCATGTTTTGAAACTTGTCAAATCTTTATTGCAATCTAATCTCTTGCTTGTATAGGCGTTCTTCGTACATTCTTTCTAACTTACTAATTTTTTCCTCCTATACTTTGTCTCTTTGTCTTTCATATTGAAATTGGCGTTCCTGTAATTCTCTGAATCCTCCACCAGGCCTCCTGAACACTTCTCTTTGTGCTACAAATTTACCTTTACCTCGAACACGACCTCGGTGCTCAGGAGTCCCAATGCTTGTGTAAGAATATCATTGGATCCAATTTCAACGATCTCTCCCTTGTCCCATAGCTCATATAATATATCCTATGAAAGTAGCAAACACATTATTTAGTTAATCAAATTTTTATTGATTAACTAAAGAACTAACTATGTCATTGTTAGTATGGATACATTTTATGGATAAAAGAACTAACTATGTCATCTTGTCCACACCTTTTTTCTTAGCTAGTTTGTGAACATCTTATGATGTTCTTCTTGTATCCATTTTTCTCTCTTCGAAGGATTTTCTTGTTTTACATATTGTAAATGGTCACTGCATATAGAACCATTTCTTAAGAATCTTATTGCAACAACTAAGATCATCAATGAATTTATGAATCAAATAACTTAGTTATACTTGCTTGATATAAGGTTAAATATCTGCTGTATTTTCTAGCACAATCCTATGAGCTAGCTCTAAATCTGTGCATTTAATGAGAGTGGGATTACCAACACTGACACCTTTGCTTTGAAATTCTACTGACTGTCGAGGTTTCAGAATACCAATAGTCTGAGTATGACCAATATACTCTTTACAAAATTCTATAGCTTCTTCAGCTATATAAAATTCAACTATACATGCCTCAGGACAATTCCGATTTCTAATGTAACCCTTGTAAATTTTCATTAATCTTTCACAGGGATACATCCATCGCAAATAAACTGGGCCACCTAACTTCATATTTCTTACTAAATGTACAGTTAAATGAACCATAATATCAAAGAACGACGGAAGAAAATATTGCTCGAGAAGACACAATGTAATGATAATTTCTTTTCATAGTAATTCTAACTTGGTTACATCCACTGCTTTAGCACAAATAGCATTGAAGAATAAACATAATCTCGTGATTGCGAATCTGACATGAATTTGAGAAATTCCACGGATTGCAACTGGAAGTAATTGTTGCATCAAAGCATGACAATCATGTGACTTCAACCCAATTAGTCTTAAATATTTTATAGACACCAAGTTGTGAATGTTTGAGGAATAACCATCTGGAATATTTATATTGACTAAAGTCTCGCATATTTGACACTTCTCTTCTCTTGTCAAATTAAAACAAGCTGCCGGTAAAAATATTCGCTTCTCACCTATTTTAGGAGCTAACTCTTTTCTTACTCCTATTTCCACAAGATCAAGATGAGCGGCAATACCATCTTTTATTTTTTTGGGTATGTTAAGAAAAGTTCCAAAATACTATCACATATATTCTTCTCAATGTGCATGATATCAAGATTGTGCCGCAAAACAGTATGCTTCCAATACTCTAACTCAAAGAAAATAGATTTTTTTTTTCCAACAATCACTCTTTGTTTTTTCCTTTTCTGTGTCTTGTGTCATTTTCCTCTTTTCTTTCTTATTTCTTTTGCTCTTTTCTTTCACAACTTTTCCAAATTTGTTAACTATTCGACTAATTTGTTCAAAAACTTTCTCACCGCTTAATGGACTAGGAGAACTTTCCATCTCTTTTTTCCCATTAAAGCGCTTCGTATATTTACGATAAGCATGATCAAGAGGTAGGAATCGTCGATATCCCATATAAGCTTCTTTATTATAATACTTCAATCTTATTGCATGTGTATGCTCACTACATATTGGGCATGCTTTGTAACCCTTTACACAATTCTCGGACAAATTACCATATGCAGGGAAATCATTGATTGTTCATAATAATACCATTCTCAAATTAAGTCTCTCTTTTTTCCTTGTATCATAACAATCGACCCCATCTCATAGACTTTTTAAATCGTCTATCGTCGGTGCCAAATAAACATCTATATCATTCCCAGGCTATTTAGATCCCGAGATTAACAGAGTGAGTAATGTAAATCTTCTCTTCATGCACAACCAGGGAGGAAGATTATAAATAACAAGTATAACTGGCCAACAACTATAATTACTACTCATTGAACTATGAGGGTTTATGCCATCAGCCGAAAGACCAAGTCTGAGATTTCTAGGATCTTCTTTTATTATTGGCCACATGTCATCTATTTTTCTCCAAGTAAGAGAATCTGCTGGATGCCGAAGTTTTCTATCTTTGATTCTTTCTTCATTATGCCATATCAAACTTTTAGCATGTTCTTCATTCCGAAATAACCGTATAAATCGAGGAATGGGTGGAATATACCATAATACTTTCGCTAGGACCCCTTTCTTCTCTTGGTTAGAGTACTTCATAACCTTCCATCCCAAACTTTTGCACACAGGACAACTACTTGCATCTTCAAACTCTTTGCAGTACAATATACAATCATATGGACAATCATGTATTTTTTCATACTCCATGCCCATTGAGCGTAATGTTTTCTTCGCCTCATACATAGAAGTAGGTATGTTGTTATTTTCTGGGAATACCTCTCCTAGTAATAAAAGCAATTGAGAAAATCCACTATCGCTCCACCCATTATGAGCTTTTTAAATTGTAAGTCCTAACCAGAAATGACAATTTCGTGATTTTTGAACTAGGATAGAGATCTTTCTCCGTATCCTCCACTAATTTCATGAATTCATTCGGATGATTAGCAAAGTTTTCTTCAACATCATTAACTATATCTACTGGATGATCTTTATATTCCTCAGAAACATATCCTTTCGAGCTCTTTTGTTGGGAAAATTTTCTTCATGTGCGTGGTCTCCATGCCATATCCATCTCGTATAAGATGTATCTATTCTATTAAAAAATAAATATCCACTTACATCCACATCTCTCATATAATTAATGTTACCACACTTAGCACATAGACATGGAGTCATATTAAGATCTACACCATTTTCTTTGGCATGTCTTAGGAAATGTACAACCCTATCTTCATACTCTTTTGACAATCTACTCTTTGTCGTCCAAATTTTATCCATTACTAATCACTGAAATTCTAACTAAAATTTGATAGAGTTTCCACTTAAAAATTGACTAACTCACTACAAAAAATAATACACATCACCAATCTATACTTCAAACCCAAGTCAATGTATCACATTTCAACTTTGTAAACCTCCAAATTCATCTCATTTCATACTTTGTATTAAATTAACAAAGTCAGTAACTTAACAACTAACTAATTTTGTTAATGCTTATATTTTTTCAACTAAGGATTATATAAATTCAAAATATTATCTATCTAAAATTAGTAACTATATAATCTATCAAATAAATAATAATATACACATTACACATATAGTAACATCACATAAAATTAAGCAATTCATGATAATGTGGTCATATTAACAAATATTTTTTTAAAAAACATAATAACATACATTTCATTTCACTTTCTATAATTAAAAGAAATTTCGGGTTAAATAAAAAAAAAAAAAAAAATTTACCTCAAAGTGACCTAAAATCCAACAATATTCCAAATTTGATGCTAGACTTGCTATACCCGTTCAAATGAGAACCTAGTTCAACAAAAAACTATACAAAATCACAATCACATTTGACATAAAAATAATTCGGATTAAATAAAAAATTTAAAAAAAAATTACCTCAAAGTGACCTAAAAACCAATAATACTCCAAATTTGATGCTAGACTTGCTATACCCGTTCAAATGAGAACCTAATACAACCAAAAACTACACAAAATCATAATCACATTTGATATAAAAATAATTCGGATTAAATTAAAAATTAAAAAAAATACCTCCAAGTGACCTAAAAGCAACAATACTATGGATTTGATGCTAAAATTGTATTTCTGACTAAATTAAAACTTAAAACAACCAAAACATATGCAAAAAATAATAAGGTTACACATTGCTCGGGAATTGCAGCGGTTAATCATAAATTTTTCTAAACAAATTCTAGGTTAAAAATTTGTTAAAATACAAACAAATCGTAAAAAACTCATATACATAAAGCTTACCCACATCAAATACAACGATTTGAGCTAAATAGAGGTGATTTTTGATAGAAAACTAGCTGGATTACCAGATGCCATGCGCGGAGAGGATGAACGGCGCATCTAGCTCGTCTCGGCCAAGGGGAAGAAGAAGAGGAATGAGGGCGCGAGCTGGTCTCGGCCCTCTTAACAAAGTCTTTAACGGTGGTTCTAATGGAACTGCCGTTAAATTTCAATTTTTAACATTCTCAGCAGTTTCGGTCCAACCACTGAGAAAGGGTGCATGGTTCACTATAACAGCAGTTCTCGTTGAACTGCCGTTAAATCAATGCCGTTAAAGACATTCTTTTTTATAGTGATCAATCGAGGTCGAGTCCATAACCAAATACATTAGCATACGTTTGTAATTTGTCAGTGAGAACTCAACATTATTATAAATGTATGTTTTTACTAGGCTCTTATACAATTGAAAACAAAAAATTAAAAGAACTTGTAACAGTTCAAGTCCAGGAATCATGAACAAGCGACCCATGAGTTATGAATTCTTTCTTTGGTAGAAAAATAATTTCTGAAACAGTTAAGGCTTTAATTGAAAAAAAGCCTTTCTACCACCGAAAGGGCATTAGTTGTTCTATTTGTTGTGAATTCTTTTTAATCAAATTTCTTCCATTGAAAGTTCAAGAAACGGAAGAAAACAAAAATCAAGGAGAGGTCTGATACTTCAGCTGGTGTGTTATTATTATTATTTTTAGGGATAATATCACTTTTATATATCTTTATTTTGATACTTTATTCGGTTTTTATTTTGTATTTTGGTTTTATCACCATTGACACTCTTAAATTTAATATTTGTTACAAATTAATATCTTGATACCGGTTTATAGCAGTTAATTTATCAATATGATTTAGTAAACTTATTATCAGATCAGTTCTTATATTGTTTATTTTTAATTTTTCAACTGGCGTAGTGATAAATTAACTGCACTAAATTAGTGTTAGGGTACAAATTTGTAACAGATTTCAAATCTAAAGGTCAATATTGATAATAACCAAAACACAAGGTATAATTTGAACAAAATGTCCAAATACAAGGTATAAAAATGATATTATCCCTTATTTTTAAGGAAAACTAATGTTTTATTAATTAATGAGTAAGAGTAACTAATAAATCACAGGTTATATATTTAGAGATACATTGAGACTCGCCTCTAACTTCTATCTAGAACTAGTAAGCGACGATGTATACCATTGGGAAAGGATATAATATTCATTGGGTTTCTATCACTTTTACGTATAAAAAACTAAAAGAATTATAAAAATATGGAACTCAGGGTTTTTACAAATTTTCATACAGTTTTTATTAGAAAAATATAACTTTTTAAAAATATTTAGAAAAATACCATTTTTAAAAATAGTTACTGGTTACCGATTTCTGGAAACTTGTTACTGGTTACCAGTTACCAGTTATATACCAGTTATAAATACTTTTGGTTACTAGTTATCAGTTTCTGGAAATTGGTTACCTGAAAGTAGTTACTATTTTAAAAATTTTCTAAATAGTTTTTAAAAAATGGTATTATCTAATAAAAACCGTACTGCGCCTTAAAAAAACTTAAACCACCGTATTTTTCAAATTTTTTTTAAAATTACTGCATAATGCCTAATTTCCCCATATTCATTTCGGATAAGACTATGTTAATTAATATATAGTTGTATATAGATATATCATACGCACGCGCAAAATCTATAATATAATTTGCTTATCTTTCATTTGGGATAAGATAAGAGTATACTAATATGTATATTTATATTTATGTTAAAAAGGGAATCAATGGTACCCTCACGCTCTCCAATCAGCTTTCACCGCGGTAACTATTTGGGCTAGTGATCTCCGGGATCACAAGTAGAATGACAACGGTCCTTTCCCTATGCCTTCGTCTACTAGTAGGACAGGAGTACTCACAGACCTGATAGCATCGAAGGCTCCAGGTAGACGTCTTTTTCGCTATGCCACTACCACCGGTAGTATGTATATATATATAGGTCATAATCTAGTAGGCATTTTTTTAACCTATATATAGATTTTATTTTTTAGCCATTGGATTATTTATTTAACGGTTACCATGATTTGAGTAGTTAAAAAAAAAATAATGATAATAAATACATATTATCTAATACTATTTCTCTCTCTATCTTTTACCATGAAAAGACATATACATGATGAATTTTAATTGGACAAAATAATACCTATAAATAAGCCAAAAAAAAAAAGATTTCTAACACTATTACCTATAAAAATCCAAAAGAATTATAAAAATGGAGGTTAATTTTTTTTCCCCCCAATTTTTGTGTAATTTTTGTTAAAAAAATATCACTTTTTAGAAAAATACCATTTTTATAATGGTTACTATTTACCAGTTTTGAGGCCAGTAAATTGCATTTTGACAGTTTTGAGGTACTCATTTATAATCATTGTTGTAACGCACACATAGACAAGAACATAGTTTTAATATAAATTCTATATTGAATTTAGATCCAAGCAAAAACATACAAGAAAATAAAAATACAACTATTTGATGAGGTTCAACCCATTCACCTATGTGCACGTACGGGATATCACTAGACAACTTTCACTAAGAAAGAGAAAGATTACACTCTCAAATTTCGTTCATCAGAAACCTCAAAAGCCTATAGTTCCATATTCTGAGGTCTAACTAATCCAAAAATCCGAAGAAGTATAATTGTACTCTCAGCTTTCACCCCTCCAAAAATCTGAAGACTCCTTTATATTGTTGCTATCTCATGTCTCTCCCTATCTCTCATAATTTGACTGAATACCAAGTCTATTCATAAAGTTCCCTAAAAGACTAGTCTTAAAATTTGAGTATTAACGGCAGTTGCATCAGAACCGCCGTTAAAAGTTTTAAAAATTTTAAATTTTTCTCAACAATTGCAACCATCGTTAATAATTTGTCGTTAAAAGTCTCTTTTTTTCTTTTGTAGTGGCACTAAATCAAAATAACAGATTCGTTGCAACTTTATTTTTTTCTTTTCCTTGTTTTTAGTGTTTCATTATTATTCCTATATACTAGATTTTCACTCCTCTTTCTCTCACCATTTGAATAGGAAAAGACCTAAAGATATCATGTAAAACATTCTAAGTGAAGTCTTTTGGGTGACAGTTGTTCCCGGGTAGGACGGAAACTTATGAGTGCCACGTTCATGGACCCTAAGAGAATGTGCATGTGTGGTACTTTGACAGAGAGAGTGCCAACGCGGTACTCATATTTGGATGAGTAACCAGAGAATGAGGTGACACATAAACAAAATTATATAATTACCAGTAAAATAGTCGACAAGGCATTAATCACATGTAGCATCAACAACAAAGAATTTAGTGTTTAATGAGTACTGTGTAAGTTGTCATGGAAATAAGCTTTTGATGGGATTAAAAGGAACACATACAATTACTGTTAACCAAAATAAATTAATATATTAACATTTAACAATTATATTTTAGATAAGTAAATTGCTCTGATTTCACGTATACATATTAACTAGGTTTTATGTGTTGTTAACTGGCCACCGTCATATCACGTAAATTCATGAATCAGGTTAGATGGTAAACATTCGGATAGCATGGTAAGTGGTTGTGTCACAATCCAAGATCAAAGGCCGTGATTTTTGGTAATTTTGATTATAAATTAAGATAAATAAAGAATTTTGTAAAATTCAGAAAAAACTAAGTACTTGAGTTTTTACATTTTAGTCTTCAAATCATTAGAAATTCTATATAAGAAGGAGTTTATCTTTAGTTTGATTTGTAAAAGTAGATAGACCAATTAAATTCAAGAAAAATCAAGTTGTACCAAAACTTGATTTAATAAAAACTCTAATGTTGATTAAATTAAAGTTTATAAATCTTGAGTCGGAAAGTCCAAAAATTGATTTACAAGACTAATCAAAATTCCAATCACTTAAATCTTCAAAAATATTCTCCTTGGGAACCAACGGATCCCGTATATACACCAAATCTTCAAATAGTAGAAATTACATCTTTATACATTCACTTAGCATAAACAATAAACCTGGTTAAATAGTTAGAAATAAAAAGAATGGAATAAGTTATAAGGACCAACCGGAGAGGAATAAGAATAAAATCGTAATGTAAACCAAGCGACTTGTCTGGCCATCGAGACGACTGGCTCGAATGAATGATCACCTGAAAGGGAGGGAAAAAAAAGGGGTGAGCTCAAAACCTCAGTAAAAAAACTGTTACTTCATTTAAAAGCTTTTTTAATGATGGAAAGCCCCTGCATGATTAGTTTGGTCCAAAACACCTTTTCGCAAAACCAATTGCATATACTTATATATATCCATTTCCAAAGCTGATAATCCGTATATGTATATGCATATAACTATATATATAGATATGAAAACTTGTTATATCTGCCCATACCCATGAATTCACCACCTCTCATCAATGGAAACTAGGGTGTTGGCACTACGTGTGCCATAGAGCTTGCCTGACACCTAGTCCATAACCGGAGGGGACACCCGTGTATCGCCTACCAAACTTGGAGGGGCAACTGCATTGCCTACGCCTGCCAAATGGGGAGGCAATCAGAAGAAATACTCTGCACGGGTTCACGGACTCTACACCATCAGTGGGGCCGCAGCGCCACACTATAAAAACCCCAGGATGCTAACCTAGGACTCATGTATGATTCTATGGCACGTGTACTCTGAACTGATGTGTAAAAATAGTCACGCAGTAATTTAAGTTCAAATGGTGCTCTGGCTTTTAATATGATGGTTAATTAAATTTTGTAGAAAAATGGGCAGTATAACGCCTTATTTTAACATATCCAAAAATAACCTGTACTCAGAAAAGTCCCAGAGCAATCCAATATGTAAATCATACCATTCAATTCTATCACAGATATTTAAAAGTTCTAAAATCATATTTGTTCTCATGTGTTGTAGAAAATAAGTTTTATTCAAAACGACATAAAAGAGAGGTAACCGAATCCCTACCTCACTAGAATAGTGATACCATGCTATTGGATGCTCAAGGTGCCACCGATTTCGTGACTTTTCGTCGCCGGAATCATCGCCGACGAGCGACGGAAGCTGCTGTTGTTATTCGTATTTTTCCGGTGATTCGCTCTGGCAGTGGCCTTTTCTCGACAGCGCGCTTCTGCGGCAGGTGATTGCGGGCTTCGATGGTAGCCCGCGGCTACTACTCCTTTTGGCCGTGCATGAGAGAGACGAGAGACAGAGAGTGAGAGAGAGGGGGATGGGAGAGAATAGGTCTCGGGAGGAAAACGAGAGCTGCAACAGATATATGTATATATATATTTAATTAATTTTAAATTTTTTTTGGGTGTCAAAAGATCGTTTTGCCCTTTAAAAATATGGGTATTATATTCTCCCCACCTTATAGGAATTTCGCCCCGAAATTCAAGTACAAACCGAGAGTATAAACAAGATCGTAAGAAATAATCACTAAAAGTGTGGTGAACACTCGACTATAGAATTTAAGAGTATTAAACCGAACGCGAGTTAACGAAAGTGCGAAACAGACAGTCCTCACTTGGCATCAAAGTTCCGCCAACATACGGTACCGCACTATGGTATGGTATAAGGAGACACATGGAGAGATCGAAATTATAAGATGGCTCAACAATAGGTACAAGAATCTCAGCACCCATAGTTAGAAACGATAACTTCAAGTATATGAGTGATGAAAATATAACAATGATAACCATGGCTAGAAGCCGAAAACACAAGATTCTGAACATTGATTATAAGGCACCAAACTAGAACAGCAGACCAAATATTAGATACAAGAATACCGTCCCCCTGATTATACCAGATCAACAATCTTATGGGACATACCCATTTGTCTGCCACTAGTTCTTGGTCCTAGACAATCTCCAAGTCAATGACTCTAACAAGAGTCTCTTTTCAAGCACAGAATATAATAGAATAGAGTTTAAAACGAAGAATAAGAATCCTTATTTTACACCACACAAGATAAACGAGTTTAGAGATCGAAGGTGACCACGAAAGTCCAATGGCTCACAACCATTTTCCATTACTAAAGCGAGGGATAACACAAAACACAAACCACTTCTAGTCAAGTACAAGACTAGAACATCCAAACAGGTTATCACCAATATAAGACATTAGTGCAAACTTCAATCTCAAATGCAAGCATCCAAATATGAGAAATTTCAAAAGCATTTCAAACCTTTTATCCAGTGTAAAATCTCATCAGAGGAAACCAAAACGAATGCTGACCCAAGGACTCTACAAATCCTTGATATAAAGAAAACTCTATGGACACAATCCAATGTCCTGAAAATATGCATATGACAATTAAAATCAACACTTAACGCCCCAGAAATAAAGTTCTAATAGGATAAGCTGTCGAGTACCATCCTCGAGTGACGCATGTCTCCCATGCAACCTCATTTCAATTTTTAATAAAAATAATTGTGAAAATATTTTTTAAAAAAAATATTTAGTGTAAAAAGTGTTAGGGCCTAGGAATACTACACTAGTTTACAATATGGTTTCTCCTTGGCCAAAGATAAACCACACTTGAACTCTGAGTATCCCTTTACAATATAGAAGTAGAGTCCAACGACTCTTAAGATAAAATCCATGAGTAATCTCATTCCAATTATCATCAGTCATACCACAATACCTATGCTATATGTAATTTAAACAAATAAGATATTTAGATTTAGCTCAACATCAACATCCAGAAAAGTTTCACTCCATGCATATATTATGAAAATCTCTAATAGTCACAAGCGTCAACCGATAAAGTCAAGTCGTACATGATAACCATTCATTAAAACCAACAAGGATTGCATGAAAAAAGTACTAGTTTATTTCTCCAAAATCAACAAAATGGACATTTACTACAAAATCCACACTTTGTAAAACGGTAAATGAGGCCATATTTAAATTGCTCTAGTTGATTTTTCTTTCGAAGGTAATTAAACATTTGGGCGATCTAAATCATAACTAAACACAATGGGAAGTTATCGTAGAATTCCAAAATATTTTCCAAAATAACTAAACAAGTTCCTCAAAAGTTTGAAAGTTCACACTTCATTTTTTTTCTTTTTACATACATAAGGGAAAATAGGGTAATTTATAAAATATTAAAGTGTGAAACATTGTCAAAACATTTTCTCAAAGCGGGTAAAATAAAATCCAATTCTCACTTAACCTTTCAAAATAAACATTAATAGTTAATAGAAATTTATACTAGGCATGATAAACCAATTAACATATATTACTTTCACCCAATCAATGCTCAAGTTTAAAATGTCCATAATTTATTTGAAAACAAATATGTCACCTTAGTCAAATATAAGGTCTACATCATTCAAAACGCTAATTGTCAACTTGGCATTTCTAAAAGCTCTAAAACCAAATAACCTGGTTTTAAATCCAACTGACTCTCAACAATTTGAGAATTTTCATTCAAAGAATCACAATAACAGAACTAGATGGAACTAGAGGAATGCAATTTTAATAGTTAAACAATATCTCAAAATATCAGACTATTCACTCAATCAATGGGCATGCTATGTAAAAAGTACCACCAACACAAACACTCAATTATAAAATCAAGTCACAATGTATCTAAATCAAATGATCACAATGATATCAATTACAGGAAAATAACGTCACAGTCACATAAATACCAATAGAGTCAAGCCATACCATTTAAAGTACAAACACCAAACTAATGCATTACAAGCAGAAATTCCCAAGTAAAAATAACCACAAACAAATGCTGCAACCAAAAGCGATAACTAGAACCCGAGGGACAACACATAGACAATCCACAAGAGAAGTAAAAACACCACAACCAAGACGTAAGATACCAAATTGCTACCTTAGAACCTACGAGGTTCATGTAGCCTATAATCTGAATGGACGGAAGAGTACAAGAATGAACGTCCATTTGAAGTGAGGGATTACGTTAAGAGTGGAATTCAATAGTCTCATGTCAACCCGACAATTCCGAAACAAAAATTTTTGGGAAATCACGATCCCAAAGATACCATAATTTTACTTTGGAGAAGTCTAAGAGAGAACTTGGAGGGAATAGGAGCAGAAGCAACTTATTTAGCCAATTCCTAAGTGATGTATGAGGTATCTATCAAAACCATTTCTAAAAAATTTTTAAACACTAAAAATTAACACAAGCTTGATCCCAAACGGATCTGAAGCCGTGCTCTGATACCAATTCTGTCACAACACAAAATCCAAGACCGTGACTTTTGGTAATTTTGATTGTAAATTAAGATAAATAAAGAATCTTATAAAATTCGGAGAAAACTAAGTATTTGGATTTTTACATTTTTGTCCTTAAATCATTAAAAATTCTATATAAGAAGGAGTCTATCTTTAGTTTGATTTATAAAAGTAGATAGACCAATTAAAATTCAAGAAAAACATAATCAAGTTGTAACAAAACTTGATTTAATAAAAATTCTAATGTTGATTAAATTGAAGTTCATAAATCTTGAGTCAGAAAGTCTAAAAATTGATTTACAAGACTAATAAAAATTCCAATCACTTAAATCTTCAAAAATGTTCTCCTTGGGAACCAAAGGGTCCCACTTATACACCAAATCCTCAAATAGTAGAAATTACATCTTCATACATTCACTTAGCATAAACAATAAACTTGGCTAAACACTTAGAAATGAAAAGAATGGAATAAGTTATAAGGACCAACCAAAGAGAAATAGGAATAAGACCGCAAAGCAAACCAAGCGACTTAACTAGCCATCGAGACGACTGACTCGAATGAATGATCACCTGAAAGGGAGGAAAAATGAAGGGGTGAGCTCGAAAGCTCAGTAAGAAAACTGTTACCTCATTTAAAAACTATTTTAGTGATGGAAAGCCCCTGCATGGTTAGTTTGATCTAAAACACCTCTTCGCAAAACCATATACTTATACATATTCATTTCTAAAGCTGATAGTCCGTATATATATATGCATATAACAATATATATAGATATGAAAACATGTTATCTGAAAATCAATCAGTCTACAAACACATGATACAAATCCACCTATACCCATGAGTTTACTACCTCTCATCAATGGAAACTACGGTGTTGGCACTGCTGGAATTGCCTAACACTTAGGGCAAAAACATACATGCATGCAAACTATGGAAAATCACATAATCACATCATGAACGCAGCGGAATAATTAGCGGATTTAGGTTTAAAATTTTTTTTTTTTTTTTTTCATAAAAATAATTTTCATAACCATATTACATGCACATATCATATATAGGATCATGTATAACATAAATCAAATCTAGATGCATAAACCGTAGAGATGGGATTAAGGTTTACCTCTTGTAGCGTACTCCTTCTTGATCTCCCTGTTGATGGTAATCAAAACTCCAACCCTAGATCTTCTTGCCTATCATCTCGTTCTTGGTTGAAGAGGTGAGTGGACACCAAGTCAAAACCTTCGTCGGAGAACGATCAAGAACACCTTCTTGATCTTATGGAACACCGGGATGTGAGATGAGACCTTGAGATTGCAAGAAACTTTTTCTCTCCTCTTTTCTCAGCCCTTGGCCGAATTCCCTCTCTCTCTTTTCCTCAGTTTTTTCGTGTAACACTATTGTGTTTCCTTTTCAGTTTTTTCTCTCATGCATTTTTTGTATATGAGTCCAAAAACTGCTAACCCTAGTCCAACTAGGATTGGACTTGTTCTCCAATTTGGGCTTTGGATGTATTTTTATAAATATGTCCAACCCATGAAACTTATTTATAAAAATACCAACTTCTGTGTAGAATTATTATTTTACACAGTTTCATGAAACTAATTTCACGAATACCACCAACCAATTAATGAGCTTTATTGAGTTAGACAAGGGACTTAATGGATCCAAATAATCTAAGCTCCAATAATATGATAAATACATAATAACTCTTATTATGGTATTTATATAAATATTATTAGTAAAGGGAACACTCCACTAAAGGCCCAATACTGCACTCTTAGATTAAATGTCATGCCTTTTATAGAGATTCAATCAACTAACCTTGATTAATCGATCCATCTAGCATATTCTATACCACACATAGAATCCCTATACAATGCCGTAGTTGGATAGGTGAAATTACCGTAATACCCTTCCAACACCTATTTACCTTTAAATTACCATCTTTCTATCAAGGAATAATGTTGTCGATAATTTTGTTCTCAATGGCCATTTAGACGAAATCATCAACCAATTCACAAAGTGAATACTAAGATCTTAGATTTAATTATTCCATGAATCTTGAAAGAACCTAAAGTGGCATTAATGTATAGTGTCCTTAACTATTTGGTGTTCCCATCAATTCACAAACCATAACCTCCAATATGCCAGAGTTCACCTCTAATTTCGTAGAGGCTAGTCTTTCAACAAATCAAAAGGCTACAACCCATGAAAGCAAGTCCAATCAAATATCAAGGATTAAGATCTATATGCTAAGAGCTAGTTTATGGTAATATAAGAATTGAGTTACGGCACTCCAATTCTTTATATTGCCTGGTCCAGTTTAATATACATAACTTATTTATGTTGTATTAGTGTTTCTATCAGAAGTCACATACTTCAATGATTTGATACACATCATTCCCGTTGAGATAGACAAACACTACAACCTATAGTAAATAAAGTATTCCATCTTTATTTACAGATTGTGAACTAATTCATTTAGACTTAGATAAAGAAACAAGTCTCCCCATAATTAATACTTAATCATGTTTGTTTCTTTATACACAAACAAAGTCATGGAATCTTTTTCAGATAAATAAACTATACAACTAAGATAGTTTAATCTAGCAAATATCATAATTGCATATAAGAGAAAGTTGTTCATACTCAAAGGGTATAATTGGAAATATGCTTTTTAGGACAAAAATTCCAACAGGCACTACGCGTGCCATACAGCCTGCCTGACACCTAGCCCATAACCAGGGGGGACACCCGTGTATCGCCTACCAAACCTGGAGGGACAACCGCATTGCGTACGCCTATTAAATGGGGAGACAATAAGAAAAAATACCCCACGCGGGTTCACGGACTCTACACTGTCGGTGGGGCCATAGCGCCAGACTGTAAAAACCCTATGATGCTAACCTGGGACTCATGTGTGATCCTATGACACGTGTACTCTGAATTGATGTGTAAAAGTAGTCATGCAGTTTAAGTTCAAATGATGCTCTGGTTTTTAATACGATGGTTAATTAAAAATTGTAGAAAAATAGGCAGCATAACGACCCTATTTTAACATATCCAAAAATAACTTGCACTCAGAAAAGTCCCGGAGCAATCCAATATATAAGTCATACCATTCAATTCCATCGCGGATATTTAAAAGTTCTAAAATTGCATTTGTTCTCATGTGTTGCAGAAGATAAGTTTTATTCAAAACGACGTAAAAGAGAGGTAACTGAATTCCTGTCTTACTAGAATAGCGATACTACGCTATTGTATGCTCAAGGTGCCGATTGGATGATCGTTCGTAGGGTTGGGAACCAATTCCACGCTCTCGATCGCTCACTTGGGAAAAATTAACTTCTCAACAAAGCATCGAATCAATGAACGGACTTCTTCATCGAATTCCTAATGTCCAAAATAGCTATGTTAGATATATAACTCGACCAATTCAGGTCCGGGCCGACACCGGACCGGTGACACACAAAACTAGACAAAATCTAAGCCGTTAGATATTGATTTTCGTGCCGATCACCAAATATAGTCAATATATATATGTATCAAACTTCACCATTTTCTGAGTACATTCCAAAAGTGACAACAGAAACGAAATCTAACGGTCGGATCGAAAACTAAAATTTGAAACTCAAAACACCAAAAAATGGCAAGTTTCAAACCGGACAAAATGGGATCGCGAGACACATACCAGGAGAGAGCCCGTGACGAGAGGGTTTGAATGCCACTGAATTCGCGCTTTTCGTCGCCGAAATGATCGCCGACGAGTGACGGAAGCCGCGGCTATTATTCGCATTTTTCCGGCGATGCAAGCGGCGAATGGCAACGTCACTCCCGCAGTGGCCTTGTCTCAGTGGTGCACTTCTGCGGTGGGTGGTTGTGGGCTTCGACGGTGGCCGACGGCTGTTGCTCCTTTTGGCCGTGCATGAGAGAGATGAGAGACAGAGAGTGAGAGAGAGGGGAACGGGAGAGAATGGGTCTGGGGGAAAACGAGACAGAAGCAACAGATATATGTATATATATATATTTAATTAATTTTAATTTTTTTTGGTGTCAAAAGACCATTTTGCCCTTTAAAATTATGGGGTATTACAGATTGCCTTTTTTATATCAGCAAATAAATAATATGTCTAAAGTATTAAAGAACTAGGGATTAAACGTACACATATATCTTAATTACAAGATTTTGATTATTATTGCACAAAAGCTTGCACAACAACTTAATAATATAAAGAACAATCGTCAGCGTAATTATTATTTAAATGAAGGAGAATAGCAATACTATGATGATTTTAATTAATTAACATAATAACTATGCAAGTTTATCTTCCATACCTATAGCTATTTCCAAGCAAGATAAATATAATCGAGCAGTGGAGAATAATATCAGGATGTCACTTGGGGAGAATGTAATTCCAACAACTTATCTATCTAGATTGACAATGGAGATGGACTGCCCTCTCTTTTACATCGCTTACAATTTTATTCGGAGACTATTAGAATAATTCTCTCTCTAAGAACTTTGAGCAGGAATACAAGAATATGCATTTTGATACTCAACTGGGACTTCTCCTCCGAGCTGGATACTGGAGGGGCTATTTATAGGCCTTGGTCTGATCTTAGATATGGTAAGATATCATTATGGTCTTATTTGATTTGGTCAGTCTCACATATCTTTGATGCAATAACAGGAGGGGTACGTTTCCTTCCCTTGGCAGATTTCCTTCTTTAGGTGTTCCCATTTTATGTTATAAGATCCCCAATAAAGTGGATATTAATCTATGAATTCTTTTGTTGAGTACCATAGGTATTTAATGTTTAAGAGAAATTTGTTTGACTATATATACTGACTAATTATATTTTATCCTAACACATAAGTATATTATTCCAAAATTCTAATATTTCATTGGGTAAATAATTCTATTCTTTCTTTAGATTTTCAGGGCATCTTGAATTGTCAATCCCAATAATATGGTGTGGGTCTTTAACGTTCGCTATAAAACCCTTGATTTTATAAGGGTAAAATTGTAATTGAAAGCCATGGTCAATTTGGTAATTTCACATTTTTTAAATTTAAAATTTAAAATATCTAAGATGAACTTCGACAGAAAGTTAGTCTAGGTTCGTAAGGAGAAAAGTGTAAGGAATTTTTGAGAAGAGGGACCAAAATGCAATTAATTTAGTATGTAAATAAAAATATATTTTTAAAACCGAGTCAAGGAGCAATTTCTGAATTACAGTTTCAAAATTTGCCCTTGAATCCCTCCACTCTTCTTCTTTACTCGAAGCCCCTGAGGCACCCAAGCTTGCCGAGCTCTCTACCGACGAAGCGAGCCATCGCACCGCCGTAGCCAGTCGCCGACATGCGGATCCATGGCCATCGCAGCCAGCCGATGAAGCCCCACTGCTAGTTCGTATTCCGCCTCGCGCCGTAGAAGTCGAGAAAACACGCCGAGAAGCTACAAGTTTCGACGGCTTTTTCAGCCATTCTTTGGAGATATCAAGGCCATTCACCGGCGGAGGAGCAAGGTTGCATCACGAGCATCAACCCAAGACCCGTTGTTTTGGGGTGTGACAATTTTTTTATAATTTGTCACTAACTAAAAATATTAAGTCATAAATAATGTGATAATTGTGCAATATGGGGCCAATTAANCCACTCAAATATTTTCCTCCCAAAAATAGAGAGAAAAGGGGAGGAAAAGCTTTTTACTTACCAAATTAACCTTGTATACTACTTTTAAAATTTTAATAAAAATGGCAAAACAGTTATTTTAAAATATACTAGTTTTCTTTACTTCCTACATACCAAACAACAATGGAGAAAAGATATTTTTCTTTCCATCCTACACATTTTCTTTTCCTCCTACTTTCTTTCCTCTCTACCAAACATAGCCTAAGAAAGGAAAGATCTATAATTTAGAGTTGAAAATTTTTCTTGTACCTTTACTGGATGAAAGTTTTGGCTCCTCTGGTGGCCTAAACAACTAATTAATATAACTCTATCTACACTCATAGCCGATCCCAAGAATCTTCTAATCCCATAATCCCACCTAAATCGAGTCATATACGCATTAGGTTTCTTTTAGAAGTAGCCACACACAGGCAAACACAACAAAAGTCAACAAAAGATTAAGTCAACTTGAATATTGGCCACGGTCATACAACATGGAAAGTGCTTATATCAAATGTAACTGACAAATTGAAGTAACTGACAAATTGATGTCGTTCATTTTGTACGAGACTTGCATCAACAAAAAAATTTTATCTTGATGTAACATACTCCTTATACTCTAGCAAAAGTAACTCAAAATTTTTATTAAATCTAAGAATATGAAGTTTGAGGAAAATTGACACGTCCAATTAAGAAAATTGGACGTGTCAATTTTTCATTGAAAAATTGTCAAATTTATACCACGTCAACGTCGTTTAAATTCCAAATTCAGTGCTGTCCCTGAAGTAAAACAACATGTCGTTCTCATTAGAGAATAGGCCGCTACGTTAACTGAATGACGTGTCGTCCAGTTCTTTAGAAGCCTGTTATACTTTGCTTCTAGAAACGGCCACAAGTAAATTGTCGTTTAAGCAATTTTGTTTGAGACGTCGCAGTCGCGCTCACCACGCGCCTTCTGGAATATGAAGCGGTAATGACCACAAGAATTGTATACACATATAGCTTATACGTGGCAAAACCAAAAGGATTGCATGAAAAGCCGTTGCCACCTTGTATAACTTGTTGAGCCATTTGGCACCAAACCTAGCTCTTCACAAGCACTATATATGTATATAACTTGGCCACCGATCGGGCTAACGGGGGATAGATAGGAGCTTTCAGTTTATACAAGATCATCATTATCATTTGTCTTTTTTCTCTTAGCTTTCACTTCCTTTCTTCTTCCTCGTTTGACCAGCCCATAACCTTAATTGATATCAAAGTTTCCTTTTCATTTAACAACTTCATCACTTCTTGGTTTCTGTTCAAGCTCGTGACCTTCATTTTTTTGTTATTTCCTATTCGTTTTTTTTTTCTCTCTCTTAGTTAATAACCAATATCAAACTCATATATATATATATACACATAAATAGCTATCTCATATTCATTCTTACAACTCCACACATACGAAGCTAATATAACTTCCACTTTTTGACAAAGCATTAAATGCTTTCTTTCCTTTTCCATTAATAGATCAACTTCCTCTTTTTCTCAACTCAATTCTTTATTACCAATCCCATCAATCTACCCATACACTCATATTTATTACCAATCCCATCAATTTATCTATACATCCATATATGCATATATCCGTATATTGATCATTTATTATACTATACCGGTACATATATACCCATATATATTATCATATTACTATTACTTTTAGGGGATGGCTACGGTAGGGGCGTCCCTACGTAGGGTCATGCCTTAATTATCGTTGGATAGGAACCTGTGGGGAATAACGAGAATCTGTGGGGAATAACGGGAATCTGTGGAGAATCTATTTATATACAGATTCCCATCTAACGGTGAATAGACAGGGCCCTACGTAGGGGCGCCCCTACTGTAGACGCGTCCTTATTTTTATTATTATTTATATAGATTTTGCGAATATTGAGCTACTAATCCCGTTATTTTCTGTTGTTCCAAATATTTACATAGTGCTGACTATATATATTGTGCTAACATTTAAGTTCTGCAGTTTAAATACTCGCAGACCCGTAGTTCTGAGTTGTTTAGCAAGCTGAGTTGTAGCATATACGACCCTTATTTGCAACTGTTCACGTTAAATTCAGGGGTGTGACAATTTTTTTATAATTTGTCACTAACTAAAAATATTAAGTCATAAATAATGTGATAATTGTGCAAGTTAGTATTATTTATTTATATTTCTGACCGAATGGCTGGAATCACCTGTGTCGGAAAAACTAACCATCTTTTTGTTTGTTTCTGACCAAATGGCTGGTATCATCTGCGTCAGAAATACTGGCTATCTAACACGTGGTGATGGTCATTAAAACCACCCACACCTGTTTACTTGCAGGTTGAGCTGTCAAAAAGACCAATAATTTTCTGACACGTGGAATTGTATCGTTACAATTTTCCACGTCATTTTCTCTATTTTCTACTACTATTCTACTTATCTTTAATTAAGTATTTTTATGCTTAATTAATTCCTCTCTAATTAAATCATCAAGACCACCTCTATTCATCGCGACTCACTCACATTTTCCTGCGGCTAGGCTCCGGCCCCATCTCTTGCCGCTGGGCCTAAGAGGATGGCCCGTTGTGAGTAGTACTGAGTAGGGGTGAATAAAAAACCCACCAACCCGCACCGATCGCCTAACNACGTCATTTTCTCTATTTTCTACTACTATTCTACTTATCTTTAATTAAGTATTTTTATGCTTAATTAATTCCTCTCTAATTAAATCACAAAAAGCACCCCCGGAACATTAATGGCGAGTCCACTGGGGAATAGCCAGGTGAAACTAGATTTCTTCAGTATTTCCAAAATCTCTCGGAACTCTGTCCATTTCATTTTTGACATCTGACGGTGTACCGTTACTCTGTCCGGTACACCGTTACTCTGCCCATTTCATTTTTCGACACCTGACGGTGTACCATTACTCTATCCAGTGTACCGTTATTCTGTCATCCTCTTGAAACTCCATCGAATTTCTTTTAATTTTTCACCCCGAAATTTTGTCAAATTTCTGTCCCCCTCTTTTCAGAAATTTTCTCTAAAAAAAAAAAAAGAGATCTCTCATTTCTTTCTTTCCCTTTTCTCCCACTTTCCATTTCATTCTTTCAAATGGCCGATGAACAAAACCCGCTGAGTTCCGAAACATCGACTCAACAAGAAGAAACTTTTGCTCAAATGAAAATCACACTGCAAAGCTTAATGCAGTCTCAAGAATTTATAATGCGACAATTGGCTGAATTAGAAGGAAGAAATGAACCGGGGACTTCTACCCTCGTCCCATCAAGTCAAAACAACAATTTACCTGCATCAGGCAATCAAAATGCCACCATGCTGGGAACGCAAGAAAGTCTTGTTAACCCTTCTGTCACAGTTCCAGTAGGCACGAATAATGAAGCTTCACACAGTTTCATTACCAAGGAGCAACTAAAAGATGTGCTAAAAATAGAGACAGAAAAAGCTGGTAAAATTATGGCAACAGTGGATTTCTAGCCTCCTTATTCTGCATATATTTTGTCTAAGCCACATCCGAAGGATTACACTAATCCTCGTTTCAAGAAATTTGATAGAAAGAAAGGTAATGCTAAAGAGCACGTCATTAGTTTCCTAGATGATCTCGGAATCTATACTAGCGACCATGAATTAAGGCTAAGGGAATTTTCAAAATCTCTCACAGACCGGGCATATTCATGGTTTGCTAATTTACCAGCAGGCAGTATCTCTACATGGGATGAATTGGTCGCAACATTCTGTACCAAATTCTTCATAGCAGAGCACAGGTTAGATCTGTCTGATCTTTCCAGTTTAACACAAAAAGAAAATGAATCACTCACGACTTATGTGAATAGATTCAAGGAAAAGGCTTTGGACTGTAGAGAAATCATCTCAGAGAATGAACTTATTCGGATGTGTGTCAAAGGTATGAGAGCTGAATACAAAATCCATATTCAGAACCATGTCATCTCGAATTTCGCTGAACTCATGTTCAGAGTAAGCAACACCGAAGAAACAATCATGGAATTATAAAAATTTTCTAAAAGGTCCGGTGCTGAAAGTTGGGGCAAGCCATCTTTTTCTAAGCGAAAAGGAAAGGTCACTTTGGTTGAAAAAGCGCTTCAAGATAAAAGAAATCGACCAACTCCTCCCGAGATACCTCTAGCACAAAATCAAATCGTTGCACTTGTATGAATGTGGATAGAAGATGGGGTATTACGGCCTCTACCAATCCAAACTCCGCCTACACCAGAAGAAACAAGGAATCCCAAGTTCTGTTTATTTCACAGGAAAGTAGGTCATGCTACCTCGGACTGTTATACAGTGCGGAAAATATACAATGAAAAAGCTCAAAGAGGCGAAGTTTTATCGGGACAAAGAGCCGAGAATAACCCATTCCCTAACCATGGAAGAGGTTAAATAAATGTCTACACTGCTATTGAGACGACTGGCAAAGACAAAAGTTTGTAAACAACTATCAAGGAATCCAGAAGTTGCCATGGAAAATCCTCAAAATCTCAAGTTCTGTAATGAGGCAATATGAACCATCTTCAAAAATTTACTGGGTTTTAGGCCCAGGTAAGTTTTCGATACTGACCATAATAACTCTACAAACATCCTCATCATTGGGGACTGTTAGTTGTAAAATATTTCAGTTACCATAAATGGTTAGTTTCTATTTTTCTATACTTCTATCATATGGTACATGCAATTCATAAGCTTTAGTACCAGAATATTTAATTAAGATTGCATGAAACTGCAATCATTATCTAATAATTTATACAGTCATGAAAAATGCTACGGCAATCGACAAGGTGATACTAAAGCAGGGTCATGCGAGATGCTAAGGCTATCGACAATGTGACTTAGCTAGAGCAGGATCATGCGATATGCCATCAAGGCTAATTGACAATATGACCTAGCCAAAAGCAAGATCACGCGAAACGCTGAAAGCTATCGACAATATGATCTGACTGAAAAAGGGATCACGCGAAATGCCAAAGCTATCGACAAAATGACTTGACTAAAACAAAATCATGCGAAATTCCGAATATCTCGAGACTATCGACAAGATGATCTGTTTCAAAATAATATCAGTGATATTATACTTATATTTTATCTTTATACAAACACTTCTGACTTTTTTTAAAAAAAAAAAAAAAGTAGATGTGGATTGTATCCAATTAATAATTATGGGAACTCCCTCCCAGATATTATATTTTACTATATAGCCAAAATATTAATTATCATCCATACCAATAAATATTGGGAACTAATATTATATAGAAACTCTCATCAGTTTCTATTTATTTTATTTTTAGCCCTAATAATTATTTCTATTTTCTCTTATATCTAAATGTGAGATTTTGTTCTTTATATTGGACTAATCTCTCAATTTTGCAAGACAATTTCTTCCTCATAATTTATTTATACAAGATGCTCACAGCAATTTGGAA
>JXTC01000012.1:306376-332836 GCA_002914845.1 Trema orientale | reverse complement strand
AAGCTAATATAACTTCCACTTTTTGACAAAGCATTAAATGCTTTCTTTCCTTTTCCATTAATAGATCAACTTCCTCTTTTTCTCAACTCAATTCTTTATTACCAATCCCATCAATCTACCCATACACTCATATTTATTACCAATCCCATCAATTTATCTATACATCCATATATGCATATATCCGTATATTGATCATTTATTATACTATACCAGTACATATATACCCATATATATATATTATCATATTACTATTATTTTTAGGGGATGGCTACGGTAGGGGCGTCCCTACGTAGGGTCATGCCTTAATTATCGTTGGATAAGAACCTGTGGGGAATAACGGGAATCTATAGGGAATAACGGGAATCTGTGGAGAATCTATTTATATACAGATTCCCATCCAACGGTGAATAGACAGGACCCTACGTAGGGGCGCCCCTACTGTAGACGCGCCCTTATTTTTATTATTATTTATATAGATTTTGCGAATATTGAGCTACTAATCCCGTTATTTTCTATTGTTCCAAATATTTACATAGTGCTGACTATATATATTGTGCTAACATTTAAGTTCTGCAATTTAAATACTCGCAGACCTGTAGTTCTGAGTTGTTTAGCATGCTGAGTTGTAGCATATACGACCCTTGTTTAGCATGCTGAGTTGTAGTTCTGAGTTGTTTAGCATGCTGAGTTGTAGCATTCACGTTAAATTCAGCACTTTTATTTTCTTTTATCTTTGACAAAATGGCTGGAATCACCTGTGTCAAAGATCTAACTTTCTAAATATTTATTTATTTATTTTTTAGTATTATTTATTTATATTTCTGACCGAATGGCTGGAATCACCTGTGTCAGAAAAACTAACTATCTTTTTGTTTGTTTCTGACCAAATGGCTGGTATCACCTGCGTCAGAAATACTGGCTATCTAACACGTAGTGATGGTCATTAAAACCACCCACACCTGTTTACTTACAGGTTGAGCTGTCAAAAACACCAATAATTTTCTGACACGTGGAATTGTATCGAATGTTAAAAGGTGCAGTAAAAGAGATAAAAGATGATGATAAGATGAATAGAAATTAATTCATAAAAATACGAATTAATTAAGGAGAGATTAATTTTTCCAAAAAGCACCCCCGGAACACCCGTCATCACTGTCAACTCGCCGCAGGTGAGTCTTTTCTAGTTTTGGCCATTTTACAAATTTAAAAATGATATTTTTATAATTATTTTTGTAAAGTAATTATTTAGGTCATAAAAATTATATAGTGTGATAGAGGAGCTTGAATCATGACCAAATAGGATTATTTGGTGTTGAAATGATATCCGGAGACGTCTAAATTTTTGAGATGACATTTTTCAAAATATTTCTAAAAGTGATACTTTTGTAACTTTTCAATGAGGTTTGCCTCTTTCACCAGGCTAGGTTTGCCTTTTCACACATCTACTGCACTTTTTATTTAATAACTGGTACTGTAAAAGAGATTGACTTAAATTCTGATAATTCTTTCCTTTCTAGATGCTTGTCACTGACAAGGAAATAATTTTTCAATATTTAATAATTACTAATATTACTACTACTACTAATGTTTGTCACTGATATTTTGTTCTAAATGCTTACCATATAATACTACTACTTTGTATAGCTGTAGTCAATATCTTATTTTCTTTTTATATACCTTGGTTTTTTAAATCACGCTTGTGTATTCTCCAAAGTAGAGCATTATGAAATTGAAGAGCCAATTAAGTACAACATTATGAAATTGAAGATCCAAGTACAGCATTTTAATTAATTTACTATTTGCTCCATTATTTATGTTTTTTCTTTTCCCCTCTTGTTCTTACATATATCTGTCTTTTTTTTTTCTTCGGAGAAATGGCCAGTGACGGTGATTCAAATAATGACTCAACTAGCGACTCTTAGTATGGAATACGAGTCAAGTGATGAGGAAGAATACTCAAGATCCTCTGAGTAAGACGTAAGTGGGTATATTCCCTCTGTTTTTTTAAGATATGTGTAGATGGTAATTTGTTTTTTTTTTTTTTTTTAAAAAAAAGTGGGGCTTAACTAATGACCACCACTTACTACAAATTAAAGGAAAATGACACACACATTACCAAAGTTTGAACCCCTGATCCCCCCAAACACACACACAACCCTTAAACCTTGGACCAACTGAGCTAACCCCAGTTGGCATGTAGATGGTAATTTGTTGTTTTGTTATCTTTTCAAAATGATAAATGTTATTGATGCAAGGGATCAGTCCTTCCATCCGCTTTGCTCTTGTGTCCGTCACTACTACTCTGTTGTTGTTTATTTTAGCTTGTTATGGTCTAATTATTTGTTACTTCACAACCATTTGCTGGTCATTTGCACTCTGCGATGTCGTTCATATGCCATTGGAGACACGCCAGCCACTGTATTCTAGACAGCAACTGATTGATCATTTTGATCCTGGTTTTGTACACGATGGATATGCCGGGGACTATACTGCGGGCAGTGCATTTGCAGCATTTGAATGAATGCTACGTGATCGGGATTTCCCCTACTTTGGCAACATTCCTCATGCCGAGCCCGTGGTATGTTTTGTTTCGTTTAGTAATTATATAATTATTTCTAATATAAATGTATATTGTTTATGGTCTCTAACTTGTGTTTTTCTCTTTTTTCTTTGAAGCCTAATTTACCACGATCTTTTCTCATCAGAAGTCTGCTTTCAATTCCAAATCGCCTGGATTGTATTCATGAGAATTTGAGTCAACAACTTTTGCTCATTGAGATCCCTATCTTGAGGGGTTCAGATAGTGTGTTATTATTTCAAATATACTGTATGTTTTCTTATATTATCTCAAATTCTTTCTTTACAGTGGATACACCGAATTGTCGATAACCGGCCAATCAATGCCCTAATGTATCTTGGCCAAAATACCTACCTTCTCATATTGGTCGGATTTGGACCATTAGATCTTGAAGAATACCGACCCTAATTGGGCACGCAATGGGAACGGCCACGGGGAGATTCAATATTTTCCCGTAATTGACGTTAACGTCTTATTATATTGAGTCTGATGGATTACGAAGGTTACATCTTTTCTTTTGTCTTTCTTTTGTCATGTTTTCTTCAGCTAAGAAACTCTATCTCGGATCACCTTTAACCTATCTTGCTCAATATATATATGTATATTTTTTTTGCAGGAATGACAAATGGATCACATGTTCATTGGTGGCTAGTGGCTTTTGAGGCTTTATGCACTTAATTTAGTTTTTGAGGCTTTATGCCCTTACTGTTACTTCCAATTTGGCTTTTGAGGCTTATGTACTTACTTTAGCTTTTGAGGCTTATGAACTTACTGTGGTTTCCAATTTGACTTTTGAGGCTTATGCACTTAATTACTTTAGCTTTTAGGCTTATGAACTTGGAGTATGATCCATGTCTGTCTCCCTATCCTGTCTCTCTCTCTCTGTCACTCCAATAATATTTAGATAACTCATTATATTTTTACACGCAAACATCTAACAGAGTCACACATACTAACACCGGTCCGTAACACAAAAAGCAACCTCTATGTTGAGATTATCAACGATGTACTAAATTAATTGTATTAACTGTATTGTCTTTTCTAGAAGATTGTATAGGTGTATATAGATTATAGAGATTGTATAGGCAGATTTCTCGGGAATTAATTTCAGAATATTTCTATATATACGGTATGGATCAATCAAGCAAGATATAATAAAAATATACCAATTCCTCATTCTCGTTTTATGGTATCAGAGCAGGTTTAAATCCTGTTCTCAAAAAAAATAAAAAAATAAAAAAGGGATCCGCTTGAATCTCACCATTTTTATAGACCACAACCAAACAACCATGTCGTCGTTTATCCGCGCTTAAGCCACTTGTCTGTCGCTCATCAATGAGCCCAAAAAAAAAAGAAAAAGAACGTTCTTTATATATATCAAAAACCTTTTGATTACCAAATCCAAAATCAAACCATCACAGAAACTCAACCTCAAAAATTTATCAAATCTCAAATCAAATCCAATCAACAAATGCCCAAAATCAAACCTCTCAGATCGCAGTACATCGTGACCAATCCGCCGATTGGCACCAAGGACGGACCCACCGTTGTGATTGACGCGCTCATCTGCATCTCTGCCTGCCCATTACCGTAGTGATTGCTATGGTTTTGCACGTGGTGATTGATTTCAGATTGCGCGTGAACCTTGCTTGTCTGACGTTGCTCTTCCGTGCACCAGTCGCAAAGTCCAAAACAGAAGACTTCATCGTCTTTCATCATTTTGGTATTCAACCAAATTATTTTTCTTTTTATTGGGCTGAGCTTTGTTTTTTTTTTTTTTTTTTTTTTTGGGACCTGTTCCCTTACTTTTGGACCTGTTCTCTTTTTTGTCATTAGTTTTAGTTTTTTTTTTTGGGACCTTTTTTTTGTTTTTAGTTTAAGTTATTAGTTATTAGCCTATGTTAGCTTAGTTCTTTTTTGTCATTAGTTTAAGTTATTAGTTAAAAAAAAAACAAAAAAAAAAAACGAAAAAAAAAAAAAAAAAAAAAAAACGAAAAAAAAAACAAAAAAAAAAAGTGATGACTCAACAAATTGAATCTTCATAAACCAAATCTATTCCAGTTCTTATTTAGTAGGAGAGTGCCTTTAATGCCGGCATTATACTTACCGAAACAAATTATGATATCTGGTCTCAATTGATGGAGATGCATATTGCCGAAAGAGAGAAGCTCTCCTACATCATGGGCAAAACCAATCCACCTGCTGTGTCAGACAAGAGATACGAAAAATGGTATGCAGAAAATCAAAAAATGAAACACTGGCTTCTGATGTCCATGTCTCCAGACATCATGAAGTGTTATCTTTATATTTCCATTGCTCATGAAATCTGGAGTACCCTTTCAAAAGTTTTTTATGATGGTAATGATGAGATGCATGTCTATTCTCTACACCGAAAAGCCTTTTCAGCAAAACAAGGTGTCAAATCTCTCTCAGTGTATTACGGGGAGCTAACAGAGATATTTCAGGAACTAGATCATCGTGATAAAGTAGTCATGAAAGATCCTGATGATGTTACAGCATATCGGTAGTCCATTGAGCGAACCCGAGTACACATATTTCTTGTTGGATTGGATAGAGTTTTTGCTCAACTGTGGCGAGAAATTTTGCGTCGTGAACTACTCCTAAGTTTGGAAGAGTGTTATTCCTTGGTTCTATGTGAAGACATAAGATCTACTACTTTAAATGCAGACATTGAAAAACCTAAAGCTTCTGCTATGATTTCCCGAAATCGACCAAGTCAGACATCATAAGACCGACCAAAATCCACCAATCTGAAAAATTCCAATAGTTCAGACAAACCGACTTACGAATGCACTCACTGCAATCAAACAGGTCATTCAAAAAGTCATTGCTTTGAACTTATTGGGTATCAAGATTGGTGGGACCCAACACGACATCAGAATTCCAAGAAACCATCTTCTATAGCAATTACTCAAACAAAAGACGATAGTGCTACTCCTTCATCATCATCGTTGGTAACCACTACAAACATTGGAGAGGGTAAGGTCTTAAACATTTCTACACCTGTTTTGAATAATGCATGAATAATTGATTCGGGTGCTACTGATCATAAGACATTTGATGTCAGACAAGTCTCAACCCTTAACCCATCCTCCCAAAAGTGTCTCCACGGCCAATGGTAATACCATCCCGGTTATTAGGGAAGGGTCATCACATCTTACTGATACTTTACATTTAGATTCTGTATTAGTTGTTCCCTCCTTAGATTATAACCTTCTGTCAGTCTCTCAAATCACTAGCACCTTATATTGTGTTGTTATTTTTGGGCTTGATTCTTACGTGTTTAAGGACATACAGACTCAACAAATGATTGGTTATGGTATTAAGAGAGGGAAGCTGCATTACTTGGACTTGGAATCATAAACTTCCAGCAGATTATAACAAGCCTTGATAGTAGAAAGCACTCATTCATCAAAATAGAAAATCGAGATCTGGCTCTGGCATCGCTACTTGGGACATGCCTCATCTGGTTATTAAAAAAAGTTGTTTCCTAGTTTGTTTACAAATTTGGATATTTCTATTTTTAAAATGTGATGTGTGTGAACTTGCCAAAAGCCATCGTGCTTCATTTCCTTTGGTTTTCAATAAAAGTCCAGTTCCTTTTATAGTTATTCACTCTGATGTTTGGAGACCATCCAAAGTTCCTACATTGAGGGACTTCCGTTGGTTTGTTACCTTTATACGCGACTGTACTCGGATGACTTGGTTGTGTTTGATGAAATCTAAATCAGAAGTTACGTTGCTGTTTCAGAAATTTTATACCACTATCCATACACAGTACAATGCCCGAATACAAGTGTTACGAAGTGATAATGGTGGAGAATACCAGAGTTCTGAACTTCAACATTTTTTGAACTCTCATAGCTCCATTCATCAAACTAGCTGTCCAGATACACCTCAATAGAATGGTGTAGCTGAACGTAAGAATCGATACTTATTGGAGGTTGTTCGCATATCCTTAATCGAATCTGACATGCCCTTATGCTACTGGGGCGAAGCCTTTTTTCTGCAGCATATCTCATCAATCGTATTCCATCTCGTATGATCAACTTCAAAACACCCTTCCAGACACTTACAGAAGCTGTTGTAGCTCCCACTGTCCCAATTCTACCCCCTCATGTCTTCGGTTGTGTTACCTATGTTCATCTACATAAACACCAACATAGTAAGTTAATGCCTCGAGCCTTAAAATGTGTTTTTGTTGGATACGCTAACCATCAAAAAGGATATAGATGCTATCACTGTTGGAATAATGTCCTGTAAAGCAGTTTATTATTTAGACATTATAAATAATATTTGTTGGATTATTTAGTATCTATTTATTATTAATAAATCCCATGTTATGAATTTCTATTTCATTTACGACCCATTGATATATATGTGATGTGTATGTTTATTTTATGCAAACATCTAAAAGATTCCAAGACATGAAATAAGTAATAAAGAATTATTCTTATGAAGAGTTTGTATGTGGGAGACATTATATTCTTTATTTCATTATGTCTAAATTAAATTATTCATATTCTGCATATTGAAGATGGAATACTTTACTATGCCATAGAATGTAGTGTTGTCTATTTAATTAATGAAGTCTCTAATTATCGAAGTGAGTCCTCGGATAGAAACACTAATGTGTTATAAGAAAATTATAACAGCATCGAACATGATCTAGTGAATTAGAATTTGAGGTTAAGTGACGTAACTCAAATTTCTAATTTTACTAATCTAGCGCTATTGTAGAAGACCTTAATCCTAGTGATTAACGAACTTACTTTCATGTGTTTTGTCTTTTAGAGTTACTAAAGGACTAGTTCCGATTTATGGTTCGAACTCCAGTATCTTGGAAGTTAAGGTATATGAAATGTGTAGAACGTTTCTCATGATGGACACCATGCATATAATGTCACTTTGAGTTTTTTCAAGTACTTGGAGAATAAAAACTAGAGCCCCAGTATTCACTATGTGAATTTGATTGTGTTAGTATGAGCAGATACAAACACTGTAGTCAACTATTATCCATTAAATGAAAAATGGCAACTCAAAGGTAAATATGTACTAGAGGGGTAATACGGTAATTTCACCCTACTAGTACGGCATTACATCGGGGGTATGTCTGCAGGTACAGTATATGCTAAATGGATCAAGCTAATTAATTATTAATAAGCTTCATAGAAAAATAAATGACATTTAGTCCAAGAGTTCAATATTGGGCCTATAGTGGTGTGCCCCAATATTAATGGACAAGGCCCAATCATAATTAAGAATTAATTATGATAGTGGGTATATGGTCCATTGGAGCTTGGGCTTTATGGATCCATCTGGTCCCCTGTCTAGCTCAAATTAAAACTTAATAGTTATTTGATGATCAGTTGAGCCCAACAAGCCCAATAAGCCCATTAGGGTTTACTAATCTCTCTATAGTTAAGAGAAAAGTTTTCTAACTACATATAATATGAACTACACGTGAAACACCCCTAGAGGAGAGAATGTCACACGCATAGTAGTGAAAAAAGAGAGAGAAAAATCGGCCAGCACTAAGGGTTCACCATCCTTGGTGTTTTTTCGGCCATCCCGGAGAAATCAGTTCAAGAAGATCGTCTTCTTGTTCGTCCGCGGATCTTTTTGTTGGGAATCAAGAAGGTGACCATCCACCGGATCAATCAAATAGCTTTCAAGAATAGACGGGAAGACGAGAAGGTTATGGAGCGAATTTGGGTATTGTTCTTGTCTAGATCAAGAGTTAATTTATGTTAGATCACGATCCGAAACGTTTTGTAAAAGAAAAATTTTAAACGACCAATTCTGCTGCGTCTCTTGATTTTACAAAACTATGGTGTTCTTGAAAATTATTTTATGAAAATATTTTAGGAAATTTATTCCAGTAAACACTAGCACTTAGTATCAGAGCATGGTTTTATTGTTGATCTAGCATATTTTACTCCGGTCTATTCTCTTGTTGATTAATGTTTTTGATTTCCAGAAAGGTTTTGTTTATGTTTGGTCTTATTCATATTAAAAGTATGCTCTAGTTTGTATGACGGTCAATAGATTCAATGAGTTTGAATGATTATTTGATTAGATGTTACTATGAGGAAATGATCATGTTTATATTGATTTACTTTTTTCGGTATGTTCTTCATTTCTATATGTTCATGTTTTATATTTTTGATAAAACTATGCATGGAAATGTTGATGATCTTTAATTGTTTTTGAGTTTGATGAAAAACTGTTTTTCAATTAAAAAAAAAAAAGGGAAACGACGGAGCAGTACACGGCTCCTAGCCGTGTACACCGCCCATGTGTGCCCCGCGGGTGTGACCCGCGCGCGGGCCGCATGGGCACGGCCCTGCACATGGCCACGCGGGTGTAGCACCGCTAGACGCACGGATACGATCCGTGCGTGTGCTGTGAGCTGGATCACCCCGCGCATGGTGCATGCGAGCACGCCGCGCAGGATCACCCCGCGCATGGCGCGCGGGTACAACGCCGCTGACCGCGCATGGATGTGATCCGCGCATGGCAAGTGGGCGGCCTCTTCACGCCTGCCGCGCAGGTGGGTTTCCGTGCCAGGTTGCTCGGGGTGCCGCCTCATGCGTTTTGACCTACGAGATCTATGTGAGCCCGTTGTCATCCGGGAGTTGTCCCGAACGAGGCCGCGTAGCGTTATGCGAGCCCGTTGACGCCCGGTAGTTATCCTGAGCGTGGCCGCATACCGGCTTCCCGTTCTGTCCGTCGGCTTGTCCCGATACGTTTCATATTTCCGACCATAATTTTGATTATTTTCATTTTAAAATTAATTTAATTTATCCATAGTTTTAGGAAAACTGATAGATTAAATTTCAAATTTTCAAATCCTTATTAAATTTGAATTTTTGAAATTTGAATTGATAGGTTATTTTAATTTGAATTATGGATATGATTGATATCCATAATAACTTGATTATTATTTGAATAATTAGAGATATTTTAAAATGGAAATTTTTAAAATTAGATATTATGAGATAATATCTTTTTTAGTTCTAAATTTGAATTTTGAATAGATATTTTGAAAAACTGATTATATGATAGTTGGTAATCTATTTTTGAATTTTAAATTTGTTTAAATTCAAATTAGAGATATTGTAGGAGATTTTATTTTAAAATCTTCTATCTTTTAAAATTTCGAATTTTGTGAAGATATGAAATTTAAATTTAAAATCAGAATATCTTTTCAAATCTTCAAATTTGAATTTATGGTTGGTAGATATTTAATGAGATTAAATATTGATTTAAATTTTGAATTCAAATCTGACAGGATAAGATAATATGAGATATTTAAGGAAGTTAAAATTAAATTAAGATTTCAAAAGTTAAAATTTAAATTTGAGATATTTAAGGAGATTTAATTAGTTAAATCTTTTATTTAAACTGATTAAATTTTGTGAAAATCTTTTCTAATTTAAATTTTAAATATTATCTTTTATATTTACATAATTAATATTATCTTATCAATTAGAATTATTTAATTGTTAAATAATTTTTAAATTACTGGAAATTAATAAATCATTAACATTTAATTAATTATCTGCTTACTACTTTGGTATTATTAGGACAATGTTGCATGCATACCTAATAATTAAGTATTAATACGTGATCTTTAGTAACATGTCATATAGAAAATTAGTGCTACTCTCATGCAAATATGAACATGCTTACATAACTGATTTTAGGTTACTAAGCTAGTTAGATAATTGGGTAAAATCTATAAATCCCTAATTATAAAATATTGAGTGGAAGAAGGTATGTGATACCTATGGTCTCCATTGTTGATTCGTTATGTATTAGGATGAGCCTTGCCTCAAAATCTTGCTGAGCTCCCGTAGGAGGGTTTTTTCGTCTGGGTAATACTGAAAATGAACTTCTAAGGATAAGGTACTAGGTAGACTATATGAGGCTGATCGCCCGTAGGAGACGGTCTTTATATAGAAAGCTTAGTTACCGAAATAATGGTTAAACACTCAACTCGAAACATTAATATCCTCCCGTAGGAGTTCTTATTAATCGATTAGAGGACCAAAGAAAATGGTAGTTAAAAATATGAGATAAGAGTTATCTGTCTATTTACTAATTGAAATTGTTTCAGTTGACTTGCTGATTGCATGACTTCCCGTAGGAGGCTTGTAATCAGTGATAGGTTAAATTACTATGAATATAAGTAATAGTCTTAGGGATACTTTACTTGCATATTGTATGCTTAATACTTTATGTTAATTATTCGAAACACAATAAATGATGTTTGCTTATACATGGAATGTTTATTTATTTTTAGTAGATATGGCACTTAATCCTTTATCCACTTTACTCACACAAAACAAGATAGACGGTGAAAACTATGTAGACTAGAAACATAACCTAGACATAGTGCTTACTGCTGATAAACATAAGTGGGTTCTCACTACTCTATGTCCTGCTCAGCCAACTGAGGAATCCACCAACGATAAAAGAAACTTATATGATAAGTGGAAGCAATCTGATGAGATGGCTAAGTGCTATATACTTGGCTCAATGAGCAATATATTGCAACAGCAACATCGTAGGATGGATACTGCTACCGGCATAATGCTGAGTGTTGACGAAGTGTTCGCCAATCTCGGTCGTCAAGCTAGAAATGAGGCTACATCTGTATTCATGAATCTTCGACAAAAGAAGGGTACTCCAGTTCGGGAACATATGATGAAAGTCATCGCATACCTTAACGAACTGGAAATCCTTGGAGTTGAAATTGATTGTGATACCTAAATTGACATGGTTTTGAACACATTGTCAGACACTTTCAATCAATTTAAGATCGATCATGAAATTCACCGGAAAGATTATACTCTTACTGACCTGATGAAAGATCTGCAAATTACTGAGAATATTCTTAAGAAGAATAAGTCGGGGTCAGCTGAGGCTAATGTAGCTCAAGCTAGTTCTTCCAAACCTAAGTCGAAAGGCAAAGGTAAAAGGAAGAAAAAGACTCCTGCTTCTCTAGCTCCAAAGAAAAAGAAGACCAAGAAGGATGCCAAACCAAAGGGAAAGTGTTTCCACTACCGTGAGGATGGACACTGGAAGAGGAACTGCAAAACTTACCTAGCCCTTAAGAAAGAGAAGGACAACGGCAAGGACAAATAAGGTAATGACAATTTGTTGTTCATTGAGACTTGTCATGTGGTTGATTCTATCGATTCTTGGATCGTAGATTCGACAGCCACTGACCATGTTTGTAATACTTTGCAAGGGGTTCAAAGAAACTAGGAAGTTCGCTAGTGAAGAGTTCACACTGCGATTGGGAGATGGCTCAATAGTTGAAGCTCGTGCAATGGGAGATGTTATTTTGAATTTCGATGATTTTAGGTTTTTAGAAATAAAGAATTATTATTATATTCCGGTGTTTAAACGGAATTTGATTTCTGTTTCCTGTTTGATGAGACAAGGTTATTCTGTTCATTTTGACAATAAAGTTGCTATTAGAAAGAATAAAAGTCTTATTTGCACTGGTACTCATAGGAATAATCTTTTCTTTATTCAACCTAAAAGTATCTCATTGCACAATCTTAAAAGTGACTCTGAACATGTAGAACCTAAACATAAGAAAGTGAAAGTGAGTACTAATGATGAAACTTATCTCTGGCATTTGAGACTCGGTCATATTAACCTAAACAGAATTCAAAGGTTAGTCAATGATGGACCTCTAAGTTCATTAGAAGTCAAACCATTACCAACTTGTGAATCCTGTCTGTAAGGTAAAATGACCAAAAGACCATTTACTGAAAAAGGTCTTAGAGTTCAAGAATGTCTTGAGTTAGCACACACGTCTGCGGGCCCTTGAATATTCATGCTCGAGGAAGTTTTGAATATTTCATTACATTTACGGATGATTATTCTAGATTTGGTTATGTTTACCTAATGCAACGCAAATCAGATTCTTTTGAAAAGTTCAGAGAATTCAAAGCAGAAACTGAAAAGCAGTTAGGAAAGAACATAAAGACTCTTCGATCTGATCGAGGTGGTGAATACCTCTCTGGAGAATTCTCTGAATTTCTCACAGACAATGGGATCCTATCCCAACTCATAGCACCTGGTACGCCTCAACTAAATGGTGTTGCTAAAAGAAGAAATAGGATACTTTTGGATATGGTTAGGTCGATGCTCAGTTATTCACAATTACCCACATCTTTTTGGGGTTATGCCTTAGAAACTGCTATATACCTACTGAATAGAGTTCCTTCTAAGTCAGTACCTAAGACTCCATTTGCACTATGGAAAGGACATAAACCTAGTTTGCGTCATATCCATATTTGGGGTAGTCCAGCATACGTGCTTAAAGGGAAAATGACTAAGTTAGAATCACGTTCTGAATTGTGTCTATTTGTAGGTTACCCAAAAGGAACAAGAGGGTATTATTTCTATAGTACTAAAGAAAAGAAAGTGTTTGTGAGTACAAGCGCTACTTTCTTAGAAGAAAACTATATAAGGCCCCGTTTGTTTCAACCATTCCATTCCATTGGAATGGAAAATCCATTTGAATAGGTGTTTGTTTCAACAACTCCAATTTTTCCATTCAAATAGTTTTTTAGAATGGGTGTTTGTTTCAACAATTCAGTTTTTCTATTCAAATGGTTCATCAGTCACATCAACTATTTGAATGGGTTTTTGTGTCTTGGATGAGAATGGAGGGGAGAAGGTGTTTTTGAATGGTCCATTCCAATACTCTCATTCTAATTACAACACATTCTAATATTTTTCCATTCAAATGTCTCCCATTCCAATTATAACCCGTTCTAGAATTTTCATTTAAATACACCCATTTGAATGGGTGAACCAAACGGGCCTAAAAGATTTCAAGCCCAAAAGTAAGTTAGTTCTAGAAGAATTAACTAATGATGTTGTCCGCTCATCTATAGAAGATAAGATAGAGAAAGCACTTAAAAAAGATAAATTACTTGAAACTCAACAAACATCGGATCCTCGTCGTAGTGGGAAAGTTGTGAGACAACCTGAAAGATACTTGGGAATAGGAGAGTCTTGTGACCAAGAATCTGATCCTTACACCTACAATAAGGCAATGGATGATGTTGATAAAGATCTCTGGCAAAAGGCAATGGAATCCGAAATAGAGTCCATATACTCTAATAAAGTCTGGAAACTTGTAGATCCACCTGAAGGGATAAAACCCATTGGGTGTAAGTGGGTCTATAAGAAAAAGAAAAGAATAGACAAGAAAGTAGAGACTTTCAAGGCAAGATTAGTTGCAAAGGGTTATACACAGAAAGAAGGTATCGACTATGAAGAAACCTTCTCTCCTGTAGCTATGATCAAGTCTATTCGCATACTCTTATCCATCGCTGCATCTCTTGATTATGAGATATGGCAAATGGATGTCAAGACTGCATTCCTGAATGGCAATCTTGATGAACGTATCTATATGATACAACCAGAGGGATTCATTTAAAAGGGTCAAGAAAGAAAAGTTTGTGAACTTAAGAGATCTATTTATAGACTCAGGCAAGCGTCTAGATCATGGAACATAAGATTTGATGAAGCAATTAAGTCTTATAGTTTTGAACGAAATATAGATGAACCTTATGTCTATAAAAGAATTCAGGACAACAAAGTGATTTTTCTGGTACTGTATGTTAATGATATTCTAATCATTGGGAATGATGTTGGATTATTATCATCAGTGAAAGTCTGGTTAGCACAACAGTTTGATATGAAAGACTTAGGTGAAGCTTGCTATGTTCTAGGAATACAGATTCTACGAGACAGAAAGAACAAATGCATAGCTTTATCACAAGCTTCATATATAGACAAAATACTGATTAGGTTTGCAATGCAGAATTCTAAGAAAGGTTTAACACCCTTTCGTAAAGGAATTACTCTGTCTAATGAGAATTCTCCTAAGATAGAAAAAGAGAAAGAACAGATGAGAAATATTCCCTATGCTTCGGCAGTGGGAAGTCTCATGTATGCCATGCTTTACACAAGACCAGATATTTATTATGCTGTTGGGATTGTAAGTCGTTACCAATCCAATCCAGGACCTGAACATTGGGGTGCAGTCAAGCATATTCTAAAGTATCTTCGGAGAACTAGAAATCATATGCTTGTATATTCTAGAGAAGATCTAACACCTGTTGGATATACTGATTCAGATTTTCAATCTGATAAAGACTCCAGAAGATCAACCTCTGGTTCAGTCTTTACCCTTGGTGGTGGAGCCAGTATATGGAGAAGTATCAAGCAATCTTGTGTTGCAGATTCAACCATGGAGGCCGAATATGTGGCAGCTTCTGAAGCAGCTAAAGAGGCGGTCTGGCTTCGTAATTTCCTTATGGATCTCGAGGTAGTACCTAGAGCACAGCAACCTATGACACTTTACTGTGATAACAGTGGAGCAGTTGCTAACTCTAGAGAACCCAGAAGCCACAAGAGGAGAAAACACATAGAGAGAAAATATCATGTACTCAGAGAAATTGTTCAAAGAGGAGACGTGATAGTGAGTAAGATAACGTCTGCAGAGAACCTTGCTGATCCTTTTACCGAATCTTCGGCTATCAAAGTATTTAAAGACCACCTAGAAAGAATGGGACTACGTGATATGTCACATCTGCTTTAAAGGCCAAGTGAGAGATTGTTGGAATAATGTCCTATAAAGCAGTTTATTATTAGACATTATAAACAATATTTGTTGGATTATTTAGTATCTATTTATTATTAACAAATTCCATGTTATGAATTTCTATTTCATTTATGACCCATTGATATACATGTGATGTGTATGTTTATTTTATGCAAATGTCTAAAAGATTCCAAGACATGAAATGAGTAATAAAGAATTATTCGTATGAAGAGTTCATATGTGGGAGACATTATATTCTTTATTTCATTATGTTTAAATTAAATTGTTCGCATTCTGCATATTGAAGATGGAATACTTTACTAGGCCATAGAATGTAGTGTTGTCTATTTAATTAATGAAGTCTCTAATTATCGAAGTGAGTCTTCGGATAAAAATACTAGTGTGTTATAAGAAAGTTATAACAACATCGAACATGGCCTAGTGAATTAGAATTTGAGGTTAAGTGCCGTAACTCAAATTTCTAATTTCACTAATCTAGCGCTATTGTAGAAGACCTTAATCCTAGTGATTAATGAACTTACTTTCATGTGTTTTGTCTTTTTGAGTTACTAAAGGACTAGTTCCGATTTATGGTTCGAACTCCAGTATCTTGGAAGATAAGGTATATGAAATGTGTAGAACGTTTCTCATGATGGACACCATGCATATAATGTCACTTTGAGTTTTTTCAAGTACTTGGATAATATAAACCAGGGCCCCAGTATTCACTATGTGAATTTGACTGTGTTAGTATGAGCAGATACAAACACCGTAGTCAACTATTATCCATTAGATGAAAAATGGCAACTCAAAGGTAAATATGTACTAGAGGGGTAATACAGTAATTTCACCCTACTAGTACGGCATTGCATCGGGGGTATGTCTGCAGGTATAGTATATGCTAAATGGATCAAGCTAATTAATTGTTAATAAGCTTCACAGAAAAATAAATGACATTTAGTCCAAGAGTTCAATATTGAGCCTATAGTGGTGTGCCCCAATATTAATGGACAAGGCCCAATCATAATTAAGAGTTAATTATGATAGTGGGTATATGGTCCATTGGATCTTGGATTTTATGGATCCATCTGGTCACCTGTCTAGCTCAAATTAAAGCCTAATAGTTATTTGATGATCAGTTGAGCCCAACAAGCCCAATAAGCCCATTAGGGTTTACGAATCTCTCTATAGTTAAGAGAAAAGTTCTCTAACTACATATAATATGAACTACACGTGAAACACCCCTAGAGGAGAGAGTGTCACACGCATAGTAGTGAAAAGAGAGAGAGAAAAATTGGCCAGCACTAGGGGTTCACCATCCTTGGTGTTTTTTCGGCCATCCCGGAGAAATCAGTTCAAGAAGATCGTCTTCTTGTTCGTCCGCGGATCTTTTTGTTGGGAATCAAGAAGGTGACTACCTACCGGATCAATCAAACAGCTTTCTAGAATAGACAGGAAGACGAAAAGGTTGTGGAGCGAATCTGGGTATTGTTCTTATCTAGATCAAGAGTTAATTTATGTTAGATCACGATCCGAAACGTTTTGTAAAAGGAAAAATTTTAAACGACCAATTCCGCTACGTCTCTTGATTTTACAAAACTATGGTATTCTTGAAAATGATTTTATGAAAATATTTTCGGAAATTTATTCCAGTAAATACCAGCAATCACCCTCCTACTAAACGCATGTTTATCACTATGGATGTTGCCTTTCATGAAGATACTATGTACTTCTCTAAGTCTGACTTTCAGGGGGAGTCTCTTGAGGAAATTCAGACTCTTGTATACAACCTTGAGGAAGATGTAGTGGAAGTATCTGATTAAAATGTAGGGTATTTGAATCCAAGTGGTCAAAATTTGGATGTGAGTGGTGATATCCTACACAGCAACACAATAAATGTAAAAGTAGATAGGTTGGAATCTATTGGTCAAAACTTTGATCCCAGTATGAATGAGCACTCAGAACGACATGAAACTTCTGAAACGGAGCCTGAGTCTCTCCCAATCGATACACTAAACCAATTATTGTCTGAGGATGTTCCTTATACAGTGTCTGAGACATCTAGGAGGCAGTTACCACAACGTCTGACTAAAAGTATTCCAAAACCCACATATGAACCTCAATTGTCTAGTAAAGTAAGAGATCCCATAAACGAATATATGTCTACACATCGCTTGTCAAAAACAAATCAGTCATTTGTCAATCAATTATCTATTGTATCGATTTCTAACAGTGTGCAGAAAGCCTTAACTGATCCAAGATGGAAAGCGTAATGAATGAGGAGATGGCCTCCTTGCAGAAGAACCAAACTTGGGAGCTAGTGGACTTTCCCACAGGAAAAAAACCAGTTAGGTGTCGATGAATTTTTACTGTGAAATATAAAGCTGATGGTACGATTGAATGTTTTAAGGCGAGACTGGTTGCAAAAGAATACACCTAAACTTATGGAATTAACTACACTGAAACATTTGTACCTGTTGTCAAAATCAACACAATCCGAGTCTTGTTATCCTTAGCTACAAATTTTGATTGGCCTTTACAACAATTTGATGTGAAGAATGCATTTCTACATAGTGAATTATCTGAAGAAGTCTACATAGATCTCCTGCCAGGGTGCATGGTGACAAGGAAACAAAGCCAGAAGGTATGCAGGCTAAAGAAATCATTGTATGGACTGAAGTAATCTCCTAGAGCTTGGTTTGGAAGATTCACAAAATCTATGACAACCTTCGGTTACCAACAGAGTAATTCAGATCACACCTTATTCTTTAAAAAACAGAATGGGAAAATTACTGCACTCATTATTTGTATAGATGATATGGTAGTAACGAGAAATGATCTAGATGAAAGGAAGTCTTTGCAGGAATACTTGTCTACAGAATTCGAGATGAAAGATCTAGGTTCCTTAAAGTACTTTCTTATAATAAAGTATCACGATCCAGTGAAGGTATTTTCTTATCCCAAAGAAATATGCCTTAGATTTGCTTCAAGAAATTGGTATGTCAGCATGTCAACCAGCAGACATACCAATTGAAGAAGGCTTCGAAATTACGTGTTGAAACTGATCAAGTTCTATTTGACAAAGAGAGATACTAAAGGATTGTTGGCAGACTAATGTACTTAGCACACACAAGACCAGATCTTGCATATGTATTGAGTATTATCAACCAATTTATGCATAATCTAGGTGAACAACGTATGAATGCAGTCATACGCATTTTTAGATATCTGAAGTCAACTCCAGAAAAGGGAATTTTATTCTCTAAGAAAACAAAGGAACAAACCATAGATGTATACACTGATATAGACTGGACAAGAGATAAAAATAATATACGATCCATTTCAGGGTATTTTTCCATTGTAGGTAGCAATCTTGTCACTTGGAGGAGCAAAAAGCAGAATGTTAATGCCCACTCAAGTGGAGAAGTAGAATTTAGACGAATGGCACTTGAGATTTGTGAAGGATTGTGGCTTAAATTTCTCTTACAAGACTTGGGATATTCACCAAATAAACCAATTTGAATATATTATGATAATAAGTCCACACGTGACATGGCCTATATTCCAGTTCATCATGATCGAACAAAGCATGTCGAGGTTGACCATTTTTTTATCAAGGAGAAATTAGAAGAGAATATTTTAGAATTACCAGAGATTCGAGCAGAAGATCAATTAGCTGACATTCTCACCAAAGCAATCTCAAATGGAATATTTTAAAAATATTCCTTATCAACGATGTACCAAGTCAATTGTATTGAGATTGTCAAGGATGTACCAAATCAATTGTATTAACTGTATTGCCTTTTAATATTAAACAACACGAATTAAAAAATATAAAATAAATATAACAAAAAAACATGGAAAACCGATATCACGTGTAATGAAAACAACAAAAATCTGGAAAGCAGTCACAAATGACAGCATATATAGATGATGATGACAATTATAATGATTAAATTCCCTATCTTTTTCCTCTTTTAATAAATTCCATCCTACTTTCTTAGGAGTAGTACTACGGTTTGATTAAGCAAAATGACAATGACTAAAGATGGATAATCAAAGAGATCAATCATGAATCAAAGAGATCAATCATGAAACAACAAATGTACATATAAATTTGAAAAATAAGCCTTGAGATGAGAAAACTTCAAAACTGCTCTCTCTTACGCGGAATATCATTTTATTCAGGTTTGCTAGCAGTTACGTACACAATTAACGTATCTAGGCCGTCTATTTGTATGCGGTCCGTGTAAGTCCTATAGTAAGCCTCACATAAATAAAAAGTCCAAAGACATCAACGCGATTTACGCTAGCAAAGTTCTTTATTATTTGATANTTAGCTTTGAATATAGTAACTTCTCATTTTTCAAATCATCAAATAAATGAAAATTTTGACAATGATTACGCTCCAATTAATCACAACCGTCTATTTCCGTCAACCCATTGGTTCAACTCGTTGGACTTGGAACGAAACAAAATAAATTTTTAAAGCTTTTCCTACATTGTACACTACTAGGGAGTCTAGGACAGAGTGAGCCACTCGGGGGGGAATTTAATACTATTTTATTCTCAACGATTTGAAAGTCTTTTTTTATATTTTTTCCTTTTTAATTAATTGGCCCACGACTTTAAATGTTAATGCTTTAGTAACTTTTTTATATTTTTATTTTTTATGAGATAATGCCTTAATAGTTAATAACCAGAACACAGGAAAGGAGAACAATTTCTTGCCCAATTGTCATCATCTCTTACCAAATCTTATCTTCTCCGGTTTTTTGTTTTTTGTCAGTTTATAGTTTTTACTCAAATACTTGGGCCCCGTAACACGTTCTTCACATGAGTATTGTTTTTTTCATAAGGTAATTACTATTTTTATATCCATCATTAATATCTTGTTTTGATGGGTAATTTTTCCCTGCATAGTGAATCCGGTGTTTTTAAACTATATATCTTTAATTACGATTCGAATTTCACTTAATACTACAAAAATATTGCTAAACATTATAAAAAATTATCAAAAATAATTTTGAGTGGTAATTAATAGATGTGTAAATAATATGTACCTTAAAGATTAACAAATAGACGAACGTTATGGGATGTCACATGTACCTAACATTATTGCACATTAATAATAGAGCTGTGGAATCCACCATGTGTGGTGCTTAGAACACATAATGTACATTTTACTAATTTTGTATGAATAATATGACCCCACATATAAATCAAGTTATTTTTTTAGATAAGTTATGAAAATATATCATTACCCATATATAATAATACTTTTGTAGTAGGGTGTTACGTACATTGACAATAAACATTTAAGTGAAATCATAAAAGGCATATCAAAATAGAAAGAATTATGAAAATTTTACATGTAGAGAATTAAAATTTGACGGTTTTAAGAACATTATTTACTGATTTTTTTTTTTTTTATCCTGTCATGGATAGAATATACTTATAAGTAAATATTTATAAAAAAAAATTACTAAACGGATCGGAGAGGAAGATCGGAAGATAAATATTCTGTGTACATTGTTTGTATCCTATAGGATAATATTAGGGATTTCAACTATGATACCAAATTTTTTATACCAAGACATGTGACGTATAAGTTATTATCATTCAATTAGAGTATTAAAATTTATCATAAATAAATTTAATACTTTTTACCAATTGAATATTGAAAAACTACATGTCACATGTGTTGATATCAGAATTTTAGTATAATAATTGGAATCCCTAGTATTATCGGTCTCATATATTATTTTGCACAATTCCTAGTAAACTTATTACCAATGAAATAAAAATAAATTATTAACCAATTAAATCATCCTATTTATTTAAGCTTATCAAATGATATCTAAAATAAACAAGCTATAATATGTTATGAAATTTTAAATTTAATTTTTAGGCGGCTAAGTTTTTTTTTTTTTTTTTCCTGCTCTAATCATCCTATAGAGAGGTAGTTGAGTTTAGAAACACACGTTGGCGTCGAATCCAAAGATTTAAGATCAAATTTCGTATTTTATGGAAGTGAATAAGGAGTACAGGTAAATGAAAGAAAATTGAAACTTTAGCTGGTTCTTTATTTGACAATTTGTCATTTTGCCCCAATTTTTATCCTCGGTATATCATTTTTGACTTTATACTTAAATGCCAATAAATAGCAAAATTATTTAGTTTTTGCCACCCAATACTAACAATTCCAGTAGAAGGCCTTCAATGAGTAATAGTCAAATAGTTTGTTTTCTTTTATAGAGTTAATAAATGGCATTTACTATTTTTTATTTTATTGAAATTTTCAAATAGCTAGTACTTTTATAATTAAATAAAATGAAAAAGATAATTTTTTCACATGGTTATATATATATATAAGGTTGCCAATTCAATTGGTATTTTTTTTTATCTATGTGTAAGTATTTTTTTTTAGCCATTGGATCATCATCTAATGGTGATCTAACGGTTATAATGAGTTGTATGAAAAGACATGCATTATTAATGTTATTTCCCTCTCTTACTTTTTACTATAAAAAAATATGCATGATAAAATTTCATTAGCTAAAATAAAACCTACTAGATTAATGCCCTATATATAATATAAAAAAACGAAAAATAAAAAGCGGCATAATTACAATACAACTTTTGCATTGATGTCATGAAATATTTTTAGAAGTCTATGTCCCATAAGGTGCATATAAATTTCATAACAAAAAAACTCTGGAGAAGGTGTAATGATCATTTTAATTTTACTCACTAAGATAGTATTTGGTTGGGGTGAATGGGCTTAGAAATTGAATTGTTATTATTAAGGAAAGCCCATTCAAATATTTCATTTGATTTTGAAGATAATAAAGCCCATTCCAACGGTAATTATAATTCAGCTACATAGTTGAAAGCTTTTCCTAAACTAAATAGGTTGAAAGAGCTTTCCATTTCAATCCACAATTCAAGTGCCTTAAATTATTCTCACTTAAATGAGTTATATCAAGTATGTATAATTATGTTGTATGAATAATTATATAAAAATATTAATTTATCAAAAAATAAAAAATATTTTTATTTAAAATAATTATAAAATTTTCAAAATACTATTACATAATTTTAAAAAATAACACATCAAACTGTATAAACTGTATACAGTTTGATGTGTTATTTTCTGAAATCCTAAATAACACATCAAACTGTATATGGTTTGATATGTTATTTTCTGAAATCATGTACTCCCGAGCACAATCCCATAAAGAAAGAAATCTCAATAAATTGTAGAATATCCAATGCACTCTTATGCTGTATTATTAACTAGGTAACGCCACTTCACACTCATATACTACATATAAATATATAATTTTTACTATAATTTATAATTGAAAAAAGAACATAATTAATATATCTGTCTTAAAAATTTTATTTTTTAAAAAAGAATTTTTCTAATGCAAAAAATACATAAATAAATAAATGAACCAATTTTTGTACCAATTTTATAATAGTAAGGTATTTTCATCTATATAATATTAATTACATTCCATTCCATAATAAATCAAACATAGTAATTCTCATTTCGATACTGATTCTAACATGTCAACCAAACAACTCAATCAATTTTTTTTTCCATTTTATTCATTCTCTCAATCCATTCCTATTACTATTTTTATTCACTTTCCATTTTTATTTAGCAACCAAACGTCATCTAACAGTTTTCATCGGTGTTAATAATAAGGAACAAAAGAGGAATTCTTTTACTTAAATACAAATTAAAAAAATGAGAGGAATAACTAATTGTTCTTATTTTTATTTATTTTTCACCAATTAAATATATTGCATGTGCCACTCTAGACGTACACATTACATAAAACAATTATTAAAGCATTTAATATTTATAATGCACATACGTACATAATTATGATTTCTTTTTTATTGAGGGACACCTACCAAATCGTATATTTAATATTTTCCATTTCCACAAATCATCTCATTCAACTTTTTCTTTTATTTACTTTTCCTTTTTCCATTGTAGTTCAAAGGTATCTTTATTTAATTAATTTACAGTCAATCTCTTCTTAAGATTATTACTCATCTACTATATAACTCGTGATCCTAATCAAAGCTATTGTGAAAGACTGAAAATGGAAACTGCAACAAAGATCGAAATCTTCTGGAGAAAATCCATCAAACCTTCCTCACCAACTCCTCCTCATAGAAGAACCCTAAACCTCTCCCTTCTAGCTCAAACATACCCTTCCATACATGGATCCATGATTTTCTTCTACATCTCATCAACCACCAACTTTGATTCCTTATTGAAGTCCCTCTCCGAAACCATAGTTCACTTCTACCCTTTTGCGGGCAGACTGAAAAACGACAACTCCATCCACTGCAACGACGAAGGAGTTTATGTCGTTCAAGCCCAAATCAAATGTCGTCTCCAAATTTTCCTCCAAAAACCAGACCTCAAATTACTAAAACACTTACTACCCACTTCAGACCCCGAAATTTCAAAGCTGCCCACAGAACCCATTTCGCTAATTCAGCTCAATATCTTCTCCTGTGGAGGAATTGCCATTTCAGTCTGTGTTTCTAAGAAAATTGCAGATTCGTCCTCTTTATTCTCATTCATCAAAACTTGGGCCGCCATAAATAGTGGACTTCATGAATCGGTTGAGCCCCCAAAGTTTCTCGGGGCTCCCCTTTTCCCGCCGGCGGATTTGCCGATCATGGGCCTGAATAACGTCCCCGGCGAGGACGATTTGGGCCGAGTATGGGCGACAAGAAGGTTAGTCTTTGATGCCCAAAAACTATCCCATCTAAAGGCCCAAAATCTTATCAAAAAGCCAACAAACTTTGAATTGGTGTCTGCCCTCGTCTCAAAATGTGCTATGGTTTCTGCTCCTACGTCACAAAACAAAACGCCCTCGCTTCTTTACCGGGAACTGAACTTGAAAGACGGGTCAATGTCGGAGCCGCCTTTGCCGGAAAACGCCGTTGGGAACCATGTTTGGTTGTTTCCGGTTATGTTTGAAGAAAGTCATAATAAGAAGGATTTGTTTGAAGTTTTAATCAAAATGAGGAAAGGGTTGACTGAGTTTTGTGATGACGTGGCAAATGGGTTCGAAGGAGATGATAGTTTCTTGTTGGCTCGCGAGATTTTGAGAGACCCAATTGAAGCTTCGAAGATGGGTGTGAACATCTATTGTTGTACTAGTCTTTGTGAGCTTCCATTGTATGAAGTGGATTTTGGGTTTGGAAAGCCCATTTGGGCCACGAGCCCAATGTCGTCTAACAACATGTTTGCGTTCACGGAGACGAAATGGGGTGAGGGAATTGAAGTTGTGGTGACTTTGGAGGAACGACATATGGCTGCATTTGAACGTGATGAGGAACTTCTTCGATTTGCTTCTTTTAATCCTAGTGCAACTAGTAGTTATTGTCGTTTGTAACTAGCTCATTTTCAGATTAAAAAAATAAAAAATAAAAAATAAAAGTGGATGTGGATTCAGTATTGCTTTTGTGATTAAGCATGTTTGGTACCATGTATTTATATACGTATTGTATTAGTTTAATATGTACTCTATTTAGCGGTCAGTGTATTGTATAACTTCATTAACTTATTCAATTTCGACCATGGGAATTGGGATCATGAATGGTGGTCTGGCATGCGGAAACTTTTTTGGCGTTTATCTGGAGAGTTTTTCATGACAATCTCGTGACCTTTTAACCTCTCTAGGTGGAGTATTAATTATTCAGCTACCTACGGTCGATTTGGAGAGGATGTTCAGAATTCCATGCATGCTTGTCTTCTGTTGTACTGCAAGGGCCTGTTAGGAATTTCCCCTGTGGGATTTAATTAAAAAGTTTAAACATTTGAAGATTGCAGATTTCCTTCTCACGGTCTCTAAATCACTCAAAGAGGAGTACTTTTTTGTGCCAAGTTGGCGTCCTTGGAAGGAGCAAAATAGCTTTGTTCATGGTAACCCATCCAAAACACCTAGCACGAGAAGTTGACCATTTCCTGTTAGTTTCAATAAGCATCCAAGGCAACTGCTGATTTGGCGAGGGATAAAGTCCTGATTTTTGTCTGGTAGAGGCTAAAATTACATTTTATTTACCTTGTAAAGCTCTTTTATATTTTTCTTTACTTTATAATGGTGCTTTGAATATAATTTAGGTTAAAAAAATCACAAATACATGTGAATAATTGGACTTTTTCCAGAAATAAATATAAAATTGAGTGTGGCTCTAGTCCTGACAAGGGACAGTGTTCTTTTGTCCCTACCTATGGAAAGTCCTCTATTGCAGGAAGACTTAAGACGAACGTGGATGTTGCCCTTTTCTCAGATACCAACTCGATTGGTATAGGCTATTGTATGTGATCGTAGTGGGATTGTGTTGGGCGTGTTATAAAAAAAAATCGGAGACTTTGAACTTTTAGATTAGTAATTTTTGATGATATTTTATCTCTATAGAGGTCTGAGTAATGTGGTATGAGTTGCTTTGTTCCTAGATTAGTAAATAAAGTAGCACATACACTATTTAAATTTTAGCTAGGGGTGTTTAAAATAACCGCTAGACCACAAAAATTGGCTAGATCCAACTGTATTGCACCAATTTGCACGATTTTTTCTCTTCCATGGTTGGTTATAATTTGAAATACTGCAAACTGAGCGGTTAAGTTTGATTTTCGATTTCTCGGATTAATTTTTGGTTTTAAACCAAACTAGCTGAACGTGGTATTTTTGTCATAATTTTCTTTGTAAGTATTTTAGTTGTTTAGTTTACAACACACCCAGCCTATATGTGTTTTCAAAGCCCAATCCACCCTCATCGTTCGGGGGAATTTGGCAATTACCCTTAATTAAACACGATTACCCCTTTTTTTTATAATCTTCTACTCATATCCTTTTTTATTTGTAAACTACCTAAATTACCCTTAAAAGTAAATGTGAATAAATCGGCCCTTTCATGGTCTCTCTTCCTTCTCTCTCTAAAAATTGTCAAATGCTCTCCTCTCTCTCTCTCTAAAAATGGCCGAACGCTCTCCTCTCTCTCTCTCTCTCTAAAAATGTCCGAAATCTCTCTCATCTCTCTCTAAAATCCCACACTCTCTCTTCTCTCTCTGTAATTGTCACCTTCGTTGAATAAATCGGCTTGGAGTGGGTTTTGTGGTCGATTCATCGGAAAAAAAAACAACCTACCGGAGGCATTTTTGCCGATAAAGCTCGGA
>JXTC01000012.1:290900-306345 GCA_002914845.1 Trema orientale | reverse complement strand
ATCAGGAAAAAAAAAGTTAATTATAGCCAAAGCACTGAAGCAGATCTGTAAATTATACCAGTTGTTTACAGTTTAAGTTCTTTTTAAGCATAGACATGAACAAGTTATTTACTATTAGTTCCGAAACTAGTTGGTTATATTTTTGTCTCTCTTATTGAAAAGTCTTGTTTACAGTTATCGAGAAAAAAAAAGTTAACTAAGGGTAAAATTGGAAACGTAGGTGAAAAAATGGGTAATAAATTATTCACATTTTAAAAACGGGCAAGTTGAAAATATCCAGCCCAAAAACGGGTACTGGGTCTAATTTCCACCCATCGTCCAACAGAAGCCCATTTACTAATATAGTCTAGCCCTTTAGAGTTTCATCTCTTTCATCTCACTCTTTTTATTTAGTCCAAGCCCATAATCATAGAACCCAAAATTTTAAACTGCGCGGTTTGATGTAATGCGACTTGACTGATTTTAATCAGCTATTTTAGACCGCACGATTTAATAATCTTATCAAATCGCATATGTAGTTTGGTCTACTCGAACTGGGTTTAGATTGACAAAACCGGCCATGAATACTCCTACTAAATTTGGCGCGAGTCTTGTGAACAACTTATTTTATGTTGACTATTCAGGAAATTCCTAACTATTACTATACTTATATCAAACAATCGGTTTGCACAATAAAGAATTTTTGCCTTTCTTGATAGAGGCAGAGATGTCTAGAGGTGAACTTGACCAAGGTTAGCAGAGAAAGTAGGGCATAGGATTAATGAGATAGTGGGCAATATAGATTCCACATATTTGGTTGGGTTTCATTTTAGCCTATTAAATGTTAAAATAAATCAAGTGGGTTTTATTTTCCTAGGGTTTAAAGTTTATAAGCCTGCCAATAAATAGGGAGATGTTTGAAGATTTTTAATTGTTTTGGGATTTTCTCGATTTTTGGAAGTAACCCTTAAGCATGATATAGTGCTAATTAAGTATGGGATTAACAAGACCTAAGCTAGCTTATTCGAACCACAAATAGCACAGGAGAAGCGACATAAACTCAAGAAAACGACATATTGTTTAGCAAGAACTACATGTCATTTGAGCTTTTTTTTTTTATTTACCTATGCTTGAATTACAAGTCATTGGAGCTAGGCTACACATCACTTGGTGCCAAACTTTATGCACAAGCTGCCTAACAGTTCTAAACAACTCTAGAGGGACATTTTAGCCTCTGACTTTAAAACAGCTTATCTGAGACATCCGATCTATGAACATTTCTCAATTAGGCGCTTCCGTCACTATCCCATTACAAATGAACGGAAAAAATTCCAATTTTGGCGTCAAATTATTATAAAATTCTACTTTGGCCCCTAAACTTTAAAACTCATATATTTCCGCACTCTATCCATCAAAGTGTCTCATTTTTATCTTTATAGTTATTTTATTATTAAAAATAGATAAAATAAGAATAAGCGTCACTCATATGAAGCTTTTATCAAAGATATTTTAAACAATTTGAAAGACAAAATTGGGTTAGCAAAAAGTCTTATTTTATATCATAGTTTTTAAAAGAACATTATTTTGATATAAAAATTAGTAATCCTCTTGTGATCACAATTTAGTTATGAAATTTTCTTAATCTTCTTTATATTCATCACATTAGGTAAGTATTAGAATAAATTCAAATTCAAGTAAGATGCACTAGAATTTGAAGTTTTAGCATAAAAACATTAAGTTATCTTATATAATTTTTTTGGATAAAATCGAGAAACCCTTTTCCAAAACTAAATTATGATCATGAATGGATCACTATTTTTTGTACCAAAATATTTTTCTTTCGTTTTTTGTCTTATATACTTGTAAATAAAACAAAAAAATTCAACTTCTTCATTTCTGTCCTGCAAAACTGCTTCCTTGTTAAAAATCTCATATGAGTGACACGTGCTTCTTTTTGTTTGTTTTTACAATAAAGCGACTATACAAATGAAAATGAAGCATTATAATGGATAGTGTAAAAACCCAAAGTTTTTAAAGGGTAATTTGGTCTTTTGACCATTTAAAAAAAATAAAATAAAATAAAATATAATTTCGAATTTGGATTAAATTGAAGAGATTTTTGGAAATCAAGGACTAAAGTGCAATATTGTGGATGAAAATGAGGGAATTCTTGAGTGAGGGATTTAAGAGCAAATTTTTCTTTCGCCCATTTAAGCTTGGACACGAGGCCAAGCTAATAACTCTCAGTTCTTTCTATCTCCTACCTCTCACCCTCTATGCTTTTCTTCTCCCATAAGCACGGTCGATGCCCAGCCAGCTCTGTCGATAGCCCTTTGCACCGAATCATGTCACACTGTCACCAGGGTTCCACTTGGCAACCTCGAAAATGGTCCCTGTCGGAGCTATGACGCCGTTGGAGCCTCGGATTGCTGGCGATGGTGAGAAACACTGCAACAAAAAATGCAACGCCGACGATGATTCTGGCGACTTCATAACGCAAAGTCGAGCTCTTTCAATTCCTCTTGATACAAAGATCGTCATGGTATATATATCACAACTCGAAACTTTCTCGATTGAATATTGCTTGTTAGCTAGTTTTGAGTTATTTAGTTACAGATACTGACTTTCTAGTCCGACTATTAGATTGTAAAATAAACCTCGTATTTGTGATATACTCTGAAAATATGAATCTTCATCCCGAAATTCTTCTTTTACTTAACCTCAACCTACCATTACTGTAGTAGCTCCAGCAACTTCGCCAAACCCCTATGCACCAACTCCGATTCTGTCTTTAAATCAGCCACTTACAATCAAACTTGATGGTGACAACTACTTGATCTGGAAAAATCAAATAATAATGGGTCTCTTCTATGTTCTAAAAAATTTCTAGATCCACAGTAACTTCACGTCAATCCTGACTTCTCTATCTGGCAAAGGTATAATAGACTAATTATGAGCTGGTTTTACGTATGTTTCTCTGAGAATGTGATGACACAAATCGTTGAGTATGACTCTATACTTGAGATCTGGAATGCTCTAGGTTAGATCTATGCATGTTCGTCCATGGCCTGTATTTCTAAATAATAAATCAATTGCAAGCACTGAAAAAGGGAGTTATGATTACTTTCGAATATATTCAAAAGCTTAAGGGAATATTTTATATACCTGTTATTGGGGATCCTGTGTCCAGAAGCGATCATTTTCTTTAAATGCTCAAAGGACTAGATAAGGAGTATAATACTTTTATCACTTCAATTCATAATAGACCTGATTCACCTAGTATTGAAAAGGTGCACAGTCTTTTTCTAAGCTTTTTTTTTTTTTTTTTTTTGTATTGAGCAACAACATATTGAGGACCAACTTGACAATGTTCAAGTTGAGCTTGCCCATGCACAACTTGCTGCTTTTAACAATCATAGGAAACCCTTTAAACCTTTTCCCCTTTCTTTTCCTCAACAGTCCCATAATCATGTTCAACCCTTAAAGAACTTTGGTCATTTTCCCTCTACTCATACTCAGAATAGCATCCTTGGAAAACCACATGGCAACCAAAATAGAACTTTCATATATAGAATTTGAAACCCCAATGTTTAATTTGTGGGAAATTTGGTCATACTGCGAGCTATTGTTTGTTATCATCATGCTAATTTCAACTATCAACTGCAGCCACTGAAGAGCTTGAACACTGTCTTTACTACTTATCCTCATAGTTTCAATCAAATGACTCAAGGTTTTGCTTCTCCATCTACTCTTCATGACAACCCTTGGTTCATGGACTCTAGAACTTATCACCATTTCACTCTTGATGTTTCTCTCATTGAAAAACCAACACCTTTCCAAGGCACATATCAAGTTATGGTTGGAAACGGTAAGGAACTTCCCATTCTACACACTGGCAATTTTTGTTTATCTTCATACTTTTCCCCTTTGAAATTGAACAATATTTTATACACTCCTTATCTTTCAAACAATTTGCTTAGTGCCATAAAATTATGTTCATATAATAGAGCCTTCACTGAATTCTACCCTAACTACTTTCTTGTGAAAGATCAGGTCCAGAAGAACATACTTCTCCAGTGTCAACTAACTAATGGTCTCTACAAAGTCTCTCATGTCCCTCTAACAGTCTTAAGTGTCCCCTTCCAATCTACCCCTTCCAGACTTTTTCTCACCTCCACTCAAGAAGCCTTTACATGGCATAGTCGTCTCGGGCATCCTTCCTCCAACATAGTTAATCGAGTTTTAAATATTTGTAATGGCTCTATTTCCAAATATGCTGATTTTGAGTTTTGTAGTTCTTGCCAATATGCTAAAAGTCATAGACTCCCATTTGTACTTTCTGAATCTCAGGCTGTAAAATATTTTGAATTGGTACATTTAGATTTATGGGGTACTTTTTCTATTGCTTTAGTTATAGGGGTTCGCTATTTTCTTCTTTTTGTTGATGATGTTTCATGCTTTTCTTGGATTTCCTTGCTTAAAACTAAAGATGAAGCATTTCGAATCTTCCTACAATTCAAGGCCCTTGTTGAAACTCAGTTTGATACCAAACGAAAATGCTTACAAACTGATTAGGGAGGGGAGTATCAGCCTAATTCTACCTTTTTGGCCTCTCATGGTGTTTTACATCACATATCTTTTCCTCATACTTCTCAGCAAAATGGGAGAGTTGAACGAAAAAATAGACATATGGTTGAAGTTAGGTTAACCATGCTTCTGCACTCTGGTGTTCCTCTTAGCTATTGGCGCTATGCATTTCAGGCAGCTACTTATGTTATAAATAGGTTATCTACCCTAGTGCTGAATAATCGATCCCCCTATGCGGTGTTTTATAATAAATTGCCCTCTTATGACATACTTAAAACATTTAGTTGTGCTTGTTTTCCACGTCTCTGACCATATAACACTCACAAGCTTCAACCTAGATCCACAAGATGTGTTTTATTAGGAACTAGTTCTAAGTACAAAGGGTATCTCTGTCTTGATAAGTCTATAAGTCGTATTTACATCTCCTAACATGTCATCTTTAATGAAGCTTCTTTCCCATTTAAATCTACGTCTTTTCTTTAATCTTTCTCCCATACCATTGAATCCATCATTCCTGTCTCTAATCCTTTCTTCCCACCACCAGATTCTTCTTTACTAAATAGATTTTATACTCTATCCCATACTCTTTCTTTCTCTCAAGAAGTTACTCCTCTCTTATCATCACCTTCCTCTTCCCATATTATTCGCTTACAATCCTCCTCTGATATCCTCCCTTCTCACTCTCCTACCTCATCTCCTCCAAATCTTGATCTTCATGCTCCATCTTCTCATGGACCACCCTCTCCTATAAATATGCACCCCATGGTCACTCGAGCTAAACATGACATTTATAAACCCAAGCGCTATGTCCACACCAGCTCTTTTTCTTCTGAGTCATCTCTTGTTGAACCAAATACATATAAACAAGCTCATAAATACATAGTATGAGATGATGCCATGAAAGTTGAGTTTGATGCACTTATGGCCAACAAAACTTGGATTTTGGTTCCTCCCCCATAAAATTACCATCCAATTGGTTATAAGTGGGTTTATAAGATAAAGTTGAAAGCAAATAGCAAGGTTGATACAAACAAAGCCAGGCTTGTTACTAAAGGGTACACTCAAACCGCCGGTCTTAATTACTTTGAAACGTTCAATCCCATTGTCAAGCCTATAACTATTCAACTTGTTCTTACTTTGGCAATGTCTAAGGGTTGGCAAATCAAATAATTAGATGTCCACAATACCTTTTTAAATGATGATTTATCTGAAGAGGTTTACATGGAACAACGTCAGGGATTTGTTGATGCTACCTTTCCTAACTATATTTGTAAACTTCAAAAGGCTCTTTATGGACTCAAACAAGTACCTAGGGTATGGTATAACAAGTTGAGTTCCTCTTTGCTCTCATAGGGGTTTTGTGCTTCCAAGAATGACTCTTCCATGTTTATTTTTCACTCTCAATCTACTATGCTTGTGGTACTTATTTATGTAGATGATATCCTTGTTACTAGCAGTGATTCTTCATAAATTTCTCACCTTATTTCTACCCTTCACACGCAGTTTACATTAGAACATTTTAGCCCCATTCACTTTTTTCTTGGTATTAAAGCTCATAGGTCATCTGCAACTCTTTATTTGAGTCAAACCAAGTACATTTTTTATTTGTCGGACACAGCCTCCATAAGAAATGCTAAACCCATTGCTACTCCAATGTCTACTCATCACACACTCTCTCTCTCTCTTTATGAAGGGTCTTTTCTCCATAATCTTACTTTGCACAGGAGTGTTGTTGGTGTTCTTCAATATTGTACTCTTACAAGACCTGACATATGCTTCTCTATCAATAAGGTTTGTCAGTTTATGCATCAACCTTCACTGGCAAGCATTGAAATAAATTCTTCGTTATCTCAAGGGTACAATATCTTATGGCCTCTCTGTTTAAGCTTCTTCAGACTTGTCACTCTCTTGTTATACCGATGCTGACTGGGCCAGCTGTCTGGATGACAGAAGAAATACTAGTGGCTTATGTACATTTCTTGGTTCAAGCTTAATTTCCTGGACTTATTTAAAATAGAAGGTTGTTTCTCAATCTAGCACCAAATTTAAGTATAGGGGACTTGCCAATGCTACCGTTGAAATATCCTGAATTCAATGAGTTCTTCAAGAACTTCAAGTACTGTTTCTCACACCTCCTGTTTTACTGTGTGACAATTTGAGTGCCACTTACCTTGCTGCGAATCCAATTCTCTATGCCTACACCAAACATGTCGAGATTGATTACCATTTTGTTAGGGAATGAGTTGCTAGAGGTTCATTAATGATTCAGTTTACACTAGCTCAAGATCAGCTAGCCGATGTCATGACTAAAGCTCTACATACTGCTCAGCTTACTACTCTAAGAACCAAGCTCACCATCCTCACTTGATCCCTGAGCTTAAGAGGGGAATGTTAGAGCTAATAATGCTTATATTAAGTCTTTAAACATCAATTAACCAAGTATTTATATATTCTATAAATAGTTTTTCCTGCTTTTGTAGAAAAGCACACGTGTATAGGCTGTTAAGCTATTTTGTCCTCTTATGCTTTCTGTATATATACTTGGTCCTCACACTTGTCTCGAGTGAGAACAATCAATAGAATATACAAAAACCTTCTTCGACTCCATTTCCCTTCTCTTCTTCTTCTTTATATCAATCGTAATTTTATAATCTGGCTACGATTTTGATAATTCAAGACCAAATTTCTAGAAATAGTTGGAGAAGGACAAAATTACAAATTGACTCTAAATTCAAGGACCATTAGATGAAATCCCAACTACTTCATCAAAAGCCCGCCTTTTGCCTATTTTCATTCAAATAAAAAACTCATAACGAATAACAATAGTAGTAACACAACACTCAACCAAAACCCTTCTCTAGCTCTAATCTCCATCTTCCTTAATATCTAAGAACTTGAAACCAAACAACTTTTCTCTCACTCTTTTTTCTTTTCTTTTTTTTTTTGTTTACTTTGATCTCTACTCCATGGAGGAAGGTGAAGGATGGCAACATTACAAAACCTTAGAAGATTTCTTTTTTCCTTTATCCCAAGACCTTCCGCCACTTTCTTAGTATGCTGGAATCTACAAGCACGGTTTCATCACCGCTAGGATAATCAGGACTTAGAGTTACTCAATACTTGGGAAATAATAGCTCTTGACCGGGAGCCACTCCACTCTTTCGACCCTAATGCCATTAAAATTCTCAACATAAGACTTTTTCTGATCGACTACATTGAACCAAATGCAGCTGCATTAGTAGTGCCTTAAATGGACAATAATTTGGTAGCACTGGTAACCATTGTCCTTAAAAATCAAGATTGAAGTAATGAGATTTATTATCATGTCCACATTTTCACCCGAATGGCACTCTTTCCCACCTAGCAAGTGAAAATTGTGCAACTTAGGTTCCAATAGAATCAGGATGATAAGGCATTGTTCACAGGCTTAAAAGCCAAGGAGGTTGATGATAAGGAGAAGAAGAATTAGAATAGTGTGGACAAAGAGGGGGTATTGCAGATGTTGGAGCCCCCGAAGGAAGTTATTGAAATAGAGCTTTTCTTGCACCAAGAGTAAGGGCTATGGTGGTTGCCTCAAAAAGTGAATTTTGAAGAATTACCTCCGTTTTGAGAAGAGCCGGACGAGTTTTATGTGAAAATCGAGGTAGGATTCTGGCAGATGAAACGGGATTCGATAAAATTTTACTTTGCTTTCTTTGATAGCTTTCGATAAATATCCTAGTAGTCTTCCTTTCTCAACTAGGAATGGTAGTGGAAATCTGAATGAAATTAGGGAGAAGGTTTAAGAAGTTTCTATACTGGGTGGTAAAGAAAGTACAAGATCAATGCGAAATGTAAAATTGAAGACATCGATTTGGAAAAATCTTGTTGCTGAAAAATGATATTGATTGTATATCCTCTCTATGTGTCTAGTAACTTGTATTTATTTATTTCTCTCCTCTTTCAATAATCAAATCCATTGTTGAGTTATTTAGTTTTTTTTATGCTTATTGCTTCTATTTAATTGATCACTAAATAGATTGTTGAGTGAAATTTCTATAAGCATGGAAGAGGAAATAGAAATTTTGACTTAGGTAAAACAACATAAGATTACCTAATATGGGATAAGTTTGTATAGGATATGAATATACCTATGTGATGTGTGAAATCATTTTTAAGATCTTAATCTTAATACACCTAGTTTAATTTATGTTAGGGGTAATGTGATCTTATCTAGCTAGATCTAATTTGTACTTAGAAAAGGCTCCTTGGTTACATTAGATTCTTGGTTGACAACTCTAGTAGATTAATCAATTTAAGAGAGAAATTATAATAGCATGATAAGAGAATGGTTGGAGAATTAGTAAACCTAGACATTTTTCTTATTGATTTATCTTTTATTCATTTGCATGACAGTTTAGTTTCTTTTATTTTATTTCTTTAAAATCTATATTTTTGTTGTTTGGATAAAGTTAGGATTGACTAATTTTAATAAGAAAGATAAACAAAAACTTAATTAAACTAAATTTGCATTATCAAATGCATCCTTTGATGAGCTCATATACACCAAATAAATATCTCTATAATTATGTATTAAATGAATATTGTAGTGGCAAAAAAATGACCCAATAATTAGAGGCCTAGAAATGGACTCATCTATCTAACAAGGCCACTCGATACCAGAATTAGGCCAGATAACCAATAAATGGACTCCATGGGGTCCAACTCGCGGAGTTGACTCCAATTCTTTAAAGGACCAAGTCCAACAATACACCAGCCAAGGACTTCGCCCAAGACCTAGTTAAACTCATAACCAGATGACTTCTAACTGACTGTGGATGACTAAAGATTTTCTCTTAAAAAAAATCGGAGCCTCTAACCTAGTCTGATGAATGAATACAGTAAGGATGGACACATATTACGAATCTTATTAGAGATGGACTCTATGACTTAGTCAGACGGGATGGGTCTAATAGAAGTGGCCACGTGCCATAAATATTAGACTAGAGCATGGTTGTGGTTCTTTTTGTTGTTGTTTGTTATTATTATTGTTATTATTAGTAGTAGTAGTATTAGATATTTTCATTGCGTTACATCCGTATCGGATTCAACTTCGATCCTAATGGTTTGAAAAACCTGTTTGTGAAGCACAAATTCACCTTAATGCAAATCAAACACCCTTATTTCATTTTTCTATATACTCAAATAAGTAAAACATCAAAATAACAAAAAAAAAAAAAAAAAACAAATGAAACAACTTAATTTAAACAAGAATATAAAAAAAACTTAAGGTAAATTAGCACTAGATAACTCTAATTTTATGGAATTAACACATACTTTAGAGCGTATTTAATACAATATGAAAACTACGATTTATTAATTTTCTATAATAATTTTAAACTATTTTATCCTGATATCATGAAGAAAAACAAGTAAAGCAATTCATCAAATTCAAACAAGGGGCAATCTAACCAATCAAGCGATCAAAGTATTCACTTGGACAAATTATTTTACTTTGAAAAGCACAACCAACATAAGGTTTATGCCACAAATAGTCCTGAACTATCCAATTTGAGGTAGTTTTGTATTGAAAGTTCTAATCGTGGTAATTAAACCTCTTAACTTTCTAATTTGAAGCAATTTAGTCCTTGAACTATTTAAATTACAACCTACTTTCTAATTTTTGATAGAGAACGCATGTGAGGAGTATATTGTAGCATCTAAACAGGATATTTGGAGGAAAATAAACTAAATAAAAGAACTTGGAGAGAAGAAAAGAGATATTACTTACATTTTTTAGGTTCTTAGAGTTGCAATTTCAGCGAACAATTTTTTTTTTTATTGTTCCTTTTTTGCTCAATTGCTAAATTATCTCTTAAATATACTTTCAAATACTACACATACTTCTTACATGTATTTTCATTCAAAAATTTAATAATGTGTTGCAATTGATTAGACATTCAAGAACCAAATTGTATCAAATCAGAAAATTTAGTGGCTTAATTATCACAATTAGTACTTTGGGGACCAAGTTGCCTTAACTTGGATAGTTTTGGGGACAATTTGTGCCATGAACACATCAAAATATGAAGAATTATTTTTCCTTGCTCACTCTAAATAAGAGGTTTAATCAACTAATGCTACGAACAAAATAGAATTTTGAAATGAAAATGGGCTTAACTCATTTATGCCTTTATGGGTTGCCTCTGTACCTATCTATAAAAAATCATGCCTTATATATTACATCCCCAATTTTCCAATCAAGATTTTCTTTTAGGTTCTTTCCATTTGAAAATCAACTTCACTAATGCTAAAATCTATCGTAGATAGAGGACATACAAATTTTTTGATTCGATTTATTTGTAGTTGTATTGATGTCAAATTCAAATATGTAGTTCAATTTTAAATTTGATTATTTGTTTTTTCTAATAAGAAAAAGAACTTTAATATGTGTTTTTTCTCCTTTTATTTTTCGTTCTATTCAGATGTGCAATACCTAGTGACTTAATTGGTCAATAATTCTTCATATTATTCAATTTTGATGAATCAAATGAAAAGGAAAAAAGAATATATTTTATTTCTTTTCAAACTCCGTCCTTAAATTCAAAGACCAATTTGCAAGAAATAGTATGTTGAACAATCAAATTACAAATGAACTTAAAATATAAAGATCAATAGTTGCAATCCCCACCACTTTCAAAAATAAAAAAGAAAAAAAAAACCGCGATGTTACCCATTTTCATTCAAATTCAAAATACCTTCTTGTTGGATCAATTTCATCACTCGTATATTCTCCTCCATTGTCCGTCCTCAAACACTTGATCTATTCTCTAGATTCAAGCTCTATCCACGCTTTAAATATTTTGAGGACTGAAAACGCATCCCTTCTTCTCTTGATAGGATACACCCAATATCTCCTCAAGTAATCATCAATAAAAGATACAACGTATCATAGGGACATTATCGGTGCTTGCTAAACATCAGAGTAAACTAAGTCTAGAATCTTTTTACTCCTAGATTTGGATGTGCTGAATTTTAATCTATGTTACTTGCTCATAAAAGAGTAAAGATACCTTTGTGAGACTAGAAAGAAACCTCCGTTCATAGAGAATCTTCAAGCTTTGTTCTGACATATGGCCGAGCTTACGATGCTACATCATCATTGATTCTTCTCCTCAATTTGTTGAAGCAGCAGATGCCTATGCTTCCATTAGCATATCCCCTTAAAGCATGTACAGATTCAGTGCGATTTGCTCTGCCTTCATTACTACAAGTAGGCCCTTCATGATCTTCATGATCCCATTCTCGGCATGAGTTTTGTAATCAGGATTATCTAATTGTCCCAAAGACAATAGATTTTTCTTTAGGCCCTTCACATGTTGTACCTTTTGAATAGTACGAACAGTGGCATCTTATATTTTCATCTTGATGGTACTAATCCTAGCGATCTCTAAAGTATGATCATTACTCATGAACATAGATCCTCTAGAGACAGGTTCATATATATGAAATCACTCTCTGTAAGAAGTCATGTGCCTTGTTGCTCTCGAATCCACTAACCAAACATCAGTGAGTTACCTTCTATCCTTAGAAACCATTGCTGCTTTGTTGTAATAGGATTTCTACATCATCTGAGATACTTGCAATGTTCTCCTTAGCATTTGATGACTTGGGGTTCTTCTCTCTAGAATCTCCTTTTTTTTTGGGAGTTGCCAACACTCTCTTTCGACGAGCCCTTTCTTGTCACAGTGATAACACTTGACATTCTTCTTACTTCTTGACTTTTATTTACCATGATTCTGACTCCCACTTCCTCTCATTGTCAAAGCCTCTACTTGTTGTGAACTTGTCAATCTGTCTTCCTTATTCTTACACCGATTTTCTTCTTCAAGAACAACAGCTGTAAGATTATTGAAAACTAGAGTTATAGTATTACTGGTCACATTAATGACGAGTTGATCATACGAATCAAGTAGACTCTGAAGTAAGATTTCTGCACATTCATTATCCTCTATTTTATGCTCTGTTAATGTGAGCTACTAAAATAGAGTGTTGACAGTGTTGACGATGTGGTCGGTCACTATAATTGATTCCACCATCCAAAAGGTGTAAAGCCTTCTCTCAAGAAAATTTTGTTATGCAGTGACTTGGCCTGATACAGCTTTATCAGTGTATCCCATATCTCCTTGGCTGACTTCTTCTCTTCAATGCTCGACAATATTACCATCCATCTCGTCCCTCCTTTTATCATCAGTAATCTCAGCAGATCCTTCCCCAATTGCTACTAGGCAATTATCTTTTCTTAAGATTGTCTTTATCTTTATTTTCCACAAAGAGAAATTATTCTCATTGAACTTCTCAATATCAAATTTCGCCTCTATTTTTATTCATCATGATTTGTTCAGTTACCACCATTTCACTGTATGTAAATAGTACTATATACATGAATGGTACTGTATACATGAACAGTACTATATACATGAATAGTGTTTTATATATAAATAATACTCTAACCAATGACTCTGGTACCACAGTTAGGAGATCAGTTTTACAGAAGTGACAACACGCAACTAAAATACAGGTGGAAAAAATTTGGATAAATTGAAAAAAATAAGGCATTCAAAAGATTTAATGTGGTTCATCCAAATTTAGGCTACGTCCAATGGACAAGGCTGTGAAAAATTTCACTATGAAAAGGAAATTATAACTCACTTCTCTCTAAATACAAGGAGAGAATAAAATAACCTATGTCTCTTAAATTAAGAGAAAACACTCTCTTCAAACAATTTAGGAGAAAATAAAGTGGCATACTAGGAGGAATTCCTAGGCTTGAATTTTTTCTTAGAAGGAAGAGAAGATGTTGAGAATGAGATACCTAAAAGATTTGGAGGAGAGGAGTATTTATAAGTAAAACTCCGTTCCTATTCTCCCAATTTTTAATACATATATATATATAGCAACCATATGTGTATATATATATAAACGTGTGCGGCACCAACTACAATATTTGTGGCAGGGTACTACCCTTTGAACAGTTTTCAACATTACAGCAAGCCGCAAATGTTGACCAAATATAGTACATTGGCCACTGAATATTCTTCAAAATCCCCTATTATAGATATCACCTAGTGGAAAGTTATTTTGGACGAGGGACAATGATCTAGAACGCTATTTGTCAATTGAAGGCTAATTGGAGCTGGGTTGTTACTGGAAATCCCATTCAGAATGATGCCTTTGATTTATTTTCTTTGATGGTGTTTCTACGGTTTGAGCCATTTGAGAGTTATTGGCTAATCAATATCCAGATTCCACTCGCTCACGAGACTGAGAAGGGCCTCTCACGTTTGCAGTTAAAGTGCTTGCTTTATGTTTCTTATATGTTTAAATGAGACTAGTTAAAGAAGAATTGTACATGCCCCTTTTTGACCTTCATTCAATCCGGCTTTTTGGGAACTTATGTCTGGTTATTGTATTTCGTGTTTGGTTTTTTGAATGGCGAAATGATGTTTCTATTTATTATTCTTACTTCATTTGATTCCCTTGAAGAATTGATGAATAGGATAAATAAAAAATTCATTTATGTTTGTGTGTACACATTTATATTTATGTATTTAAGTTATCTCTAACCTGTATTGGTTTCAGGTGATACTGGCAACCATTTTGTTGAAAAGAACAAAAGATGAAGGACTAGTACAATTAAGACCAAAAGAAGTAAAATATTTTACTTTGCACCTTTTAATAGAAGAACATGAAGTGTATGGTCAGGTAGAAAAAGTAACAAAGAAGGTTCGCGCCTTTTAATGGAAGAACATGAAATGTACAGTCAGATAGAAAAAGTAACAAAGAAGGTTGTACAAAAATATATTCATGCTTGTAGTCCAGTATCCAAATACACCATTGTTCTTAGTATAATCTTACGACTTTGCCAAGCTTGTAATCAGGTCTTATGCCCTTCAGATATCGCATCCTGGCTCCCTTACATTAAAACTGAAGGTATTGTTAGTTTATAGATCTTTTCAGTTTAAGTCATGCGATTTTACATCCTCACACATTTTCACATATGTTGTTGCATTGTAGATTGTATTATAGCCAATTTATTGTCCTGGATTATTTGTGCTTTCATTCTGTATGTTGAGTACTTTTATGCTTTGAAGTAGTTAAAGAACTTTTCTTTTATTAACTCTAACTTAGCTTTTAATTTTCATCATATTAATTTGTGAAAAAGATGAAAGTTTAATTAAGTCATAGTATAGATAGCCTTAGATCAAATCAAGGGAACTTAATGAGGTTTTTATGCCTCAGTCATTTACGAGAGTTCTTTGGTTGAACTTCCATAGTGCAGGTCTATGGTTGTTTGCTGCTATGAATTTCTCTCCATCACAACTATATAGCAGTTTTATTAATAAAAAGACAATCAGTTGCTTGACTATACCACACAATGTTTTAGCAAGTAAAAAAAAGAAAAGGCATGATATATATCTTGAAAATGAAAATCAATATATTATGCATTTCTGGTGTTATTGTGAGCTACTATTGTAATTATCTGATATTGATTATTGAAGTACAACAGGATGTAATTGTTGGAAACCATCATATGGTACAGCGGAAGGTGGTGGGTGTAATATTCAAAATTTTACACCCATATCAGAGTTTAGGAATCGATATAGTTTTGTTATTTTAATACATTGAATAGAAAAACTATTTACAAAGAATAGTAAGAGCAAACCTTTCTCTTAGATTCTTCTTTTCCTTACGATGAGGTTGTGTCTCTTTCAACGGCTATGAAACCACGATCTTCCTCACCTAGCCTCGACACCAATGAACAGGAGAGTGGGCTCCTTATAGTCACAATCTTATTGTTTCTATCACACAATTTTCTTGGAAAATCTTGCTATAGGTC
>JXTC01000012.1:266735-289559 GCA_002914845.1 Trema orientale | reverse complement strand
TATAACTTTTATACATACTAAGTTTAAGGTCACATTTTATAATCACGGAATTTTCATGATATTTATATATTATCATAAATAATATATATATACAAGCAAATAAAAATCAAATATATTTATTTATTAGCAAGTCATTGTTTACATTTTGCTCTTAGGGCAAAAACACCAACAGTAATCTTCTAAAGTTCCTTTGCTATAATCTTTTAACACTCTCCTAGCTTCTATATTGCATACTAACTGAATTGATACTAAGCAGATATATCCAATGGCTTCGATATATCCAATAACTCGAAGCCACTCGAAAAAATTGTTGAGGTACTGCAAGATGGTGAAGATTTGCAGTGTCCAATTTGCATTTCTTTACCCACTGCTATGGTGATTACTGTTGCAGTCACATATTTATGAAGGATGCATTTTGGAGGTATATCTAAAAAATGACAAGTCATCTTGCTTGATTTGTCGTGGTCCTTTAGAATCTTCTGTCCTGTATACTGGTCTGCCAACGTCAGATGCTAACAATACGTCATACTCCTCGGAATTGTCTACAAAAGTTTCTGTTCTTTGTACACTTCTTGATGGATCAAGAGATGAAAACAAGGCTACAAAGTCAGTAGTATTTAAGCAATTAAAAAGGACATTGATCTTACTTGAAAAGCTACTAAATAAGGATGGATTCAAGGTTTTGTGCTTAGACAGATCTATGAATGAGAAGAAAAGGGGTCAAGTGATAGAAGAATTCAAAGTCTCAGAAAATGACGGGCCTCACAATATTCTTGCTTGTGAGTCTAAATATTTCAGGGACAGGTATAAACCTTTTAGTTGCCTCTAATGTTTACGTCCTTGAGCCATGGTGGAACCATATAGTTGAAGATCAGGCCATTAGCCTAGTCCATAGAATTGGACAAGAAGAACAAGTTAAGATTTGGAGATTTGTTGCAAAGAACAGCATCGAAGAAGAGATACTAGAATCGCACGAGAAAAAGAGGAATTTTGCTGAGGAAGCATTCAGAAGAGCAAGCTCAAAGGAAGCTTTCAGAAGAGCAGGCTTTAAGGAAGAATCTTTCAGAAAAGACAGGATTCAAGGATAGGAGAGATCTGGGAATCAATAATCTTCGCACCCTAGAATGAACTCTTTGAGCTTCTTTTAGTCTTAGACCAGGAGAATATAAGCATGCAACTTAACCATGTAATAAACATGTACATTTGATTTGGATAAATAGGACGTATAGATGAGATATGTCAATCATTCTTGAATGCACTTTGGCATTATATTGGTTTTCATGTAACTACTAAAATATGTTTGGTTTAGCTAGTTTCATTACAGTGAATCTTCATGTTTGAAGGGCATTGCTTATTTCACAGAATTCTTATTCAATTTAAAAAATGTAACTTCTTTTCTAATAATATTATAAAGAAGGATTCGTGATAGAAAAGATTTCAAGTTTGAACTCATACTTACATTGTGTAGGAAGTTCCAAATAGATAGATTGGCTCTTTTACAATTGGAAATTTTCATTGTTTTCGTCACCTTTCTTTATACATTAATGTTTAAAAATACTTACTCGTAATTTTTATTGTACTACTTATTTGGATGGAAATTTCAATCCAAATATCAACTCTTGATTGAATGAATACAATCAACAAATTTGTGATGTAAAAATTTACAAATAGCAACCTCATTGAGAAATTTTTCCAAACTAAGTAATATGTACCATAAAACTTTTACAAAAGCAAAGATATTCAAACATACTCACTATCGGTGTATCCAATCATAAACGAACCAATTTTGGGTACGTTATAGAAAAAGCCACTAAGGAAATTTGTGGAACATCTTTACTATGTATTGAATCTCAAGTTTGGCTAGTACAAAAGGGTATTAAGCGCGTCTTATTAAATGGAATGTTCTGAAAAATTCTAGTGAGATTGTTAATTTAATTAAGCATATGACCTTTATGTTTGTGATCCATTTTTCTTCTCCTTTCTTTGAGGAGTTTGAAATTGTAATCCTTATGCTTAACTTTATACTTCGATTAATGATATTCTCTTGAGGAGCCCGTTTATATCAAAAAAAAAAAAAAAATTAAGCATATGATCTTTCAACTACTTATTCTACCAATTACATATAATAATGGACATTCATACACATGCAGGCAAAAAATTTAATAGTTATCTCCCCATTAATAATCACCAAGGACCAAGATAACATATATAGCTTGCACCCTCGTATTAACGATTTGGAAATTTGGAACAAATATTAGCTTTGAAAGAATAATAATCTCCTTCTTAGAAATTAAACACAAATGTATTTATTTATCACATCTTATAAAAAAGAATTTTTTCATAAATAAAAAACTTTTTTTTCATAAATAAAAATAAAAATAGACATTTGAAAGACTATAACACATCCAAATTTCTTGAGACCCTTATACCCCTATCATATTTGCTAATAAACTCGACCGGAATTAATAAATTAAAGAGAAAAAAGATTAAGACACAAAGCAATACACGAGGAGAAATTTAGACGGCTATGCAACAATTACAAAGTCTCATTTGGCCACCGAAAAAAAAAAATATCACATGAGCAGAATATCAAGTTCTATAAAGCTATCTTAAGGAGATTTATTATGACCCAAACCTCGGGTCAGTCAATAGCAAAATGAGAATTTCACTTAAATTAGAAATTTTTTGATTTGTTATAAGTGTGTCTAAAAAATTTTCAATTTTACAGGACAATCTATTTTAAAAGAATACTTAAAATTCCAACTAGTGAACTAATTCCATAATTCTTATTCACCATTAAAAAAAAAGAGTGAATAATAATTCAAAAATCATAGTTAAGTAGAAATCTATACATCATCATCCACAGTTAAGTATCAAATACTAATATAACATATATAGTTTACAAATATAATCACAAGTAGCATTCTTGGTTCCATGCTAATTAAGATCCATATAGTCCAAATAGAAGATAAACTAGAGTCTTAACCAATCTTTTACCATTACCAAGACACAAGCTACAGATGAAAAATATCCTCCTAATTCACATGCTGATCACCAAAATCACACTGGACATCCACCTTAGAAGGGAAACTAAGGAGGATGAGCATAAAATGCCTAGTAAGTTTTTCAATTAGCAATTTTAAAACTATTTCATTTGAAAATGTAGGCATGCTTAGTTATACTAAAAAATAATCATTAAACCACATATGAAGACATAATAAACAAATCATGGGAACGTGCATGTAGCATAAACTGACTCAATTACCTTGAGCTCACATTGCCTCATCATAATCTAGAGTAACCCACACTATTGTGAACCAAACACCTTGGACTCAGACATACACATGGTATGTTCCTAAGACCTGTACGTGGGTCTACAAACTTTGCACTGATAGTCAACTTGCACGACCTGCTAATTAGAGAGCCCATGTAAACTTATGGACTTCGTACCAATGGTGGGGTCCAACCACTAACTAAGTATCTTGTGAAGTCCAAGTACTTCAGGTATGATCCTTTAGTACACACAACAAAAGCACCTAGATGACTTTACAGAATTTGATTAAAACCTAGGACGGGGTCTAATCCTCAAATAACTTTTTTCCGCTCTCAGAAATCTGATAGTATAACGTCAGTATTTTGCACAATCCCAAAATTTAAACATGCATAAAAACTATCCACAAGCATCCCAAAATATTTTATAATCAATTCAAATCCATTAGGCAGTTCATAAAACCATCGAAAGCAATAAAATTCACTTTTGCGTAAATATGCGAATATAATAATGCCATATTACTCCCATAAGTTGACATTTTTTGTTTAGAGAGTTAACACCATCAGAAGCAAGAGCAATACAATTGTGAATTCTTCTACATCGAACAAATCCAAATTGGTTATCCGACATAATGTGAGAAACAAAGGAACTAAGTCCGTCTGCTAGAATTTTAGTTATGATCTTAAACAGAAAATTACCCAGTACAATCGGTCTATACTGCTCAACAGAGATGGCATCATCAGATTTAGGAATCAGAACAAGAAGATTAGAATTTAAATTTGGGAGCAGGAATGCTATCTTGAAGAATCAACCATAGCTAAAGTAATCCTTACCAATTATGTCGCAAGTTGAATGATAAAAAGAGCCACCAAACCCATCAGGAGTCAGGACTCGGAGTCCTATTTATATCCATTGCGAAAAAAAATTTCTGAACTTCATCATAACTACAAATCTGAGTAAGAAACTCATTATTCTGTTGGGAGACTAACGACGGAATAACTTGAGTAATGGTAGCATCAACAGTGGAAGAAGATTTGTCCACCCAAGAAAGATTATGATAATAATCCAAAATATGATTTTTAATCACATTCGGATCTTCTGAAATAACATCATCAATTTTCGTAACCGAAATAAACTTTTTAGCTCTACGAACTTTGACCATAGCAAGAAAAAAGGAGGAATTGTGATCCCCTTCTTTGAGCCAACGAACTCTAGCATTTTGGTGAAGAAAAGAAGCATGATGCGCAAGACAAGTGTCTAAAGTTTTGTGAGCTTCAACTTCTTTTAGAAATAAATCCTCATAGAACCTAATGTGTTGTCGTCAAGGCAATTAAAATTAATAATTTATTTTCTTCCTAAAATTAACCTAGATAAATTAGTATAGTGATAGGAGAGTTGAACCCAATGAGAACGGTGTAATTAAATCAATGGTTTCAAATCTAATCTAGTGAATGAGGGGGTTTTGTTTGCAAATTGAAATAAAGACGATAATGAAAATAAGTAAGTAAATAAAAACTAAGCGAATCAATAGGAGTAAACTGATTAAAGGTTTATATCTACCCGGCGAAATCTCTCTATTCAATTATAGTATTTTTTACTCAATTATCCATCTGATTTATGATTTATTGACTTAGGAATAATAACAAGCTCTATTATCCTTATAATTCCACTTATGATCATCTAGGTAAAATAAGCTCTTCGCCTAATGATATGATTAATCAATCTAACCTACAATAAACTCTCTAAATTGTCATAATTAATTTGATTAAAGCAAGGATTCAAAGTCAATTCTAGGTATAGTCACAAAAGTTCGAACTATTTTAACCTAGCATGTATTCTTCATCATAGTTATAAATTAACTATAATTCACTACTCGTGTTAGAAAACCTAGACAGATATGAATCTAAGGAATTCCAATGAGCAATAGAAATCATGCAAAATCATCTAATTGGCCACCTGAATAATTAAACATGATAATCAAATTGTTAACTTTTAAGAGTAGTTTGGTAAATATAACAGTCAAATTGGTATTTGACATAGAGAGGGCATATATTTTTCATAAATTCTAAATCAAAAGGTCAATGTTGATTATAACCAAAACATAAGGCATAAATTGAACAAATAGTCAAAACGCAAGGCATAAAAATGTAATTATTCTTTTATAAAATTGGATCAAAATTTTCCAGAAAGACATATTTTGGGACCTTTTTTTTTTATGGTGGTTTTATTACCATCCTTCTGCCTGCTTTCTCCACACTTCATTTTAATAAATCTCATAAAACTTAAGATTTGTTTTAAATAAAATTACATTAAAGGGCAAATACTTTATTCATACTTTTTTCTTCTTTGTAGAAAGCCCTAACCTAATGGAGAGAAAGTCATATGAAAACTTATTATGTTGTTTGACAAATTTAATTTTTTAAATATGAACATTCTTTTTCGAAATCTATATTGCATTGTTATATAAAAAATGTGATTCCTACTTTCTTTTTCCTTCGCAATTTAGGATATAACTATCTGCTATATATTATCTCAGTTGAGAAGCCTGGAGTTTTCTTTCTTTTTTTTTTTCTTGATAAAGATAAGCCTTGAGTTGTATTTCGACGAAAAATTACAGTGACATAAAAATCAATAAATTAAATTCGATCAAAGAACGACATATTATAACTCATAAAATACATTAATATATATATAGGACACAAATCCAGTAGGTATTTTTTTTTTTTAACTTATGTATAGTTATTGTTTTACCTAATTAAAATTGGTCAAGCATGTCTTTTTATGATAAAAAGTTGAGAGAGAAAAGTATTAAATAACATGTATTTATTTTTATTTTATTTTTTTCCAACTACCTAAATTGTGGTAGCTGTTAGATCATATGATCCAATAGCTAAAAAAAAAAAAAAAAAAACTTACCTAGAGGTAAAAAAAATACCTATTAGATTGAGTAACATACATATATATAGGTTGCCAATCCAGTAGGTAATTTTTTTTTTACCTATGTATAGGTATCTCTTTTTTAGCCGTTAGATCATCATCTAATGGTGATCCAACGGCTATAATGATGTGCATGAAAAGACGTATATCATTAATGCTATTTTTCTCTCTTACTTTTTAATATAAAAAAATGTGCAAAAAAAATTTTCATTAGCCAAATTGATACCTATGCATAGGTTAAAAAAAAAAAATACCTACTGGATTGATATCTATATATATATGTGTGTATATATATATATATAAGTTCTGAGCACTTTCGTGAGGAAGAAGATATGTGGGTATAGAAATTGGTTTATTCAATTTTTTTTTCTTTTTTTTTTTATTTTTGTCCTTTTAGGTAATTTCATTTATAGAGTTTTTCAATAATATAAAATCTATTATAAAAAGAGTGGAGAGAGTAAACAAAAGGGTGGCAATAGATCCACCCTTTTTTATTTTTATTTTGATTTTTAATTTAAAAAGGGCTAAAATACCTTTAGTAATAATCAATTAGTCGTTATATCGTGCTTTGCTCGAGTTGGTATTAATAGTACATATATTAAGCCTAATTTATAGGTAAGTTCAATATATTGCAATATTAAATAATGTATTTATCTCTACATTTATTTTGATGAGACGAGTGTAGCACAACTATTTGTTCGATGAACTAAATTTAATTTAAAGTATTATTAATATTAAATTAAATATAATATTATATAATACATGTATATATTATAACAATCACAGTATGAAAAAGTTATTATAAGACCAATCATATCATGGAAAAATAAGAATTAAATTAAGAATTTTCTAAAAATTTTAAAACTAGAATACTGATCAAATAAGCTATCATATTTTTTACTTTCTCCTCTACTTCAAGCTTAATATATATATATAGATTATGGGTGAACTTACTACCATAAGGACAAGTTTTTTGTTTGTAAAATTGGGGTTAAATTATCTTTTATTATAAATTTTCGGTCAATTTTTTTTTTAATGTGAAAAGCGCCAAAGTACCCCTAATTAAGTAATCAATTTATCCGCCAACTTTACAATCAAAACATATTAAATGCAACATCCTCAAGTTTATTCTTAAAAAATTATTTTTTGTTTAACAAAGATTTTGGGTGTGGCAAGGATTAAGGGTGCAATTAATTTATTTGATCAATTTTAACTAAATTTATTATTTTACAAAATAGTTTTGACCAAACTTTATCTAAAAGACGATTTTGAGTTTTAAAAATAAATAGGAATAACATTTATTTTTTTTAAAAAAATAGGGTGCGAAACTTCCCAAAAAAAAAAAAAAAAAAAACACGGTGGAAATTTTTATGTTCCTAAAATGGAGGGGATGTTTTTGACATTTTGTCTAAATTAAATAAATCAACAAAAAGTGAACCGCCCTTTCAAAATTCCCATTTGGATTCAAAAACAATAACCCAGAAAGAAACAGTGAACCCTTGCGCTGCTTAAGGTCCGTTTTCTTCAACACCCAATAATCTCGTAGCCATGAAGATGGAGGACGAAGACCAAGTAAGGCTCATGAACTTTCTCCTTCAACGGCGAGATCTTCCAACCGACCCGGATGAACTTCTTCCTTCTTCTTCTTCTTCCTCCAACGACTCTCTCTCTCAGTCCCTCTCTTCTTCCTCCGAAACTTACATGCTCGGCTTCGTCATCGCCAACATAGTCGGGATTCAGTACTACTCGGGCACCATCAATGGCCGAGAAATGGTGGGTCTGGTTCGGGAGCCCCTAAACCCTTACGATTCCAACGCCATTAAAGTTCTCAACACAAGAATGGTTCAGGTCGGCCACATCGAGCGAGGTGTGGCTGCCGTATTAGCGCCTTTGATCGACTCGAATGCGATTGCCGTCGAGGGCATTGTCCCGAAAAAGCGAGCTTCCGGTAACAGGTTCAGGATTCCTTGTCAAATTCACATTTTTGCTAAAATTGAAGCCTTTCCCAGTTTGCAATCGGCTCTTTCGCGATCTGGGTTGCAGCTGATTTCGGATACCGACGTGTCGTTTACGCTCTCGGAGGCTATGGTGGTGGAGGAGAAGAAGGGGAAGAGAGGGTTGAAGACTTTGGATAAGATTTTCAAGTTGGTGGACGAGGGTTTGAGCAAGAAGGGCAAATTGCAAGCGTTGGAGCCGCCAAAGGAAGCCATTAAATCGGAGCTTTTCTTGCACCAAAAGGAAGGGCTATGGTGGTTGGCTTGGAGGGAGAATTCTGGTGAGTTGCCTCCTTTTTGGGAAGCGAAGAATGGGTGTTATTTGAATGTGTTAACGAATTATGAAACCGAGACTAGGCCAGAGCCATTGCGAGGTGGGATTTTCGCAGACGATATGGGTTTAGGTAAGACTTTAACTTTACTTTCTTTGGTGGCTTTTGATAAATATCCTAGCAGTCTTCCTTTTTCGACTGGTAGTGGTACTGGAAATGTAAATGAAGTCGATGAATTTGGTGAGGAGGTTCAAGAAGTTTTTGTTTTGGGTGGTAAGAAAGGTAAGAGAGGAAGAACGAGTAAAAAGAGTGCGGGGTCGAGGAAAAAACGTAAAATTGAAGATACCAATTTGGTATTTGATGAGTCTTCTTGTAGTAAGACAACATTGATAGTATGTCCTCCTTCTGTGTTTTCAACATGGATCACACAGTTGGGAGACCACACTAGGCCTGGAAGTTTTAAGGTATACATGTATTATGGGGAAAGGACTAACAATGCTGAGGAGCTAAAGAAGTATGATATTGTTTTGACGACATATAGTACATTGGCTACTGAAAATTCTTGGTCAAAGTCCCCTGTTAAGGAGGTTAACTGGTGGCGAGTTATTTTGGATGAGGCACACATGATTAAGAACTCTAATGCTCTGCAAAGTCGTGCTGTTTGTGATTTGAAGGCTAATCGGAGGTGGGTTGTTACTGGAACTCCCATTCAGAATGACTCATTTGATTTATTTTCTTTGATGGCTTTTCTGCGGTTTGAGCCATTTTCTGTTAAGAGTTATTGGCAAAGCTTAGTCCAACGTCCACTTGCTCAGGGGAATGAGAAGGGGCTCTCACGGCTGCAGGTAATCCATTTTCACAGTATGTAACAGTTATGCTTAGCAGTTTAGTACCACAATGAAGTGTGCACATGGTGTAATGCAATTTTCTTCTGTAAGCAAGTTTTTACCTGTCAAACCTCGTTTGTTTGCATGGAATATGTTTGTTGATATTGAAATTGCATTATGAACAATGATTTGAATTACTTTTTTCTTTTTCTGTTTTTTGGACATAGAGCTCATCATATTTAAAAGGTGTACTTCTAAGTGTTCAAGGGTGTACTGTTAAGTGTTAAGGGTGAATAATCATCATAGGTTCTGGTGATGGGTTGTTTCAGAGTGCTACAAGATCTATCATAAAATCATGGACCGCGGACAAACAGATGCATACCTGAAGGCGTATTACTTTGTAAGCTGCACTGTTTTTTTGGGACCAGGTTGAATGGGAATCAAATTCCCCTGTAATACATGCCCCTCTGTGGATCTTCGTTCAATCTCCTTTTTTGGGTATTATAAATGTGAAATTGGAAAATTTTGCATGGTTGCTTTGGTGATTGGTTAAAGTAGAAAATGGCAAATGGAATTGCAAAATGATGTCTCTACTTAGTTGTTCTTTCTTTTTAATTCCTATCATTCATGGTGGCAAGGTTGAGGAATGGAATAAAACTGAAAAAATTATTTATTTTTATGAGCACACATGTATATTTCTTGAATTCAAGCTGTTTTTTAACTTGTAATGGTTTCAGGTTCTAATGGCAACCATTTCTTTGCGAAGAACAAAAGACAGGGGACTAATAGGATTGCCACAAAAAACTGTAGAGACTTGTTATCTCGAGCTTTCCAGGGAAGAACGTGAAGTGTATTATCAAATGGAAAAAGTAGCAAAGAATGTGATGCAGGGTTATATTGATGGTGATAGTCCTCTGTGCAACTATACCACTGTACTTAGTATGATCTTACGACTTCGCCAAATCTGTACTGATCTAGCCTTGTGCCCTTCAGATATCAAGTCCTTGCTCCCTTCTAATAATATTGAAGGTATTGCATTATAGTTATTTTTCCTTTTCATTGTGATTTATGCAATTTTAAATCTTCTCCAGACTCCACAAACTTTCACTATTTTGTAGTGCCGCTTCTTTCAAAAGTAAAATGTTGATGTTGTTTTGGAATTTTAGATTTGCTGATCTTATTCAGGATATCTATTCCATACAATGTTGCGTTGTATTATATGTTCTTATTATCAATTTGTTGTGCTGGATAATTTGTGCTTCCATTTTGTTTGTTCTGTACTTCTGTGTTTAAAGTTGAACTAAGGTGTTAAAGTGTTTCCTGTTTTCCCAACCGACAATTTTTTCTTTTTTTTTTATTTTTTGGGTGGTTGTGAAGCTTTTTATCTACTTCATAATATCTGAAGAAAAAATTGATACATACTGCCTTATATGAAGGCTAATATTAAGTTTGTCGAGTTATAGATTGGCTTGGATCAAAGCAAGGGAACTAAATATCTCTATAATGGGACGCTGTGTCTGTCCGCTGAAACCTGATATGAGTTTTTTTAAAATTGGGGCATTAAGGTAAAATCCTAAGGTTAGCCAAAGTTTGGTTGAACGTCCATAATGTCTTTGTGATGGATAAAATAGGTTTCCTATATTTCAGTCCATGTGGAGTTGCTAGACTGTTTATAGTGCAATTGTCATTTTTGTTCTGTTGGCATTACTTAATTGTCTTTCAGCTTGGATTTTTTTTCTTCTGTTGATTTTCAGCTTGAATTTGTAACATCTGTTTTTAACCCGACTCATCTGAGAAAAAGGACTTTAATTCTTAGGTGCATCTGTTGCTTTTTCGTTGTATTGGTTTGATGCCATAACTCTTTGCTCTGAAATAATCAAAATGGGAAAAAAAAAAAAAAAGAAAAAATAGTTTCCTGGATTGATCACCACAACTAACTTAATCGTGGGATGCACTTTTGGTGCAACCATTCATATTTCATATAATCTATGTACCCGCTTTTACCAGATGTGTGTCATTCATTCTTCTTGGTGTACGTTCACTAGGGAATCAATGCCATGCAAGAGATTCTTGGTAATCATACTTATTGACTTAAGTTCCTTTGCCTGTTACATTTCACTATTTTATCTGTTTGTCTTTTTTCAAGAATTGTTCAGTTTCTGTTTCTATCAGAGAAGAACACCTGTTATTTGATTGTACCTCATCATTGTTTAGGAAACGTAGGAAGATCTACATTTGAGCATATTAGCACTTTTTTAATTGTTACAGTCTACAGATTTATTGAAAGACTTACATATGTGTATAGATTTTGAAACGAAGATTGTAGGTTTAAAATGTACTAAAAACCTTGATGTTTTATGTCTTACACCTTGCTCATGAAAAATGCACTTTGCACTTTTGGTACTTTGTAATATGCAAATGTCATATCTGACAAATTTATGCTGTTTTTTGGTATAATTGTTTTCACCTGCTGTTCTTGTTGCATGCTAACATAAACTGATTCTAATCAGATGTATCCAATAACCCGGAGCTGCTTCAAAAGATTGTTGAGGTACTGCAAGATGGTGAAGATTTTGACTGTCCAATTTGCATTTCTTCTCCAACTGATATGGTTATTACTCGCTGCGGTCACATCTTCTGCCATGCTTGTATTTTGAAAACTCTAAAGCACACCAAGTCTTCTTGCCCCCTTTGTCGACGCCCTATAACAACTTCTGACCTCTTCTCTGCTCCACCAACTTCTTCAGATGCTGAAAATGAAGCATCCTTCTCAAGGCCAGTCTTGTCTTCAAAAGTTTCTGCTCTACTGAAACTCCTTGTGGCATCAAGAGAACAAAACTCAGCTACAAAGTCTGTTGTATTTTCGCAATTCAGAAAGATGTTGATCTTACTTGAGAAGCCACTAAAAGAAGCTGGATTCAAGATTTTGCGCTTAGACGGATCTATGAATGCAAAAAGAAGAGCTAAAGTGATAGATGAATTTGGGGTCACAGAAGAAGGAGCCGCCACAATCTTGCTTGCAAGTCTAAAGGCTTCAGGAACAGGTATAAACCTTACAGCTGCTTCTAGAGTTTACTTCTTGGAGCCATGGTGGAACCCAGCAGTTGAAGAACAGGCGATGGACCGAGTCCATAGAATTGGACAGAAAGAGGATGTGAAAATTGTGAGATTGATCGCTCGGAACAGCATTGAAGAAAGGGTTATAGAATTGCAGGAGCGAAAGAGGAAACTTGCAAAGGAAGCTTTTGGAAGAAGAGGCTCAAAGAATAGCAGAGAAATAGGGATTGATGATCTTCGTTCCCTAGTGTCTCTTTGAGCTTCTTTCAGTCTTACGCCATGAACGGTTTTCTTACATTTGTGTAAATAGGTTGTTTGGATGATATCTATGCCTTACATTGCCAGCTTTTCTTTGGGGATCTTTTGCAAAATAGACCCTTCTGATCCCAAAAGCTTTTGGTACATTTATGTAATTAGGTTGTTCCGAATTCAGAGGATATCTATGCCTGTCTATGCCACCTTTTCTTTTGGGATCTTTTGCAAAATAGCTCTTTTGACAGTGTGTTTTGAGAAATATACCTTTTTGTATAACTCGAATACGCTTGACTAGCGAGACCTTTCACCGGATTTCTCTTTCTTTTTGGCTATGTCAATCTTTCTAGAATGCACTTTTGAATTGTTCATTGGCTTTAACCGCTGAAATACGTTGGGTTTAGCCAGTCTTTAATGCAATGGATTTTAAACGAAGTAGTTTTTTACTTTTTTAATATTTTTGGGGGTAACTAGTATGGTGACACGTGCCCCGCTAGTAGTATAAAAATTTAGATTAAAAGATAAAATGAAGATTTATATCAATAAAATAATGTATATATATATATATATATATGTATATATAGAGTATCTTACAATTATTAATAAGGGATTCTTTCTAATTATTTTAAAATTTATATAAAAGAACAAAAGATAAAAACTTTATTAAAATTCAAAGAAAAAAGAAAACAAAAGCAAATAGTATAAAGGGGAAAAAAAAAATGTTGAAGTCCTGCCTGTTTGCCTGCCTATTCACTCATTTTATATATACTAGTAAGAGGAGTTACGTGCTACGCACCTCATATGTTTCACTAATTATATATGCAATTATCTGAAAAATAAAATTAGTATTATACAGCCTTAGTTTTGTAAAAGAAATAAAATAACTCTAAACATGTATTAAATATTCTATAGTTAGTGATATTGCACGTCGGTTAAACTACTGTATCGTAAGTTTTGTGCATAATATTTATAAAAAAATAATTTAAGCATATACTTCGATAGTTTTACTATCAGAAACTTAATAATTAAGCTCAAAATAGATTTACACTTAACAAATATGTAAACTAAAATGTTGATTATTTTGTAGAGCAATTGAAACTATAAAGTAACTCATTGCTTCATGTGCATGCTCCAGATATTTCAGGTACTCGTGATTATTCGAACTTAAAGATAGTTCAAACTTATTGAAAACTATTAACCACAATACACATCATAACTAAGACCATGATGCAGATTCAAGATGATCAGTTCTCCAACATAAGATAAGTGCAAATAAATAAGAAAATCAAAATGATGATTCTAAACAAAATTTAGCATGCAAAGAAAATAATGGCAAAAATAGGGACAACTATAGTGATGAATGTAAACTGCCAAAATCAAAGTTCCTAACTTTGAACTTTTACAATTGTAAAAGACAATATCTAGATAAAATTTCAGTAAATAAAGTGACAGTTGATATACAAAAGTAATCTATTATAGAGATAATTTAAACATGAAATGAGCTAAATTGTAGCTGGAGCCAACGGTATTACTCAGTGTCACAGAACCCTGTACCATAAATACGACCCTAAAAGGGGATGTAAACATGCAAAATAAGAAATCGAAACAAAAGTTATAAATCTTTATGAATTCTCCACAAAACAGGATTTATATTATGACATAGAAACATATAGAACAATGAAGAAAAGAGAGAAATATCACACCTCTAAAAGTTTAAACATAATAAGCAGGGAGTCCAAATCTAATCACATCACCAATACAGAAAATTAAAATCTCTAAATCTAATCACATTACCAACTGAGAAAATTAAAATCTATCTCATCATTCTTCATTTGTAGGATAATATACCACTCTGGTAAAGGACTGAAGACATGACTTTCAGATGTTATTCAAACATGGTCCCTTTTATGAGCGCGAGTAAAACTTAGCGAGTTTGCCAAGAGAAAACAACATTTAACTCCGAATTATTTTTAATTTATCATCAATTCATTCCAATTATCAATCAAGCTAATAATTAAAATTGAAAAACTGGTACAAAATCATAGTTTACCAAACTCTTTATATTTTGCTTCATGAGTAATAAGCTGGTGCTGCAAAACAAGGCAGCTTTATCCGAAATTGTTGCTAGTTGACTGACCATCCTAAAAGAAAAATAGATAAAACTAACAAAGGACTTGAAATATTGCATTCAAGATACAACTCTTAGAATCAAAATTAATTAATTAAGATCTAATGTATCATACAGTCAATAGCTATAATACGAAAAGTCTACATTCATGACTCGCCTACACTTACTTTCCAAGAATTCTATAGAAACCATAGACAAACTTAAATGAGATAAACAAAAGAAATAGACTAAATTTTTATAGATTCTTGCAGAAACAGTCTAGCATAAGGGTAAAAGATCCAATAAGTACATGCAAAAAAGTACATAAGAAAGAACTCCTATATGATTCTTGTAGAAACATAAATTGTGAATCAAGAGATAAATTGATACAATAATGACATGTACACGATACTATCGTAGTAGCTGCTTGTAATTTTTATGGGAAAGTTCCTACCTAGTAGTATCTCGCTAAAAAGAAGAAAATGACATTTCATCAAGATGTCATCCAAGTATTCTTCTAGTCATACACAGAAAGTGGTATAGATCAACAAAATTACTTGAAAAGAAGTTGAAAGGAAAAGAGAAATATTGAAGAATTTGAAGTAACTCTCACGAAGTTGTAATATAATACTATGAAATTTCCAAAAAATTTAGAAATAGATCAACATCTCAATTTGGATTATATATGGTGCACCAATCTAAACAATTGAAATTCAAAATCCAAATAAAGTTTATAAAATATACGACTAAAATTTTTGCTCCCTGTAGATTGTAGTAAAATATTGTTTTTCTTTAACTTGGAAAATTCTTGGGATTTCATAGATCTTTTTACGGTTCATTCATTATCTATAATAGTATATATAAAAGTCTCGATAAGCATCTCTTGGTCGAACTTTTTTAAAATTCTATTTGTATCCTTCTTTCCATTTATGTCCTCTTTTTTTAAAGTTTTTTCTTTCTTTTAAATTCAATAAATTAAGAATTTATTCATTAGAACAAGATAATTTGGTACTTCCACTTTTCTTTTTTTTTTGGGTGACTTTTGTCATTCTACAGACAAATGAGGCGGTGACCTAATTTATTGAATGACCTTATTCCTTTTGTCCTCATTGAGTCCTTTAATCCATATAATTTTTTTTTGGGAGCTAATTTTTTTTTCTCATTTCTTTTGGTGGCAGTGGTAGTTGCGGCGTGGTAATCCTTTTATTTAAATCTTGCCTTTTTAGTTTATATGATTAGGTCCCAAAAAGTGTTAGAGCAAGATTATGTTGAAGGTGAGTTACATTGTTATCAATATTGTTTCACTTTTGTGGTTAATTTTTGAATTGCTAGGTTGTATTTTGTTAGTATAATTTTTAAGTTTTTTTGTGGATTGTATTTTCAGTAATATGATTTTTAGGTTTTGCTATTGGGATTTTATAGTTGATATGAATATATGAATTTAGGATTTTTTTTTTCAGCAAAAATTTGCTCTAACTTGTAAGATATTCTATAATTGAATTAATATCTATTGAGATCAGAGATTTAAGGTAGGAATTCGATCAATACTTTTTATGCTTTAGTTCTCAAAATTTTCGCTCTCTGTAGACTGTAGTAAAACATTGTTTTTATTTAACTTGAAAAATTCTTGGGATTTCATAAATCCTTTTACGGTTTATTCATTATTGAGGACTAAAGCACAAAAAGTATTGAACGAATTCCTACCTTAAATCTCATATCTCAATAGATATCAATTTTATTATAGAGTATCTTACAAGTTAGAGCTAATTTTTGCAGAAAAAAAAAATCCTAAATCCTTATATTCATATCAACCACAAAATCCCAATAGCAAAACCTAAAAATCATATTACAGAAAATACAATCCAGCAATTCAAAAAAACTTGAAGATTATACTAACAAAATACAGTCCAGTAATTCAAAAATTAAACAAAAAAGTGAAACAATATTGAGAACAATGTAACTCACTTTCAATATAACCTTGCTTTAATACCTTTTGTGACCAAATCGTGTAAACTAAAAAGAAAAGATTTAGATAAAAGGATTACCACACTGCAACTACCACCACCACCGAAAGAAATAAAAAAAAAAGAAATTAGCTCTAAAAAAAAAATTATACGGATTAAAGAACTCGATGAGAGCGAACAGAATAAGATCATTTAATAAATTAGGCCACCACCTTATTTGTCTGTAAAATGACAAAGGTCACCCAAACAAAAAAAATGAAAGTACCAAATTATCATGTTTTAATGAATAAGTTCTTAATTTAATGAATATGACATGTTTATTAAAGAGTAATGGGAATGGTATATGGGGTAATGATTCTCATATAAAGGTTTGCTAAAATATGGGAAAGGGAGAAATATATGAGCCCATACAAATTTAAGAGAAAAGAATGAGAATACTTCCCCCACCAACACCCTAAGAAGTCTGATTACCCGTAAACACTCTTTTCCTCTTTTTTAATTATTAAAATTATAAAATACTATTTTACCCCAAAAAATCTATCTACTTTAAATCGTACATATATTTAAAAGAACAATTTAGTAAATATAACACATTCCCATTACTTTTTCTGGGTTAAGTAAACAAATGAATAGTATTCTAATGAATACGATTCCCATTCTTATTAGTTTTAAGTAAACAACATAATAGAAATAATGATTCCCATACCTTCTATTTTATTCCCATTTATTTCCCGTTTTATTTATTCTGATTACGATTACAGCGAAATACACGTGCCATTAAAAGAAAGAAAAAACTAAAAAAAAGGACATAAATGGAAAAAAAAGATACAAATGTAATTTTAAAAAAGGTTCGACCAAGAGGTTCTTATCGAGACTTTTATATATACTACTATAGATATATATAGAAATAATCTATTATAATATGGACTCTTTTACAGTTGAAAATTTTCCTTGTCCAAATGGCCGAATAAAGGGCCTTGGTTTAACGAATGGCAGCCTTTCATAACACGTAGCAAAATGGCCGAAACCTGAATCTGAATAATTCGGCCCAAATAGATTCGTTGAAAGCTATTTCCAACTATACCTTCCTTCCCACGTTCTTCTCCGCCATTCCTTTTTGAGCTTTTTCTTCGGGTCTTACCTACTTCTTCTTCTAAAACTAAACACACCATTCAACTACAACTTTCCGAGTATACAGGTTTTCTACCTATAATTCAAATATCATAATGATTGGAACACTAAAAAATTGCACAAAAAAGTTACACTAATGGTGTGACACTATTTTATCTATGAGTGGGACCACACCATTCAAAATTTAGTGATTAATATGAATGCTAACTCATGTGTTGTAAATTTTTTTTGTAAATTTTTGGTGTCCCTAATGTTACTCATTCAAATATATATAAATCCTAGCTTCAAAATCTACCGCTATTTCTGGCCGTGGTAAATCAAATTTGTGTATAGATTTCAAGTTCTATTTCCACTACTAATGGAGTAGAAGAATAAATTAATTCTTAAATTATTGGACTCCGATTTCAGTTAAATGTACAAGGTTTAGAACGTGGTATACCAAATAAAGATAAAGTATTACTCTAAAAATAAATAGATCAATTTTATAAAAAAATAAATTAATTAACTACTTTCTATATCAAATAAATGAATAAGTTATTACCTACATCACTTAGATATCTCAAGTACTCACGAAAGTAAATCAAATTTTATGAAAAAAGTAAATCTATTGTATAAAAATACATTGATTTAGTACTACTTACATCAGTTGAATGTAAAAAGTTTAAGATGTGGTATACCAAAAAAAAAAAAAAAAAAAGATCAGTTTTATAAAAAAAAAAAAATCAATTAACTATTCTTTATATAAAATAAATGCCTCAATTTTTCTTAATTGGCCTAAATATCTCAAGTACTAATAGTAAATCAAATTTTTTCAAAAAACGTCAAATCAATTTTATTAAAAATATGTCAATTAACTACTATTTATATCAATTTAATGTAAAAGGCTTAAACTGTAATATACCAAATAAAGATGAAGTAATACTGTAAAAATAAATAGACCAATTTCAGAAAAATAAATCAATTAAATACTTTTTATCGAAAATAAATGCATCATTTTTTATTCACTGGGTTAAATATCTCAAGTACTAATGAAAGTAAATAAAATTTTATGAGACAAAAGTAAATCTATTTCATAAAAATATATCTACTCAAATGGTAACTCATAAAAAGGGGAAAAAAATTAAGGTAAGATATAATAACCAAATCAGATCTGATAGAATAAAATCAGACCTAAAGATAAAAAGAAAAAACTAACTATTCCTTCAATCCGAATACAAAGAACTGTAATAAACACAATCACAGTTCCAGTTGCATTTTGGAAAATTAATTCTGATTTTTTTTCTCAGTATATGATTTTCAAAGGGCAAGTTAGTATTAATTTTTAGAAAAATAAATATAGTTTAATTCCTGGTAGATCAGTTGCAGCGTATGACGTGATACAAATCTAAAATGTTTCAATTTGCATTTCACCGAACAATTTATGTGCATTATCACACAACAAAAATCTAGCTAAACTAATGAAAAGATTAAAAAACTAAACATACTTCAGATTTATCAAATTTAAACTAAGAAATATATTGAAAAGAAGATGCATTACATAACAATAAACAAATGTAAAGTCTTAAAACAAACTCCCTTTAAACTAAAATATAAAAAACGAAAAAAGTTAACCGGACAAGAATAACAAAATAAAAATAAAAAATAAAAATCACAGGGGGAAAAAAAAAAGATCAAGTGCGATGAGAATTAAATGATGAGTTGGACTTGAAGACTTAAGGCTGGAGTAGCCGCGGACAATTTCTTGAAGAACCGGATATGAAGTACACTAGATTCAAAAGAAGATAAAGAGAGAAAGGGAAAAGAAAAGCTAGAGAGAAACAAACAACAAAGAATGATGAAACAAAAGAAGCAAAAACGTTAAATATAGCCGCAAAACGGGTAATTCAAACAAAGCAAAAAAAAAAAAAAAAAGAAGTTTGGTAATAAAAAGTTGCATTTCTAAGTAAGCAGCCATTTTGCTAGCTATTCTAAAACACGACCATTTAGGGTTTGCTTAGATTCACTTTTTATTTTTTTTGTCTAAATAAATTAAAAATAGAATTGAAAATTTTGTTTTAATTTTTAATTTTTTAAAACAAGAAATATGCTTAGCAAACTTATTTTCACTACTTGTTTCCAAAAACAAAAAAGTGTAAATAATAAGAGAGAAAATCATATAAACTTGTATTTATATATGTATGCATATATATGTATATATATACTTATGTATAAATGTATGCATATTTTTTAGTTTTTGAAATTTGTTTAAGAAAGTAAAGATATTATAAATTTTTTGTTACCACTTTTTTGAAAAGTTTGGTACAACTTTTAAAAACAGAAAACAAAAACAAAGTTACCAAGTAAACTTTTAAAAAAATTCTATTAATCTGTTTAGAAAAACAAAAAATAGAAAATAAAAGTGAATCCAAGCAGACTCTTAGTAACTCAACCTGAAAAAAGCAGTTGTTTATTATAAAAACTCCGAAATTTTCATTATTATTATCCTTCACTTATAAATTGAAAGTTGCATTATTTAACTTTTTATTTTAATTTTTTTAACCATCATATTCATTCTAAATTCATTTAACCAATCTTTTGATTGAATGAATTACCATCAACATTCTGGTGCTCTAAATCCATCTTGTTTAGTAATTTTTCCAAACCTGTAAAATGTTTTGTGAGCCTTGAAGAATGTGCGCTTATGTGATGATTACCTAAGGATAATTTGCTTATTTATTTTTTCATGCTATTTTATTAGTTTTTATGTTTATATAAGGATAATTTGCTTTGTTTTTGTATTTCTAGGTATTATGGAGGTGAATAAGTGAAAATAAGCTGAAACATGATAAAAATCACAGTGTTGAGCAGAAAGGTAGTAAAAATCTCAAAAATCGGTTAAAAAATGGATTTTTACAAAAATCGAGGAACTAGCTAGAGAGTGAGTGCCACGACACTAGAACTCCAGTGCTCCGGTGCCTAGAATAGAGAAAATAGCTGGTTTTTCACCGACTTAAGGTGTTTTAATGCTCTAAGACTCAAAATTTGTGCGGGATTCTACCTAATTACTCTTTAGACCTATTTCTCTGTAAATAAGATCCTCTATACTAGTTCGGAACATGTCTAGGAGACGTTTATAAAAACACATTGAAGACCTAGAATGTGAGAGAGAGAAAGAGAGAGAGAGAGAGAGAGAGAGAGAGAGAGAGAGAAGGAGAATTTGGGAGCTGCATGCATCATCTTTGCTCCTTTTATTTTCTTTAGTTTTTCTCTGTTTTATTTATTCTAGCATGGTAACTTTATTATTTATTCTTATATACATGCTAGACTGGGTCCTAAGTTATGTTAAGGGTGATTTCAAAGCTTTGGACATGATTATTATTTAATTTTCTAGATTTTATGTAGTTTAATTATTTATTTAAAGTTGCTTATATTCTTTTATGTTAAATTGATCTCTTTGTTTAGGAGGCCTATTAAAATGATCACATAGAATTCTATTACTATGATTAGATATTGGTGTTCATCGTATCAATCTGTAAATAGTAAAGCTATAATTGGTATGCTCATTTGAGACATTAATTATGGTGGAGAACACAACCTAGGTTAAGAATCTGCACTTGTGTGACGATCACCTTGATCAATATAATGTCTTTCTCTATAGTAATGCTTTTATTAATGAATTCTAGAGCTTTTATTTATGTTATTTAATAGAAAGAAGTTATTTATGGTATTTATTTAAATAGCATATAATTTAAGGAAACAACAGGATAGTTGCGTATTTACAGACTATCTATGGCTGGTAGGTTTGGTAAATAAATATGAAATTTGGTAATTGATTAACATGATTCTTTAGTAGTTAAGAATGAAACCTTGACTAATTGAATTTATTTTAGTTATTTTCTTGTTTTGTTTCATTTAGTTTCAGTTTGATTCACAATCCCCTTCACCTTAGGATTGGTAGCTTATTAATTAGACTAGTTCCACGTGGGTTCGACCTTTACTTGTAACTATACTAGGTAGTTACTAGGTTTTCCTAAGTTTTGCTAGATAGAGATAGAAACGAAAATTAATTTGGTTGCTTAACGACATATCAAGCCTTTCACAAAGTCAAAGAAGCAAAGAAATATTTGGAATTATTGGCATTGTTAAGTTACTTTAAACCGAAAGGGACCCAAGAATTATTTGGAAAATTTTCTTACTATTTATATTGAATTTCAAATTTGGTTAGTAGAAAAGTTTTTAAGAGCGTCCTATCAATAAAATTGAAAATGTATAGTGATAGTATAAAGTATCCTTTTTGAACTTATTTATGTATGTTTTTTCAATAACTTTCATCTGTCATCTACCAACTATATAAATAAGGATTAGACAATTTTAAGTAAGGGTTTATGGCACAAATGGTCTCTGAAATATCCAACTTATAGTAACTTGGTCCTTAAAGTTTCAATTATGGTAATTAAACCCTTGAACTTTCTGATTTGATGCAATTTAGTCCTTGATCGACTAAATTGTGACCTGCTATTAAATTTTTCTGACAAAAAATATACGTGAGGAGCACATTGTAGTGTTTGAAAGTGTATTTAAAGGAAAATAAACTGAACAAAAGAATTTAGAGACCAGAAAAAATGTATTTTTCATATTTTATATGGTTCTTGGAGCTATAAAGTTTGAGAAAATTTTTATGTAATTTTTTATTTTTATGCTTAAAATTATTAAATTACCTTTTAAATACACTTTTAGATACCACCATGTGCTCCTTACTTGTATTTTTGGTCAAACATTTAGTAGCAAGTTGCAATTCAAATAGTCTAGGGACTAAATTGCTACAAATCAGAAAGCTTATGTGTAACGCCCCCTAGCATAATCCTATGACTACGCAAGTCAAACTAGGAAGTGTTACTATTTCTTAAACCATATTTTAAATTTTTACAAAAAAAAAATGGGCCAAATTTAAACTTTTCGAGCTCTAAAACAAAAGAAACTGTGTGGCATTACTTTTTAAAAGTCTCTTTACAAAATGTACAATCAAAAGTTCT
>JXTC01000012.1:214928-257609 GCA_002914845.1 Trema orientale | reverse complement strand
TTGTTCCCTTCACACACCAAGCTCTCTTTCTGAGGGTACTGAGCCTTTACACTGCATGGTAGCACTTTGACAAACATTAGTACAATAACACATATTAAAAACGTTTAACACTCAAGAATGAGCAATTTACTGTAAAGGTAATTTTAGTCTCTTGATATGTCTATTATGTAATATGAACATATTTACTATTGGCTTAGTATGCATGTGAGAATCTTGGGCATTACATTATGGGCTTAATTACTACAATTAAAACTTTAAGGACCAAATTACCACAGGTTACTTCAAGGACTGTTTGTTTTATTAACCCTAAAAGTAACTAACATTGATACACTTGAAGGCCCAAAATTAAATAGTTGTCTTGTAGATTAATTTATTTTCCAACACCATCATCATCAAGATAAAAGCTTATAGCTTGGATTAAATCTACTCCTTTTGTAAGTGCTTTTGTTCCAGAAAAATTGATAATAGATAATATAATTGTTGATTTGAAATGTTTTTATACTCTTAAACATAGAAAAAGGGAGGACAAAAGTTGATAACGGATAACATAGTTGTTGGTTTGAAATATTTCCATGCTCCTAAACATAGAAAAGAGGAGGATAAAACTGGTTGGTTAGTATTAAAGTTGGACATGAGAAAGGGTTATGGTAGAGTGGAATTGATTTCTTAAGAGATTGGATGACTTGAGTCTGATGAAAGGTGAATTAGAAAAATTATGACTTGCGTCTCCTATGGAAATCCTAGTAGTCTTATATCTGTACAAAGAGGAGTGAGACAAAAATGTCTACTGTCACCATATCTATTTCTTCTATGCACTAAAGTACTTTTAGCTATTACTAGGTCTAAGGTAAATGGTCTTTTTTGTGGTATTTCTGTAGCTCAGTATGCACCTCGTATATATCTCATATCTTTTATTCACGGATAACATCCTCATTTTTGTGAGAGCTAAGGTGTGAGAATTTAGATGGTCAAAGTGTTGGTTTTTATACGTATATTGGAATTACATCAAATATGTCCTCAGTGGAATAGATCTTAAAAATTTTTATATGAAATATACTTGTACAACCAATATACATACAAGGATTTAGATGTTAACATATATCAATTCATGAGTTTATGAGAAATAACTGGAATCGCTTTCCAATCTTGAGCTCTGTAAGAATCTATCTTCAAGACAATGAACTCCATAACTCTTAGGTCTTCTCTTCTATTCTCTAGAGTCTTTAAGCAAATTCGGTGTGTGGTCATCTTTTTCGAATCCCAATAAGAAATAAATGAGATGAACAAGAAGATGAACTTTCTTCTCCTCTTACTATGGCTTAAATTCTCTCTTTCTCACTTTCTTAATTTGTATATCTCACACAGAAGAATGATGTCATGTGTCACGATCTAGGAGTTTCAATGCCAAAAATGATCATGCGACACCAAGACTTTCCAAGTCTGGGTCAACCTTCCAGCTATCTGTGTATCATGGGTCACTTTTTCACGCCTTTGTGTGTGCATGTTCTAAGTAACATGCCTATAAGAATGGCTCCCGTCGAGTCTTGCTGGCAAGTATTTATGGTTTCTTGGCATGTCCATACTTCCAACAATGATATCCTTAGACTGGTAGCAATTAAGTGTCTGACATTCACATCTACCTTGGCTTAGCTGACAACTATTCTGACTTCACATGTCTTCAATCAATCAAAAAGAATGCACATACTGCCCCTAACAAGCTCTCTTTTTCCTAACGTAACTTACAATGTCACTCAAACAAACATGGTACAGTCCCTAAGAAAACTCATAATACCCCTCATCAAATCATACTCTAGCCAACCAAGTGTGCCAACTATGTGCAATACCATTCCAAAGTTGCCTCCATAGTTATTGCTTTTCAAGTGTCGTCTATTGGGTCTTCATCCTCCTTGATACCTCTTTTAAGGGTCTTTTAACCTCCTAACTGAAATTGAGCACTTATGCCACAACTTTTTTCCCAAGCATAGATCCCTTCTTAATGCTCCTAAGATTCCATAAAACCCTTGTAGGCAAAGGGTGCACTCGGTCCCTTCAACTTGCCTACTTGTTTCACTCCTCCCATGAGATGAACCCAAGCTCTGATACTAACTATCACGGTATGGGAGTTTTAATGCCAGTAATGACCATGCAGCACTGAGACTTTCTGAGTTCCAGTCAGCCTTCTCCCTATTCGTATACCATGGGTCACTTTTTCGCACCTTTGTGTATGCATGTTCTAAGCCACATGCCTATAAGAATAGCTCCCGCTGAGTCTTGCTTGCAAGTAACTATGATAACTTCTATGTGACACGGTCTTCGCCAAGACATCATCCCGTTCATAGGTTCCTAATGTACTATCGAGGTTCATACTGCTACTCGCCCAAGGATACCCACACCTTGGTAGCATGTGTGCATAGGTGTCGAGACCAAGTTGACACTTGTCTTTGCCAACAAAGCCCATTGATACCTTACAAATAGCTCCCAAGGTACTAAAGGTATTTTCATGCCCATAGGCCAATCATCATGGTAATAAGTCTACTCACATGCAAGTAAGTGCCCACGATTCTCTTTGTGATTCACAGCCTTACGTGTAACCTTCTCATGTGGGAGCACCATGCCACCTACTAGTTCCCACTTACTACTGATGCCTACATGAGGCCTACCCATAACCAATATATATTGAGGCATGCATGGTCTTGGCACACCACGCATCCTCTAATTGTCCCACTCTGTAAGTAGTTTGCCAATGGCCAACTTGTGTTGAGGCATACATGGCCTTGGTACCTATGCATCCTCAGTCTCCCCATGAATGGCCTTCTCATAACTATCTCATGTTGTGGTTTGTGTAGTTTAGAAGCCCTACACATCCTCTTGGAAGTCTAGGCTATGAACCATGCTTACGGCATAGGAGCTTGCAAGTCAAAAGTACCTCAGAACCTTCCACATAGAGACTATGTGCAAATCTGGGCGGCCAGTACTATCTATGAACTTCTCCTTCGCATAGAGGCACAAGGGTCGCCTCGTGGTTCCCTAATGACCGCCCTATAAGCACTCCCCACGTGCTAGTGGTTGGCTCAACTCAGCCCATGGATGCCCACTATGTGTCGTGTGTTGTGGAGAGCCAACACCATGCACCTCCTAAAGAGCATTTTAAGCTTTTAGCCCATTTTCAGGAGGAAATATAATTTTCACCGAGCAAGCATATAGCCTTTGACCCTCTTTTTCTTACCTGATCCCCAAAACAATTGTATGTCTGTAGTCCCCTCACCGATAAGATGAGTTTCGATCAGATTAGGCGCTGGACAAAAGATGGAAAAATTCAATAATTTTGTCTACATCCCGAATCATCGTGTACATGTCCATAGGAAAACTCTCATGGGCAAGCTCTCATGGCTAGTCTAGGCCTACTTGAGGCATGACCGAGTCTCCCCATAGCACATTACATCAGCCAATTGCTGAACTAATTCAACTAAAAAGAAAATTTTTTATTTATATGAGAGTGTGGTGTAAATCTAACGGGCCTATTGGGCTCAACTAATAAGCTTGTTGGGTCGAGACTATTATATCAGTTAGAAGAGGGACCTAATGAATCCTAATAGTCTAATCTCTAATAGTATTTAGATAAATATTATAATAAACTCTTATATGGTATTTATCAAATTACCATTACTGTTGGGAAAACTCCACTAAAGGTCCAATATTGCACTTTTAAACTAAATGTCATATATTTTTTTTTGAAGTATATTATCATCATAATAAGCTAATCCATTAAGCATATATTATACAAATAGTATTACCTTCAATACAATTTCATACTAAAAATGTGAAATTACATGATTAGCCTTCTAGAAATAATTTACCTTTGAGTTACTAGTTTTTATCTATTGGATATAATTTTACTATTGTACTTCATATTCGCCAAACCAAAACAGAGTTAATTCATATAGTAAATAGTTGGGTTTTGGTTTGTCACTTTTAAAATAACGTCTTCTAAGATACCGAAGTTCAAACTATATTTTATAAGAACTAGTTCTTTAGTGAATCAAAGAGATACAACTAAAGAAATCAATTATAACTGACAATTTAGATTAAGGTAAACTACAATAATGCTAGGTTAGTGATAATAGAATGTTAAGCTACGCCACTTAACTTAATTATTAATATTACTTGGTCCAGTTCAGTACTTTTTTAACATACTTATGATGTACTAGAGTTTCTATTCAAAGGCATACACTTTGTTAATTATTCATTAATCCCATTGAAATAGACCACACTACATTCTATAGCTAAATAAAGTATTCCATTTTTAATAGTAGGATATCAACATTTCATTCAGATATGATAATGGTGTCTCACACTAATGATGTCATCTTAGAATTCTTCATTTATTTTATCATCATATCATGGAAACTTGTTGATATTTGCATATTATAAATTCCAAAGTATCACAAATATACATTGAATATGGATTTAAACAATAATCAGAATATAGCATTTATTAATATCAAATAGACAATACTTTAATTCTTTATTATAAGGTTCTATGAGAGCAATTCTAAAATAAAACTGCTTTTAAGTGCATTTCCTAACAAGCTCCTACTTGTGCTAATTAAGTAGATGTGACATATTATGTAGTCCCATTCCTTCTAGGTGATTCTCAAAGATTTTAGTAAGTAGAGCCTTTGTAAATAGATTAGTAAGGTTTTCTGCTGTGCCAATCTTACCCACTTGAATGTCTCATTGTTTAATAATATCCTTCCATTCTATGTGCTTTACTCTTGAGTGGCTTATTAGTTTCTTAGAATTCACAACTACTCTATTATTACCATAATAAAGTGCTATCCATTGCTGTATTCTAAGTACCACTTCAAGATCTATTATAAAATTACATAGCTAGACTACTTTTTTAATTTCTTCATAAGTGGCTACATATTCAGCCTCCATATGATGGAGTCAGCAATACATCCTTGTTTGAAACTCCTCTAAATAATGGCTCCACCGTCTAAGATAAACACTGAACCTGGAAGTAGCAATTGAAAATTTAAATCGATAAAAGCTAATGAGGTTAGGTTCTCTCTAGAGTAAACAAGCCCATAGTTTTTGGTTCTCATAAGGTACTTCAGAATATTCTTGAAAATATTTCAATGCTCAAGTCCTAGATTGGATTAACAACAACTTATAATTTCTACTACATAACATATATATGGTCTAATAGAAAATGTGGCATATATGAGACTTTCTAGGGCACTTTTCTTATCAGCTTTTCTTCTTCTAGTGTCCCTGGAGAAAGGTTTTTGGACAAAGTAACTTCTTTATGAAAAGGTGTCAAAACTTTCTTAGAATTATACATTGCAAATCTGACCATTATTTTGTTTAAACTTATGACAAAGCTATATTTCTACGCTTCTGTCTCTAACTATCTAGATTTCTATGATGTAAGAAGCTTCACTGATATATTTTATATCGAACTATTATGCTCACCAAACTTTTATAGATGACATCATTTTCACATAATTTCCAATGATCAAAATGTCATCAATGTATAAAATAGGAAAAATCACCTTAAATCTTTGGTTACTCTTTATAGCATGATCAAAACATATGTTCCAGGATCTTGAGGCTTATTTAAGCCTATAAATAGAACGTTTAATCTCACGAACTTTTTGTTCTTGACCTTCTTCAATGAATCATTCTGGTTGTATTATAAGGATTTTTTTATCAACATTCTCATTCAGAAAGGCAATCTTGACGTCTATTTGTCATATCTCGTAATCAGAAAATGTAGCTACGGATAAGAGTGTACGAATAGACTTGAACATAGCAGCTTGAGAAATAGTTTCTTCATAGTCAATGATCAGCCAATGGAGAACTCAGACCTTGAAGCTTTAGAAGCGAGCTCTCTCTCTCTCTATCCTTTTTCGATTTTTTCTCACCATAAAACTCTCCAACTTTACGTTTTGTTCCACTATTTTCACAAAAAATGCCTCTACTAGTCCCAACTCCTCCTTCTTCAAGACCATCTCCATTAAATTCCCTTTTCCCTCCTAGTGCACCTCTACCACTCCACCTACTCCTGTCGTTTCACCGTCTTTTGGGCTAAGCCCACCATCATACTCACCACTTGTGACCTACCCACCACCACCTCTAGCGGTCAGTGGTGGGCTAGCCCCTGGTCACAAAAAGCCAGAGTTTGTTTTGTTGTGATTGCAAAGCCCATAGTGTCTGATTCTGTAATACAACCGGCCTTGGATAATGCATGCAAGTCAGGCACAAACTATAAGTCAATTCAGCTGAATGGGCATTATTTTCTAACGAAGATGTTGTTGGCCTATACATCCTTCACCTTCAATAGCTATTGCCGAAAATCAAAGCTGGCTAGTGGCTCTTGTGATTTGAAGGACCTACTATGTTCGTCACAGATGGATGGGCATTGATAATTAGCTCTTTCTTTATCAAGACTGCTGGTGGCTAAGATCCGTTTCTTTCAAGGTGTTATCTCTAAAAACTCTCCCTATTGAATACAAATGTCAGATTTATATAGAGAAGATGGTAGATAGAATGACTGATTATATTATTAGTGCCTCTTTTTTATAGGATGAAATAGAGATGATTTTGAGTATTCCTCGTTGAATTCAGCGGTGCCCTGATTTTATGGTATGACATTTTACCGAATATGATATTTATTCGGTTCGTGATAGTTGTAAGGCGAGTATAATAAGAAGAGATATCTATCAATCTTCTTGTTCATAGGACCATTGGGGATAGTAAACCAAATGTCAGAAGCTAAACTTATGCAGAGCTTATAAAGGTATAATGCCAACTTATAATTCTTTGTTCAAAAAGAAAATTCTCGATAATATGGTTTTGTATTGTGTGAAAACCTATAGTTATGAATCTTTTGTTAATGCTTTATTTCTTAGTTGTAAATTTACCTTTGAGTTACCATTTTTCATTTATTGGATATAATTTCACTATTGTGTCTCATGTTCACCAAATACAAATACAGTCAATTTACATAGTGAATACTAGGGCTTGGTTTGTCATTTCTAAAATAATATCTCCCAAGATGCTGGAATTCAAATTATATTTCATAAGAACTTGTCCTTTAGTATATCAAAGAGATATAACTAAAGAAGCAATTCTAATAGATAGTTTCGATTAAGGTAAACTATAATAGTACTAGGTTAGTGATAATAAAATATTGAGTTACGAATTTATATCACTTGATCTAGTTCAATATATGTAAATAATATACTTATGATGTACTAGTGTATCTATCTAAAGGCATATACTTTGTTGATTAGAGACTTTATCAATCCCATTGAAATAGACAACACTACATTCTATGGCTAAATAAAGTATTTTATCTTTAATAGCAGAATGTTGACATTTTATTTAGCTATGATAAAATAAAGAATGGTATCTAATATCAAAGAGACAATACTTCAATACTTTATTACAATGTTCTATGAAAGTAATTTTAAAATAAACTTGCTTTTTAGTACATTCCCCAACAAGCTCCCACTTGCACTTATTAAGCAGATGTAACGTATTACACAATCTCATTCCTTCTAAGTGGTCCTCAAAGAATTTAGTAAATAAAGCTTTTGTAAATAGATCAATAAAGTTTTCTGCTGTACCAATTTTACTCACTTGAATATCTCATTGTTTAATGGTATCCTTTCTTTTTGTGAATTTTCCTCTTGGATGACTTCTGAGTTCCCTAGAATTCGCAACTACTCCATTGTTATCACAATAAAGTGTTATTAGTTGCTACATTCTAGCTACTACTTTATAATCCATTATGAAATTATGTAACTAGACCACTTGTTTAACTGCTTCATACGTGGTCATATATTTGGCCTCCATGGTAGAGTCAGCAATATATTCTCGTTTGAAACTTCTCCAAATAATGGCTCTACTACCTAAGATAAACACTGAAATTGAGTAGACCTCATGGATTCTTTATAAGATTGAAAATCTGAAATCGGTAAAAGTTAATGAAGTTAGGTTTTCTCGAGAGTAAACGTCCATATGGTTTCTGATTATCCAAAGATACTTTAGAATATTTATGATGATTTTTCAATATTTAGGTGCTGGATCGGATTCATAATGACTTAGAATCCCTATTTTATAATAAATATCTGGTCTAATAGAAAGTATAGTGTACATGAGGCTTCCTATTATTGATGCATATGGGACTTTTCTTACCATCTCTTCTTTTTCTAATGTCTTTGGACAAAGGTCCTTGGATAAAGTAATTTCTCTTTTAAAGGATGTCAAACCTTTCTTGGAATTATACATTACAAATCTAAGCAGTATTTTGTGTATGAGTGAAGCTTATGACAAAGTTATATGCCTATGCTTCTATCTCTAACAATCTGGATTCCTATGATATAAGAGGCATTACTGATATCTTTCATATTGAACTATTATGCTAACCAGACTTTTGTAGATGACATCGTCTTCACACATTCCCAATTATCAAAATGTCATTAACATATAAAACAAGAAAAGTGACTTTATTTCATCGTTAACTTTTAATGGTTTGATCAAAACGTATGTTCCAAGAGTACTATGTATCTTTAATACCATAAATAGATCATTTAATCTCACAAATATTTTGTTCCTAACTTTTTTCAATGAATTCTTCTAGTTGTATCATAAGGATGCTTGTGCCAAGATTTTCATTTAGAAGGTAGCCTTGATGTCTATTTGCCATATCTCGTAATCAAGAAATGCAGCTATAAATAAAAGCATGTGAATAGACTTGATCATAGCAACATAAGAAAAAGTTTCCTCATAGTCAATGACAAGCAAATAGAGTACTCAGACTTTAATGCTTCAAAAATGAGCTCTCCCTTCTCTCTATCCCCTTTCAATTTTCCTCACCACAAAACTCTCCCTCTTTCTGTGTTTTTCCACCATTTTTACAAAAATACCTCCATAGTTTTAACTTCTCCTTCTTAAAACTATGAACAACCACTCCCACCATCCTTAAATTCTCCATTCCTACTAGTTCTCTTCCACCACACCTACCTACTCCTGTAGTTCCACCATCCTTTGGGCCAAGCCCACCAAAATTTGGCATAAGCCCCTTAGACTACTCATCACTTATGACCCACCCATCACCACCACTGGGGGTTAGTAGTGGGCCACTCCATAGTGACAAAAAAACTAAAGTTTGCAGTACGGTGCATTGCGAAATCCACAGTGCCTGACTTTATAATGCAACTGCTCTTGGACTACGCATGTGGATCAGGCACTAACTATAAATCAATTCAACCTAATGGGCCATGCTACCTGGCGAACACGTTGTTAGCCTATATTTCTTTCACCTTTAACAGCTATTTCCAGGGTCAGTGTTTGCTTTAGGCAGTGAGAAATTGGTTGAAGGAGTTTCAAATAAGGTTGTATTGCTGACTCCACTATAGAAGCTGAATATGTAACCGCTTATAAAACTATTAAAAAAGCAGTCTAGTTTCATAATTTTATAATAGATGTTGAAGTGGTATCAAGAGTACTGCAACCGATAACATTTTGTTGTAACAACAATGGAACAGTTGTAATTTATAAGGAACCTATAAGCCACTCAGGAGAAAGACACATATAAAAGAGGGATACTGTTAAATAAAGAGACGTTTAAGTAACATTGGCATAAGAGAAAACTTTGCTGATCCATTTATAAAGGTTCTATTTACTAAAGTCTTTGTGGACTACCTAGAAGGAATGAGATTGCATAATATATCACATCTGCTTAAGTAGTACAAATAGAATATTATTAGAAAATCCACTAAAAAGTAGTTTTATTTTAGATTTGTTTTTATAGAACAATGTAATAAAGGATTGAAGTATTGTCAATGTGATATTAATAAATGTTATATTCTTATTATTATTTAAATCCATGTTTAATGTATGTGTATAATACTTTGGATTTTATATTATGCAAAAATTAACAAGATTCCATGATATGATGATAAAATAAAGGGTAAACTGTAAAAAAAATACCTTGAAGTATAGGTGTTCTACAATTTAAACTCTGAATTTTAGACTTTACAAAATAATACCTTGAGATTAAGAATTTCTTAAAATTAGTACCCTGAGCTGACTTTTTGAATAACTTTAACTGATAAAAGAAAACAGTATCCTGAAAATTAAGGAGAATAATAAGGATTAATCTAGTTTTAATAGAGGATATTATTATTTTTTTGTTCCTAAAATTAGTCAAAAAGTCAGTCCAAAGTAATAATTTTTAAAAATTCTTAATCTCAGGGTATTAATTTGCAGAGTCCAAATTTCAAGATTTAAATTGCAGAACACTCAAATTTTAGGGTATATTTTTTTACAATTCACCTTAAAATAAATAAATGATTCTAAGATGAGATTATTAGTGGGAGACATTATTCTTTATTTTATCATATCTAAATGAAACATTAACATTCTGATATTAAAGATGGAATACCTTATTTAGCTATAAAATGTAGTATTGTTTATTTCAATAGAATCGATGAAGTCTCTAATCAACAAAGTTTGTGCCTTTGGATAGAAATACTAGTACATTCTAAGTATATTATAGATGTATTGAACTCAACCGAGTGACATCGATATTGATGTTAAGTTTTATAACTCTATATTTTATTATCACTAACGTAGCACTATTGTAGTTTACCTCAATCCAAATTGTCCGTTGGGATTACTTTCTTTAGTCATATTTCTTTGATTGACTAAAGATCTAGTTTTTATGAAATATGTTCCAAACTCCAGTATCTTGGGAGATATGATTTCAGACGTGACAAACCAAACAAAGGACACGATATTCACTATGTAAATTAAATATGTTTATACTTGGCGAATATGAAGCACAATAGTCATATTATATCCAATAGATGAAAAATGTTAACTCTAAGGTACATTCACAATTAAGAAATAAAGCATTAACAAAAGATTCATAATTAAGGCTCTTCAGACAATGGACAACTATTATTATCAAGGATTTTTCTTTCGAACAAAAAACTACAGGTCGACATTATAGCTTTACAAGCATTAAGTAAGTTCTGCTTCAAACATTTGCTCTACCATCCCTTATGGTCTAAAGAACAAGAAAGTTGATAGAGATTCCTTCCCATTATACTTGCTTTACAGCCATCATGAACTGAATAAACACTATAATTGATAAAATGCCACACCATGTAATCAGAACACCGCTGAATGTTATAAGAAATACTTAAAATCATCTCTGCTTCATCCCCATAAAAAAGACACACTGATAATACAATCTATCATTCTATTTACTATCCTTTCTATATTAATCTACCATTTTGTATTCAACTTCTGGAATTTTTAGAGAGAACAGCTTGAAGGAAAAGGATCTTAGCCACTAGTAGACTCGATAAACAAAGACCTTATCACCATTGCCAAGCAATCCATGATGAGTATGGTAGTCCCTCCAAACAATAAGTACTACCAACAAGCTTTGATTTCTTTGAGGTAGATCTCCTTGAGTCTGTGTAAGAGTAAAAATCTGAATCGGTATAAGCTAATGAGGTTAGGTTCTCTCCGAAACAAATATGCATATGATTTCTAGTTCTCCCATGGTACTTTAGAATATTCTTAATGGCATTCCAATATTTGGGTTCTGGATTGGATTGATAATAACTTACAGTCTCTACTACATAACATATATCTAGTTTAATGGAAAGTCTGACATACATTAGACTTTGTATTGCTGATGCACATAGCATTTTTTTTATCAGCTTTTCTTTTTCTAGTGTTTTTGGACCAAGGTCATTGGACAAAGTAATTTCTTTACGAAAGGATGTCAAATTTTTCTTGGAATTATGCATTGCAAATCTAGCTAGTATTTTGTTTATCTATGCTACTTATGACAAAGCTATGTGCCTATGTTTCTGTCTCTAATAATATATATTTCTAAGATGTAAGAAGCTTCACTGATATCTTTCATATCGAACTATTGTGCTAACCAGACTTTTGTAGATGACATTGTCTTCACATCATCCCTAATGATCAAAATGTCATCAATATATGAAACAAGCAAAATGATCTCCCTTCCCTAGTAACTCTTAATAGCTCGATCAAAATGTATGTTCTAAGAGCATGATGCATATTTAAGCCCACAAATAGAATGTTTAATCTCACAAACTTTTTGTTCTTGACCTTTTTCAATGAATCAATCTGCTTATAGCATATAGATACTTTCATCAAGACTTTCATTCAAGAAGGCATTCTTGATGTCTATTTGCCACATCTCATAATTAGGAAATGAAACTATAGATAAAAGTATACGAATACACTTGATCATAGTCCTAACTTCTCCTTCTTCAGGCCATGAACAACTAACCCCACCACCTTTAAATTCCCCTCTCCTTCCTAGTCTTCCTCTACCACATACACTTACTTCTCTAGTTTTACCAACTTGTAAGTCAAGTCCACCAAAATTTGGCACAAGCCCACCAGCCAACTCGACACTTGTGACCTACCTACAACCACCTCTAGTGGGCAGTGGTCGACTACTCCTTGGGCTTGCCTGACTATATAATGCAACATTGCTTGGACTATGCATGTCGGTCAGGCCTTGACTATAAATCAATTCAAGCCAATGGGCCTTGCCACCTATAGAACACGTAACTAGCCCATGCATCCTTTGCCTTCAATAGCTACTTCAAGAAATCGAAGCTGGCTAGTGGTACGTGTGATTTGGTGGGACCACTATGCTCGTCACAGTCGGATGGGAAGTAGTGATGAGGTCTTTGTTTATTAAGACTGCTAGTGACTAAAACCCTTTTCTTTCAAGGTGTTCTCTCTAAAAAATTTTCTTATTGAATACAAAACAGCATATTTATATGGAGAGGATGATAGATAGAATGCTAGACTGTATTATCAATACGTAAAGTTTGTAGAATGAAGTAGAGATGATTTGAGTATTCCTCGTACCATTCAACGGTGCCCTGATCCCATGGTGTGGCATTTTACCAAATATAGTATTTATTTGGTTCGTGGCAGCTATAAGGCGAGTATAATGAAAATGGATCTCTATCAACCTTCTTGTTCTTAAAATCACTGGGGATAGTAGACCAAATATAGGAAGTTGAACCTACTTTGAGCCTGTAAAGATATAATGTTGATCTATAGTTCTTTATTCAAAAGGAAAATCCTTGATAATACTGGTTGGTCATTGTGTGGAGACCTTTAGTTGTGAATCTTTATTGATGCTCTATTTCTAATTAGTTGTGAGTTTACTTTTGAGTTACTATTTTTCATCTATTGGATATAATATTACTATTGTGCTTCATACTCACCAAATATAAACTTAGTCAATTCACATAATGAATACAAGAGCCTTGGTTTATCATCTGTAAAGTCATATCTCCCAAGATACTTGAGTTCGGACTATATTTCATAAGAACTAATCCTTTAGTAAAATAAAGAGATATAACTAAAGAAAGTAATTCCAATAGACAGTTAGGATTAAGGTAAACTATAATAGTGCTAAGTTAGTAATAATAGAATACTGAGTCACGATACTTAAACGTCAATATCTATATCGCTTGGTCCAGTTCAATGCATCTATTACATACTTATGATGTACTAGTAACTTTATCCAAAGGCATACAGTTTGTTGATTAGAGACTTTATCAATCCTGTTGGAATAGACAATACTGCATTTCATGGCTAAATAAAGTATTCCATTTTTGATAGCATAATGTTAAAATTTCATTTAGATATAGTAAAATAAAAAACAGTGTCTTTCACTAATTATCTCATCTTAGAATCATTCATTTATTTTCTCATTATATTAGGGAAACTTGTTGATATTTGATTGTATGAAATATAAAGTATCATAAATGTACATTGAACATGGATTTAAGCGATAATCAGAATGTAGCATTTATTAATATCAAATAGACAATACAATCCTTTATTACATTTTTCAATGAAATAAATTCTAAAATAAAACCATTTTTTAGTGCATTTCTCAATAATTTTGCAGTTCTACTAACTAAGCAGATGTGATGTTTTATGTAGTCTCATTCCTTCTAATTAGTCCTCAAAGACTTTAGTAAATAGAGCGTTTATAAACAGATCAATATGGTTTTTTACTGTGCTAACCTTACTCACTTGAATGTCTCCTTGTTTAATAATATCCCTCCTTTCTATGTGTTTTCCACCTAAGTGGCTTCTGGGTTCCTTAGAATTTGTAATGGCTCCATTATTGTCGCAATAAAGTGTTATCAATTGTTGCAGTCTCAGTATCACTTCAACATTTGTTATGATATTATGAAGCTAGATTATTTCTTTAACAACTTCATAAGTAGCTACATATTCAGGCTCTATAGTGGAGTTAATAATACAACCTTGATTGAAACTCCTCCAAATAACGGCTCCACTGCCTAAAGTAAACATAGAACCTGAGGTAGATCTCCTAGAGTCCTCATAAGATTGAAAATCAGAACTGGTATATGCTAATCAGATTATGTTCTCTCCACAGTAAACATGCATATAGTTTCTAGTTCTCCTAAGGTACTTTAGAATAGTCTTAACGGTATTCCAATGTTTGGATCCTGGATTTGATTGATAAAAACTTACAATCCCTACTATATAACACATATCTGGACTAATAGAAAGCGTGGCATATACGAGACTTCCTGTTGACGATGTATGGGGCACTTTTATTATCAGCTCTTTTTTTTCTAGTGTCTTTGGACAAAGGTCCTTGGTTAAAATAATTTTTTATGAAAAAGTATCAAACCTTTTTTGAAATTATGCATTGCAAATTTAACTAGTATTTTGTTTAAGTATTAAGTTTGTGACTAAGCTCTATACCTACCATTCTAGATTCCCATGATGTAAGAGGTTTCACTGATATCTTTTATATCAAACTATTATACTAACCAGACTTTTGTTGATGACATCATCTTTACATCCTTCCCAATAATTAAAATGTCATTAATATATACAACAAGAAAAATCACCTTACTTTCATGGTAACTCTTAATAGCTTGATTAAAACGTATGTTCTAGGAACATGAGGCTTTTTTAAGCCCATAACTAGATCGTTTAATCTAACAAATATTTTACTCCTAGCATTTTTCAATGAATCCTTTTGGTTGTATCATATAGATGCTTTCGTCAAGATTATCATTCAAGAAGCCAGTCTTGACATCTATTTGTAATATCTCGTAATCAAGAAATGCACCTAATACAAGGGTATGCGAATAGACTTCATCATAGAGCTATGAGAAAAAGTTTCCTTATAGTCATTTATCAGCCAATGGAGTGCTTAGACTTTGAAGCTTCAGAAGCAAGCTCTCTTCTCTCTAATCTTTTTGATTTTTCCTAACCACAAACCTTTCATCCTTCCTGTGTTTTTTCACCATTTTCACTAAAACACCATCACTAATCCTAACTCCTAGTCTTTTAGTTCTACCAGCTTTGGGCAAAGCCCACCAGCCTATTCCCCATATGTGACCTACACACTAACACCTCCAGAGGTCAGTGGTGGGCCATCCCTTGTTCATAAAAAGCCAAAGTTTAATGTGTGGTGTATTGTGAAGCCCATAGTGTATGACTCTATACTGTAACTGGCCTTGGACTATGCATGTGGGTCAGAAGCAGACTGTAAGTCAATTTAGCCTAATGGGCCCTGTTATCTACCGAATATGTTGCTAGCCTATGCTTCCTTTGCCTTGAATAGCTACTTCTAAAAATCAAAGTTAGTGGCACTTCTGATTTGAAGGGATCACCATGCTCATCATGGATGGCTAGGCAATGGAGATAAGATCTTTGTTTATTAAGACTGTTGATGGCTAGGACCCTTCAAGGTATTCTGTCTAAAAATTCTTCCCATTGAATAAAAAGTGACAGATTTATGTGCAGAGGTGGTAGATGGAATGATAGATTGTATTATTAATGTGTCTATTTTATAGGATGTAGCGGAGATGATTTGACTATTCCTCATAGCATTATGCAGTACACTGATTCTATGGGTGGCATTTTAGCAAATATGGTGCTTATTTGGTTTGTGGTGGCAGTAAAACGAGTATAATATGAAGGGATCTCTATCAACCTTTCTGTTCTTAAGACCACGGGAAATGGTGGAGCAAATTTTGGAAGTTGAACTTATTGTTGGAAGTTTAACTTACCTAGACCTTGTAAAGATATAATGTCGATCTGTAGTTCTTTATTTGAAAGGAAAATCTTTGATAATTTTAGTTGTCCATTATGTGGAGACCCTTAGTTGTGAATCTTTTATTAATACTCTATTTTTTACCTACTGCTCGTGATATTTTATAATGTTATAGGGTGAGATTTGTTTCTTCTCTAGTTAAGGGTGACCATTTGTTTCCTCATTTTTATTTCTCTCAAAATCAATTAATAATGAGGATTTTAAGTTTATTGTAATAACTCTTTGGACATTAGGTATGAAAGAAACTAAATAGTACAAGGCTCTATTAGGTGAAGAGATATGGCAGTTGTCAATAAGGCTAAAAAGTTTTATTATATAGTGCTGTATAGAAAGCTAGAGTGCTTAGTTGTAAAAGCGAAATTTTCTAATGAACTAGTTTGGTGTTATCCGAATGAGGGTGCTTAGAAGTTAGATGTTGCATTTGACTTGACTTGTGATATGTGTAGTTTGGGAATCCTGATTTAAGATCATAAAGGCGGGGTTATGGCTACTGCAGTGAGGAGAATAACGGTGTTGGGAATATGTCCTAGAAAGTAGTATCTTACTTAGGCATTTTGAAAAATATTTATTAGAATTAAATTTTATCTATTTGACGTTATTAAATTCTAGATTATATTCCAAGTATATACATATGATGTTTATGATTTCTATTATACAAATATCTAGACATTTTTATGACTAATAATGAGTAATAAAGAATTGTTCGCGTGAAGTATTCACATGCGGGAGACTAAATTCTTTACTTCATTATCTCTAAATTAAAAGTTCACATTCTACAAATAAAGATGGAATACTTTATTTTGCCATAGAACATAATATTATTTATTTCATCAAGATTGATAAACTCTCCAATCATCGAAATGGCTTACTACGGATAGAAACACTAGTACATTGTAAGAAAGTTATAAGTGCATTGAACTAGACATAATGAAAATAGAATTTGAGGTTAAGTATTGTAACTCAATATTCTATATTTCACTAATCTAGCACCATTGTAAGATTACCGTAATCTTAGTGATTGTTAGACTTGCTTTTATGAGTTTTATTGTTTTGACTTATTATATTACTAGTTTTGTTTCTTTGTTTTAAACTTTGGTATCTTAGAAGATTAAATTCGTAAATTGACGAGAATGTCATTCATGATTTCAAATACCGCACATATAATATCACTTTGAAGTTTTTCAAGGACTTAGATAATAAAAACCAAGTACCCGATATTCACTTTATGGATTTGACTATGTTTGTATGGGCAGATACAAACATTATAGTCAATTATTATCCATTATTTGAAAAATAACAACTCAAAGATAAATAAGTGCTTGAGTAGTAATACGGTAATTTCACCTCAATAGTATGGCATTCAATTGGGGTATATCTGTAGATATAGTATATGCTAAGTAGATCAAGCTAATTATATGATTAATCAACATCATAGAAGATATATGACATTAGGTCTAAGAGTGCAATACTGGTCCTATATATAGTGGAGTAACTCAATATTAATGGACAAGACCCAGTCATAATTAAGAGTTAATTATGATTAGGTATAATTGGTCAGTTAAAGATTAGACTATTTGGATCCATAAGGTTCTAGTCTAGCTATAGCATGACCCATAATAATTGAGTAGTCAGTTGAGCCCAATAAGCCTAATAGGAATTACACCTTTCTAATACTTAAGAGAAAAGTAATCCTAAGCCTCTGTATAAATGCTACACACCATACACAGTCACAGAGACTGTATTTTTCGAAAAACATAGAGAAAAAGTGAAAGAGAAATCAGCCACTGTGGGAGAAATCTAGCTCGTTCATATTCACCAGGGGAGAGATACCCAAGATTGTAGGCATGCAATCAACTAAGGAGAAGGAAGAACATCTTTCGGATCGTATTGCTCATATCTCGTTGGGAATGACGAAGGTGCCTACACTCATTCAATGGACTTCGGAGAATAGACGGAAAGGCTTAATGGTTGTGAAGCGCTTCTAGGTTTTATCTAAACCAGGATCTATAAATTGATATATGTTAGATCATTGATCCGTTATTTTGTTTTTTAAAGTGCCCAAAAAAATTTTAAAATACCAATTCTACTGCGTTCTCGATTTGTTTACAAAACTATGGGAATCATTTTTTTTTCTGTAAAATTATCTCATATTGTTCATTTTGGGTTGGAAATGGCTATAGGTGCAGGTCTTTCCTTTGCATTGTAGAGTTAGATTACTCATAAACTTATTAAGGGTTTTTCTAACTCTCTTCTTGAAAAATATTTGTTGATAAAAGATATTAAAGACTTAAGTACTCCTTATAATTATGATATCTTTTCTTATCTTAGCAGACGTTATAATAATGCTATCTATTGTTTGGCTTAGAAGGCCTGTTGGAAACTAGAGTTATATTTAGAGAATTCCCTCTTATTACTAGAGGAAATTGTAAAGGTTGATATAGTTATTTAGTGTCTGTTTAATAAAAGTCTAGTTCGTTCATTCCTTTTGACTAAAAAATCTTAACCTTCATTCTTCTTCTCTCTCAGAAAACCCTTGCCGTCACTCTCATAAGAGGTCGGAGAGGGGTGCTTTGATCTCCTTCTCTGGCATCTCCTCCTCCTCCCCTATCCTTCCTAATCTCTTTCGGGGGTGATCGGTTTTTATTTTTTCTTTTTAATTTTCTAGTAGGTCCATATTTAGATCTGGTTGTAGTACCACCTTTGTGTTGATTTTGTACCACATGATCTTTGATCTGTGTGAATTTTAAATTCCGTTTACTAGATCTTGAATCTGAGAATTTTTTCTTTGATTTAGATCTGTAATGCGGATAGTTGATTTTCTTTTAAGCGGGCATGGATCTCTTTTGATGTTGGAATCATAGTCTCTACCCGTCAAGAATATAGTCCAGTAGCAGATGAAAACCATTATTTGCTAGTGGTCCTTGTTATCTTCTTCTCTTAGAGAATTATGGTAGCTCACAATTCTTGTAATTGTTATGTTTGTGATCTACTTTTTGACTCTTTTTTTGAGGAATTTAAAATTATAATCCTCTGTGCTTGTATTGTAATTGAAGCATTTTAGTTTTTATTAATATTATTCTCTTGAGGATCCTATTTTTATCAAAAAAAAAAAAAAGTCTAGTTTGTTCATTTCAACCAAAAAAAAAGAAAAGATAAAAGCATATAGCGCACCCCTTAATTAAAGAATTTGAAACTCTAAAAGCATAGTTTTCTTCTTCAACTTAGAAATTAAGAAAACACTTATTTTGGGAGAAAAAAAGCAAAAATTTATTCATGCCTTGCTTATTAGACACCTACACCTAATTCTATACACGAAAATTCTGCTATTATAGAAGTATAAAGAAATTCAAAATTAAATCTATGGTTTATCGTGTGTTATTGCTAAAATTTATTTTTCACAAAGTAGGAGCAAGAGTGAAAGAATGTAAAAGACTTAAAGCACATATGTAAAAGACTTAAAGCACATATAGTTATGTTGGCACACTTGTATAGGCTAACATCGTTGGTAAACTAACTCTGAATATTTGAAAGAAAAATATTACAAAACAATTTCAATAGAGAAATAATCTACAAGTACAACCCATTTTTGTGATTGAAAAGAAATTAAAATGGAACTAACCAGTACTCTTCTACTTCATCACATATATATATATATATAAGGCACTAATCTAGTAGGTATTTTTTTTTAATCTATACATAGATATCATTTTGGTCAATTAAAATTTATCGTGCACATTTTTTTATAGTAAAAAATAAGAGAAAGAAATAGCATTAATGATGTACATCTTTTCATGCACATCATTATTGCCATTGGATCACTGTTAGATGATGCTCTAATGGCTTAAAACAAATACCTATACATGAGTTAAAAAAAAGTACCTATTGGATTGGCAACCATATATATATACACATATATATGCTATCAATGTCATACAATCCTTCCCCAATATGATGGGAAAATTTAATCTATTAGACCCCTTTTTTCAATCTGGATATTGTTTCCTTATATATATATAAAATAAAAAATAAAAAACTCTTTTGAATTGTGTATATTGTCTACATTATTTTTACTGAAATGAATACTTTCCAACTTTGAATTGTATAAAAGTAGGTGAATGTGTATAAAAGCAATAGAATTAGATCAAGAACCCAGAGAGAAGAAGAACCGTAAAATGGTTTCACATGTTGTCTGAATATATATATGTTTCAAATATTGTGTGAATAAGTATTTAGTTTTACATCATGTTTAAAGTATGATTCTGAATCTAAACCCAGTTAGGGGTGGTTTACGGGTCAAATTTCCCATTTTTATGTATATGACTTTTAAAACTCATTTTAACCAAATTAAGAAATCACTAATGAGGTTTTATATGCATATGGTATAATGAGCTTCATTTTTTCCTCTCGATTTCGAGAGCATGAGATTGTGAATGAACCGGTTAAAACTAGCCTAGAAAAAGGTCTTAAAAACTTCAATTTAGGCTCTAGGATGCAATTTTATTCGAATTTTTCTTTTTATGAATAGTTTTTAAAGTACATATATATATGCATATTATTGTGAAAAACAACATAAAGTACATAATCTTTCTATACTAACTTTTGAAAGGAAGGCCTTAAAAGCCTAAAGGGCTTCCTACTCTATAATATCTACGCAAAATGGCTAACTCAGACTTTAGTATATGGAATGTTTCTTAGACCTGTAAATACTAACTTATATGGACTTGATATTTGAGTCCATACTTCCCAAAATAATAGATATAAATGCATTAAATTTTGTATGAAATCCAGTTTATTTTTTTATGCATGCATGTATATATATCCATATATTCATTGTATATGTATCTCTATGTTAGCATAGCATACAGAGAAATAAATTAAGTATTGGCATATTGCCATCTTGTTATTCTCAAGATAATAATGCATGTGGCATGGAAAAGAAGTTTAAAATATTAAATCATTTATTTATTTTTATACCGTAATTATATTTCAAACGTGATATCAGTACATAGTATATATTGAAATTATCACACTAATTTCATAATCTAATCTTAATAAATTATTAATTGATCGTAGTCTGTGACTACTCGTACACATGTATAATTGATTTCATTTAACAAAAGAGAGAAAAAGAACTAAATATCAACTAAGATGTTGAGTCTCTTTCACCTAATAATAAATTAAATTTTCACGGCTTAGTATACTACTAGAATTTTCTTCCGGATCGGACTAGTCAGGGGACTTGGCGTACTCATCAAATTCCATGTCCAAACCTATTTGGAAAGAACAATAATATGTATTCATTCAAACTATTAACGAAAGGAAAAAGGTAAAAATGATTCTTTAGTCTTTTAACTTAATTCTTAATTCTAACTTTTTGGGATGATATATTTGGCTTCTATCCAATAGTTAACTGCACTTTGAATTTGACAGAAAAATTGGACATTATTAGACAAAAAAAGAGATTAATAAACTTGCTTTAATTTGTTAACAAATGAGTACCATGGCCACCGAACTGAACAAAGCCTTCAATTGGCATGAGTCTAATAATATGATGAGTTTCACGCTAATTAATAGCTTAAAAAGTTTACCAGTCACTACAAGAAAAATCACTTTTAGAGACGACATTTTTAGAGACAAAATTAATTTTGTCTCTAAAGGTACCTTTCAGAGACGAAATAATGGTGTCTCTATATGTTTAGTCAGTTTTATACCATTTTGTTATATTTTTTTCAGGGACGAATTAATCTCGTCTCTAAATATTACTTTCAGAGACGATATAATTGTTTCGTCTCTAATGGTTTTGGTAGGAAGCATTCTTATGAGTAGTTTATTGGCGAGGAGCTATCAGATGTTTAGATACAAAATATTTTCGTCTCTAAAAGACACTTAAAGAGACAAAATAAATATTTGGTCTCCAATGTTTATTCATACTACATTTAGAGACAAAATGAAATTTGTCTCTAAATATATTTGTCATGAAGTTTTTTCTTGAATTGATTAATACAAAAAATATAATAATATTTAGAGACATTACAAATTCGTCTCTAAAATGAGTTTTGGTCTCTAAAAATAATTTAGAGCTTTTTATAAGGTCTAAGTAAAATTATAAGTGTGTTTAAATTAAGAAATATATTTTCAAAATAAAATTTACTATTCACATCAAATTTTCTTTAACATAGTAAATGACAATTTTGTTAGAAAATATTAATTGGAAGATGATCATTGTATAGTTTAAAAGGATGATCGTAATTGTATAACTGGTTTGTTATATATATATGTAGCATCTCAAATAAATACAGATATATTTAATATTTTGAACCACTAGATGAATAATAGATTTATTTTCTCAAATAAAAAATAAATAAAGAGTATGGCAAATATAAAACTAGAATTCTCTGTGAAAAGAAAGGAGAACAAAATTGTCTAACATCAATATTAAATATGGTAATAGTAAAAACAAATTACTAAACACAATAACCATAAAAGAACATTAAAACATTAAGAACAAAAAATTAATTAAAATTCTAATTTGCTTTTAAGCACTAATCATCGTCGTACTAATCATCGTCGTCACTGATTATTGGTTCTTCTTCGGAACTTTCACTGAAAAAATCTAATATTTCCTCTTCATAATCTTCAATAATATCTGAATTAGCTTTTGCAGTTTCATAAATATCTTTGTCGACTTCAGTTGGTTCGATATTTGGCCTATTAACTTGTTCAGTTTGTAAATCTATCTCTTGTTCAAATGTGAAACAAATATTTGATGAGATATCCTCTTGATAAGCATCACCATTAATATGTTCTGACAAATTTTCTAGTTTTTCAATGTCATCTGAATTCTCTGGGATGTCCCATAGGTGACGATGGTATACCTTCTGAACAACGTGCTAATCTTTTCCCATCAAATCATCTGTCACATAAAATACTTGTCGAGCTTGGATTGCTAGAATGAATGGATCTGTTTGATACCATTCTGAGCTAATATTAATGCTGTAAAGTTCAAATCTCTATGTGCTCTATTTTTTTTTTTAAATTTGTGTCAAACCATTTACATTTGAAGAGTATAACTTTGTAGTCCAAAATGTAGCTTATCTCTAGTATATCTGTAATCTCACTGTAAAAATCACATGATTCACCATCATGATCACCCTTAACCCAAATCCTGTAATTTTGAGTGGTACGCCTTTTATCACGAGATTTTGTATAGAATCGAACTCTATTCATAATTCAACTAGAGTATGAAGAGACTCGATAATCAGATCGACAAACAATTGCAAAAAGTTCATCATTTGCTTCAGGAGAACCAAGTTCTCGCATTGTTTTTACCTGTGTTAGTATAAATATTTTTAGCACAATAAATAAAATTTGAAGTAAATTTCTAAATAAATTTCACGTTTATGTTTTTCAAACTAAGTTGGAAATTAAAGCTCTTGTATCTATAACATATTTGTAACATCAGAACGCTCTAATGATTCAATATGCTCACTGTAAAAATTTGTAGAACGTCAAAATTTCACAATGATAATTGATTTAAGAAATAGTTAATGTCAAGATATTGCTTACTCTATATATGACTGCAACTCATAACAATTATTAAGAATGTACCAATGAACTTTCTTAAGTTGCTCACTTGATAGGCTTATGGTCTTCCGCGCACCAAATGGCCTTGCAGAGTTATTAAAAACAGAAAGAAGAGAATTCGTTTGACCATTATCTCGATCCTGGTTGCGTTCGGGTCGGTTGAATTTGGTTTCAATATCATGTAGATACATCGAACAATAGTTAATGCCTCATTGCCTACGTATGCTTCTGCAATTGAGCCTTCTGGACAAGCTATATTTTTCACATACCGTTTATACGTTTTTAAGACCCCAATAAATATATTGAAAAAAAAAATAATTATAGATATAGAAAAATAATATAAAAATAAATTTATAGTAGTATATATTACGTTTTGATCGGATACATCCATCGAAAATAAACTGAACCAGCCATTTTTGCCTCATAAGATAAATGTATGGCTAGATGGATCATAACGTCAAAGAAAGTTGGAGGGAAAATTGTTTCCAACTTGCATAGTATAAGAACAATTTCTTCTTATAAGTCATCCAAGTCTTTGACAAATAATGTTCTTGCGTATGTGTTGGAAGAAATTGGACAATCTTACAATTGCTTCAACGACATCTTTCTTTAGAAATGGTCTAATGCCTATTGGTAAGAGGCGTTGTAGCAAAATATGACAATTATGAGTCTTTAGACCCAACATCTTTCCATCGCCAATATTTACATTTCTAGAAATATTTGCAGCATAATTATCTGAAAACTTCACAGACTTTAAGAATTCACAAAATTTTCTTCTTTCGCCTAATGAAAGCGTAAAACTTGCCGGAGGCTTCAAAATACGAATAAACCTTGATGCCGGATGTGTAATTCCTTTCGAATGTTCATGTCTTCCAAATCTAACAGTGTCTTAATAATAGCTTTGGATTTTCCTACAAATAGTTTAGAATAAAAGAAAAATGAATGTAAAAGATAAAAATCTATCAAATGTTACAAATGCAAAATTACATTTTACCTTTTTTGATAAGCAATAGTCAAATAGTGAATTTTTCATTTCTCTTTTCTGTCAATATATTTTTGTAAAGATTTGATTTCCTTTTATTAAAAGGCGTGTGGTAAATGAGAACTTATTTAAAACAATATTATTTCCTTTCCCTGCTTAGCCATGTAGAACATATTAATAAATTAATAGTGAATTAAGTAAATAATGTCCATTAGTATAAATTGTCATTAATTAAACCATTATATGAATTTATTATATATTCTAATATCTATAAAGAATAACAACTTGCACGTACCAAATTTAAAAGATCAAGGCACAAAATTAATATCACCTCCAAAACCAAATGAAAGAGGATTCAGAATCAAACCTTTTACACTTTTTTGATTTTCAAGCTTCTAGCAATGAATGCTTATCAAACATATGAGTAAAAAAACAAAGATATTAATTGTAAATCTTTGACGAATTATTGAAATATATTTACTTTGAGGTCCTATTTAAAGATGAAGATTTTCTTTTGGAGATAAATAGGAGGATTTAATAAATACAAAAATTACAAATTTCAAAAACGTGAGATTCAGGGATTACAAAAAAAATAATTCAAGAGATAACTCCTTGATTTAGGGGAGAAGAATACGATAGGAGAAAAAAAAAAAGTAACTGATTTAGAGAATTTAATTGAGTTTTTAATTACCTTATTAGATACTGTAACGGATTAGCTCTAACTAGGCCAAGTATTTCTGATTAATTATTTTAGTGCAAATAAATTAAATTCGTATAAAGATTTTGAGTGTTCAAATTAAAATGAAAAAAATTCTCATATGATATCTTTAGCATTATATGTACTCATCATTTAAAAATGAGATTAAAATACCGTATCTTTTTAGCTAATAAGTGTAAGTTTAATCTCATTAAAATAAATTATGAGCACATATTAGTTAAATTTAGGAATTAGTTGATTTCGATTCTTTTTAAAATAAATTATGTCCTAAATTAGTGTAAGTTTCAAATATCATAGTTTAAGGCCGGTCCAATTTAAAGATATTAATGATTTTCTTTTGAATCAAAATTCACATAAATTGTTTTTGTTTTTTTTTGAATGTGGATTCGGTGGATTTTAGTCTTTTTGGTGATTTTAGTGTTTGTTAATTTTTTTTACTTTTTTTTTTCAGAGAAACGTAGATTTTAGTGGATCTATATATATTTATATATATCATATACATATTTATAAAGATATTTATAGAATCAAAATGAATATTGTTAAGATATATTTTATTGATAATGAGATGTTTCTACATATAGATCATATTAATTTATATGCACACGTACCTTCTAAAAAATAATAATATATAATCATAACATAAATATATAAATATATAGGTTAATAATTTAACATACTTTAAGTTTCTCTTAAAATCATATATCAGCAAATCTTTTAGCGGGAGTAGTTCGGAGAGTGGGAAAAAAAAAAGCGGGTGTCCTAGGAGTCCTAAGCAAAATTTAACGCGAGGGGGAAACTTCTTTGGCGCGGCTCAGAAAAAGACTGTCCCTCTTTCTTTCCCTCTTTTACTCTCTCTCTCTCTCTCTCTCTCAAGCTCTGGCCTAATTTTACCAAATTTGATTTTCCAGACATGTCTATCAAAAGCTCTCTGTATAGGAAAGAAGGAGTCTTCTAACACTAGAGAGTCTCCACATTTCTTTTGGATTTTGCAATATTTCTTCCTCATATCCTTTGATTTCAGCCACAATTCAGGTTCCTTTAGTTTTATTTTCTAATTTATTTTATATCTTTGTGCAAATCATTTATCACTATTAATTTTGGTTTAATTAGGATATGAGATTTTATAAGTTTGGTTTTTTGAATATTGAAGGAAATTTTGTTTTCATGATTCTATTCCTTTTAAATTTTTCTTAGGTTAGATCATTATTATTTTTCATATATACGAAAATAGATGGTAAAGGTTCTAGTTTTTTCGTTATTTAAGACAATGCTTATTAATCATAATTTTTGGGTTATGGAGTATATGTATAGAGCATAATTCATGTCTTCTGCTATTATTATCTCTAAGGTGTTTGTCAAAATGCCTCAATAAAAACAAAAAAATTGTAATGTGGGCAAAAGAAGAAAGGGCAAGCTTATAACAAGGCCATATATACATAAATATAGTTGTATGAGAGAGAAAGATAAAGGTTTGATATCATGATTTGGTTAAATTGAGGATGATATTTATTTTCCATTTGGTTCAAGGGGACCTTTACCTTTATCATGTCCAGATCTTTCGCCAACAGTAGATGTGTATGTTTGGTCCGCACTTAGTCGAGTAGCTGGATCTACCCCTTTCTCTACTTGTTTTTCTTGTTCTTTGTAATTTTTCAACCATTTGATTCTAAAAAACAAACATCCACGTGAATTAAAAAATGTCAAATATAAAAAAGGAAAGAAAATTAAAAGTGCAAAATATATATTTATATATCATAATACTCTCACATATAATGACTGCCATTTTATCTGCCCAACCATTCTCCTCATTACAAAAAGCTTGTTTAAATAACGTAATCCTGTTTGGATTTTCATTTTTCTTAACCTAATGAAAATAAAAATAAAATCATTATGAAAAATTTTTATAAAGAAAAATAATCATGCCGAAATAAATTCTTTCTCTGCCATTGATTTTGTGCCTCATTTATGGACATGTGCTAGCTTATTTATTCAGCCCACTTTTTTTGTTTTTCTTTCATTTGAGAGATATGTTATAATTTTTCCTTTTTTTTTGGCTGATTTTTTGTCTATAAGATATGTTAAAAGGATAGATTCAATATTGACTATATCCTCTTTCAGAATTCCTTTTGGAGCCTTGAAGTTCCCATATAATGAAGCTTTATATTGTAGAAGTTTATTGTTTACAAATCATGCTGACGTTGTTTAAGGTACTAATTTTGGTGTTAATTACTTGTTATATTTAAATTTTTTTTCAGCCTCTATAATTTAAAAGGATAGATTCAATATTGACTATATCCTCTTTCAGAATTCCTTTTGGAGCCTTGAAATTCCCACATAATGAAGCTTTATATTGTAGAAGTTTATTGTTTACAAATCATACTGACGTTGTTTAAGGTACTAATTTTGGTGTTAATTACTTGTTATATTTAAATTTTTTTCAGCTTTTATAATTTAATTCACGATTACTTGTAAAATTTCTATTATCTAAAATGTGTCTCAATAATTTTGTCTCAATGAAAATTTGTGCTAGAATTTATTTCTTGTCTTATAAGTACTTGGAATGTCTCTGTTTGTTTCAATTTAAAATTTTCAATACTATGTGTTTTGTATTCTGTCACTAAAGAAAATACCAAATATTTGCTAGTTTTCCTAGTTATTATATGCTATTGTTGCTTCTGATATTTTGCACTTTACTAGAAACTTTGATGGGAGAAAAAAATTATGCCTTAACCTTCTATTTCATACCAAAATGAAAGCCGTTTGATTTATTATATACTCACAATAAAGGGGTATTTTTCTATTATGTGTTTAGAATGATATGTTTTCGATAGAAGATAATAGTCATTTTACTCGAAAATTTTCAAACTTTGTAGTTTATATATATATATACTTGTTATATATATATATACTTGTTATATATATATATACTTGTCATCTTGCTTAAATCATTTTGAAAAATAAATAAACAAGATTCTGATTATTGAATCGGTTTTATTGTGTAGAGATGGGTGAAGAAGTTAAGGCATTGACTCCGGAGTCGGTGTTAAAGAAGAAGAGGGTAGAGTAATGGGCTTTGGCTAAAACACAACAACTTCAGGCTTTGAACACAACAACTTCAGGCCAAAACACAACAACTTCAGGCTTTGAAAGTGAAGAATGCTGAGAACAGAAAGCTCATATAAAAAGAGCCAAGCAGTATGCCGAGGAATTCGTGGAGCTAATAATTTTTTTCCTTTTTCTCTTGTAAATAATGTATGATTAGTTCCATTTTTATTAAATTCTTTTTATTTATTATTTTCTTGTGTTTTTAGGAGAAGAAGCTGATCCAGTTGAAATGTGAGGCTAAGTTAAAAGGAGGATTCTATGTTGAAGCGGAGGCCAAGCTCTTGTTTATCATTCACATCCATGGGTATGTCTTTGTATTTCATTGAATTTGAATTTTCTAAATAATCAGATGCAATGTGTTGGCTCTTAATTCTTCTAAATAATTACTTTTCAGTATTAATACTATGCACCCGAAGTTTGATTGAAGTATGATGAATTTACTTTATTTAAATCTCCGAATTGACTTGATATAAAGTATATGGTACATCGTCAAAACAAAAAAAATGTTTATAATGGAATAATTGGTTTCACTCCATATTGTCTTATGAAGTTTGATTAAAGTATGATGTATTTTGCAGGCTGAAAGTGTAATTGTGGCTTTCAATTGTAGTTGTATAATTCTGGTATCATTGCCCGTATGACCATCTTTTTCTCGTGCCACGGTTGAATTAAAAGACTTGCACCAAATAATGGAGTATATTAGAAGACTATGGTGCAAATTTGTTTTTTCTTATATATGTTTATGAAATTACACTCATTGAGAAAGTGAGATTTCTTTTCTTTCCTTTTTTTTTCTTTTTCTAAAAGAATTTTGTACATATCTTTAGTCATGTATATGGAGCTCATGAACATATATGGGAAACCAATCGTGGAACTAGTTTCCGATAAATTTCTTGTTGTAGTGACGTTACATTAAATGAAAATAGCATTTGAAAATAGATTTTTAAAAGTATATTTGAAATATAAAATTGATGTTCGAATACAAATTTGAAATATGCTAGAGGTAAACAAATTATCTATAAATTTGAAAAATTATGAATATATATATCTTCTAGAGACAAGAAACTTTCATCCCTAAAGCTATTTTTAGAGACAAACTATTGGTCTCATTAAGTAGATAATTTTCTTTAATTTAGCTTCAAAATGCCTAATTTTTTTATTTATAGATTTTTTTTACGACGATAATTTACTATTTTAGAGACAAAATAAGTTCTCGTCTTTGATTATGTAATTAGAGACAAAATTTTGGTTTCTGGATATAAATAATTTCATTTACTATAGTTTGCAAATGACGAATTCGTAATCTAAAACATGATTTTTAGAGACGATAATTTGTTATTTCTTCATCTCCGATTATGTAATCAAAGACAAAATTTTGGTCTCTATATGTAAAGGATTTCGTCCACTATAGTTTGCTAATGACGAATTTGTCATATATAACATGATTTTTAGAGACGATAGTTTTTTTATTTTAGAGACAATTTTTTAGTCTCTGAATGCTAAACTTTTAGAGACCAAATACTAATCGTCTCTAACAACTATTAGAGACGCGTTTTTAGAGACGAATGGTGACGAAATGATTTTTCGTCTCTGAAAAAGTTTTAGAGACGAATATAAACATTTTTAGAAACCAAAAAATTTGCCTCTAAAACTGATTTTTCTTGTAGTGAGTGTAACATTTACAAGTGACTTAGCATCTCGAGGTTGAAGATTTAGCTTGTTATTAATATATATTAGTTTCAACATTGAGATTCCAGATTCAAATCCTCCCACCTCTCTTTTGAAAAAACAATAAATAAATAATGAGGAAATAAAAGAAAAAGAAAAACTTGCAATATCTAGGAGAAGCTCGATATCGATTGTTGTGTGAACAGAAATATTTTCCAAAAAAGAAAAAGGAAAAAAGATTGGTACTTTTTTTTTCTTTCCTAGCATACCTGAAATGTCTCAGTAGTCGTTTTCTGTTTTGGTTGTTTTGTTGTTTCAATTCTTTTACGATTTCGGTCTTTTGAATGGAGTTGTAGAGAGCACGCGGGAAGGGAAGCGTCCAAAATGCCAACTTAATTCGGGTACCTAAGTTCCACTAATATTTCTAGGTTATGTTTAGTTTGTTGGAATGGAATAGGAATGGTAATGGGAATTGTAATAGAATAGAAATGGCATTCCATTGTTTACTTGAACTATTGGAATAGAATGGAATAGATATTACATTGACAAAAATATCCCTACTTTTTGGTATCCTTGTGGGGCAAAAAAGAAAAGTAAAGGTTTAGACAATTTAATAAGTTTTGGAATCATGATTGCAAAGATTTTTGGAAGGAATTGACATTCCATCACTTGATTAAATAAGCATTCTAATTTCTTTGTCTAAAATGCAAATCAAACAATAGAATAGGCATTAAATAGGAATGAGCTTTCCATTCTAAAAGCTCATTCTATCAAACCAAATTCTGCCAGGGTGTCCTTGTTTGGATTCTCGATGATAATATTTGATTCAACATTAGCCACGATGTTACATTTAAATTGGTATATTTCCAAATACTACTGAATAAATTACTTTAATAAAACCTAGATTCACACGAATAATCCAATTTCAGGTGTTATCATGCTAGTTATATTATCTGCAAGGCAGTCATTTCGATTATTATCAGATAATATTGTGCAATAAGATATTTGCCACGAATGCTTGCTCCGCTTAATGCTAAATAATGTTTATTGCATATTATTTATTTATTTTTGGCTAACATAAATACATTCGGACAATTTTTTTTTCCTTTTTAGTGCTTAAAATGTACATTAATTAATTCCACTCTTCTCGCTTTATCTTATATTCCCTTCCTTTATGGTGTCCTTAATATATAATTGCTTACAATCAAAATAAGTTTTATCACATCATAAATTTGCTAGCTGGTCATGCTGAAATTGGTATGACCATTCAGTCTTTGGTAACCAATGGAAAGACACTTAAAGAAGAACAAAGCTACAGATTTAGAGTACTGTTAATATATATTCTTCTCTCTTATTCGAATATTATAACTTCATAGTATTATTTTCACAAAAGAGACAGATCATAATATAAAATGAATTCTCTCTATGTAAAACCCTAGTCAGAATCTAGTTCCCCTAACAAACAACAGATTTTCCTTTGCTCTCTCTCTCTCTCTCTCTCTCTCTCTCTCCCTGTTTTATAACTCTCCTTTTGGTCACATCTGATTTCTCACTTGGATCTTGGAAGCTGCACCCTCTACTATATTTTCAACTGCATGGAAACAAAGTATTATAAAAGCAAAGAAAAAGAAAAAAAAAAATTCTTACATAATATTGATATGTCTATGAACCCTTTTGAGTTTCTTTATTGAAAACTCGCTCAAAATATCCAAAATTTTCAAAAACCCTACTATTTTGTTCTTTTAAATCAAAAGATAGCAATTTAGAGTTCAAAAAATTTTCAAGTTTGAGTCTGTCCATACTTGAGGTTTAAGATGTCTTTGAATTTGGGAGATCTTGATCGGTGGAGGAGGTTCTTTCAGGGTGCAAATTCAAGCATATTTGAGATTATTGAGCAAGAAATTGGGGTGCCAGCCGTAGATCATGCGAAGGAGTTTTGGCTTCTGCAGAGTAGGATTGATAAGAAACTCTTCTCGCAGCACTTGAATGGCTGCACTTGCAGCCATCAAACTGATGAGTTTGATCAGATGAGGATCACAGACAAGAGTAGATCAAATCATGATAACTTCATTGATATGCTTCAATGCGGACACACTGGCGGTTATTATGATAAAGAGAATCGGTTAGATAGCACTAAGGTCAGTGCTTTGGAACTTATTAGTAATACTAAGCAGACATAGATTATTAGTATTGATCAAAGCAAAAGAGATCAGGAGGGCCTTAAAATAAGTATTAACAATCAAGAGAGCAAATACAATTATGGAGAAACAGAAGCACTTGCAAATGAGATTGACAAAGAGAATGAGAGATTTGCTGAGGTTTTGAGGATTAAGAAGCTTCTTGAGAATAGTCATGATGAGCTTAATTGCATCACATTTTTTTTTACATCTTTTATCTAGTAACTTTTTTTTTCCATGTAGGTAGAGGGGGACTTAAATCTGTCCCTTTTTCACACGGTTCATTAATCATTTCTCTTTGGTTTATTTTTTATTTTTTGTTACAATCTGAAAACTCGTTACTTGATTCACTCAAAAGGCTTGAATTGATGGCTCTTATATTTGAGATTATGCAGGTTGGGATTAAACTCTAATTTAAATCTTAATTTAACTACACATATAATGTTGTACTAAGTACTGTAGAGCATCTTTAACTAATCCACAACAAGAGCAAGCTTCATATAATAGTTTACTTGATTTATTCTCAATTGACACAGGAACAGTAGTTAGATCTCTATCTAGAAAACAAATTCAGAACTCAGCGTGGTTCCTTTTGATCTCTAACTTCTTTTAGCACTCACAATAAATGATTAAGTTTCTCTTCAAAAAAACGTGTTGTGTGATAGTTACCCTTCTTGTTCTAAGAAACATTGATATGCAAGGTACACGGATATTCCAAAGTACAACTTTCTTCATAGGGATAAAAGCTCTAGATCATGATACTTCATTTCTAATCAAGAAATGAACTTGACTAGTTCATTCTCCTCATATATGGTTTTCCTGATTGGATCTCTTGATATTAATAGTTTAAGTTTTGCTTCACACTGTATTCTTATACGTATATTTCAAGAGGTCCTGATTTTCTCTTAGGTTAATTAGAAAGCTCTATTTTCATCTTGTAGTAGTGGCTCTATTCCCTTTAAAATTATTCCACTTTCCTGAACTAGTATTTATCACACAATATGGCCTTATTGGTATGTATGCCATTTTTTTTATTTTTTTGAGTTTTCCTTTTTTTAAGAATCTTTCGATCTTACATTGGTATCCACAGTTTGTTGTTGTCTGACTGGTTACTTTTCTTTCAGGCTACAAAGGTAGGAAAGACAGTAAATTCTCTGTCTAGACAGAAGTCAAAGTGGATTTCTGAGTTTGCAAACAAACCTTATTCGGTATGAATTTGATGTGCTGAATTACGTGATTTGCTTAATTGATATTGTAACCATCTAGATTTATTATGGTAAATCTACAAAATATAAAAAGATGTAGATTATTCTACTTCACACTAATAATTATGTGACTTACCTCAGTTTCATGCTTCAGAAATCTACTTCATGTTTTTTTTTTTTTTTGGTTTAATGTATTCTACGTTATGGTTATATATATTGTGATATATGGAAATTAATACTCTATACTGTTGTTGGAAGAGAAATCTAGTCTATGGCTTATCTTTACATCACTATTTCTAAACTACTGCAAGGAAGAAAAACGTTGTCCAGAGAAATACTTTAAAGTAACATTTCAACAACCAGTGAGACTATACTATAGTTTAATCAAGGCTAATCAAGTGAAAATGATTATCTTTGTTCTAGGTATACTGAGATAATGAACTCTCAGAATTTTTCTTTAAATGTTATTTAGGGAACTCTCAGATAATTATGAATTAATATATTTCACTCAGGTTCAAATTGATCAAAATGCCGATTTTCTTAAATCTCAAAATGGCCCTCTTATCACAATAATATGTAATGACAACAACAGAATCTCTAGTGTATCAAATTCATCATCCATTTTCTTTGGAAGATCTAATCCCTCTTCTTTAATTTTTTGCATAGTTTTATTAAACAGTGAATCAGAGCATGGTTCTTGCATTGATTTATCTATACTCCTATTATACTCCAACATTGACAAATATAAAATGTAATAAGACTAATTAGTAGCCTCATTAGGAATTCTTTTTCCGGTAACTATTACGAGTTCATTTTATGCTTGAAACAATTGTCCCATATGGGAAGGCTAGAAAATATTCCATGTTCGACTGTCTTTAATTAACATACTTCAAACTGCGTACTACTTGATGCTAGTAAGAAATTGAGAATATTTGATGTACCTAGAATGAGACCAATAAAATTCTTCTACTTTTACAGTGGCAGTTCATGTTTAAATTTGAAATATAATGTTCCCAAAACCTTTCTGTGTAAAAGGACACTAAAACACTTACTGAACCCTATCACCTAATAATTTCATCTTGAAGTAAATTATCTTTCATATGAACATATAATATATATTCACTTTGTATTGCATTAACTCCCTGTGGTTTGTTTTAGGAAATTAGTCAAGGATGGTAGAGTTGCTGGCTACAATTATTTGTCATGTTGAGATTGAATAAGAAAAAGGCTGAAATTTAGACTTTTATTAGTGAAGCGTTAAGCATTACATCTTCTCGTTAATAAGAGTATGACTTCTATATAAGCCCAAACTTCTTCACTATATGAAATCTACCAGAGATAGTTCTCATCATTTTCTCTTATAAAAAATATCTAGTTCAACCATGAATTCCTAAAATAGGAAATTGCATCAATTTATTACATGTATTAGTGAAAGGATGTTATAATTAAAGTGTTATACACTTCTTCAGTCTTCTTCTTTTTGAAATCTAGGACAAAAAGTGTGGTCTATGTGTTCCACTTTGACCTCAAAAAACAATCACTTAACTTGTTTCTTTACTCCAATTATGCCATGAGCAATGCATGCATGACCATGACATTGGTGTTGGGATTAGAATGTTCTAGTTTAGTAGTTGGTAAATACTTGATAACTCATTTTGGATTTGTAATAATATTTAAGGCTCATACTTTGGATTTAGTCTGTATTCTCTATTATGCCTACGTGGGATGACAATGGTGATGCATATTTATGTTTTATTACTATTATTAACAGTCTACATCTAGTGGTGATCACAAACTATGGGAATTTAAAATTTAAACTATTTTTATAATCTTTTATAGAAGCTGTCGTTTTTCAACTAGTTGTCGTTTTTCTAAAAAATTGCAGTTTCCAAAAATTTTCAAAAATAAATTATGAATTTCCATTGTGAAATTCCCCTCTGCCACTGGCCCGGTGTTTGGGTCGTAACAATTAGAATCTGAGTCCTATTTACAACATTAAGTAAATTGTTCAACAAATTTAACTATATGTCATTTATAAAGTGCTTGGAAAAAGATGGTTGATGAGTGGTTGAAATCTATGACGTCTAGGACAGGTAAAGAATCCAAGTATATATTCATTTGCAATTATTTCAGTTTCTTGTTATCATTTGCATTTTAGGACCAAAATACAAATGTAAAACAATTCGTCGTTACAAAGATTTCCGCAGGATCCAATCCTTATGTTGTTATTGGCGATGATGAAGAAGGCCTTACTTCTCCTCCGCTTGATAAAGGAGCTCTCATTGCTACCCAAACCCCAATTGAAATCTTCAAGGTATTTTCTTATGGTTTTCGACATTTGCTTTAACAGAATTGGGTTTTTATATAATATACTTCTTTGTTTTGTTCACCTAGTTATCTTATCATGAGAAGCTCTTCGATGGCATGGATGATGATGGAAGTGAGTTGGTCATAATGTTTCTCAACTCTCTCAAATATTTTCTTCTTTCGTTTTCTCCTTTTCTACCATTTTCTTATATATTTTTTTCCCTTTTTTATCGTGACATCTTATTTTAGATCTTAAAAACAACTGAGAGTTAGGGAAGAATCATAAAAACAGAAGAGAACCAATTCTTGCTTACAAAAACAGTCTTGACAATCGACATCCTAATGAGGCAACTGAGCCTTTGAAGGGCAACAAGCATCAACCAACCAAACAAGATTCTGAATATAAGTCTACAAAATTCTTGGAGACTAAACCATCTGCGCCAGCGAGGAATTTCAAGCAAAATTCCAAAGTTAATGAATCTGCCCAAGGGAGTAATTTTGATTGAAAAAGCAATATTAATGAATCTGCGCTAGTTAGGAATTTCAAGAAAAAGGCCAATAGTAATGAATCTACACGAGCGATGAGTAATTTTGATCGAAAAGTCAATACTAATGAATCCACACAAGGGAGGAATATTGATAGGAAAATCAATACTAATAAATATGCTCAGGGGAGGAATTTTGATCTGAAAGCCAATACTAGTGAATCTGCACAAGGGAGGGCTTTTGTTAAGAAAGTCAATACTAATAAAGTGCTTCAAAGAAAATCCCCTAAGCTCACAATTAAAATGAAGCCAAAACCATGTCAACAACACGTGAGTAAGTCTAAAGTATGAACTTTTCACATTTTCCAAGCTTCTGAGGATCTTGTTCTTCATCTAACTGACTTTTGTTATGGGATTTTTAAGCGTAATGATGAAGCTACACTCAAAACAAAACTTGATGTCACCAAGAGGAAACTTCAATAAGGGTACTAAATAGGTGTGAACAGTTATAATATCTTTTTACCTTCTACTTTGGTTTTTTCTTACGATGATCAAGGCTCTTACATGACTTTTATATAGTCTTGTCTTAATATCTTAGTTTTGACAAGTCATTTCCGTTTTTTTTGGTTTTGATTTCATCTTAAATAGCGAAAAAATGGCGAAAGACTGAGTTTTTGGATTTGCATAATATTCCTTCTAAAAAGGGGCCTCGCTACCTTAACCGTTGAAATGAAAAAATATAATCAACAGCATATGGAAAGCATTATAATCTTATAGATTGGAATATATGAGCAATTCTTTAATTAAATGTCCTGCATTCTGATATTGGGCAGATACAGATACTTTTCATCTTAATTAGCTTTTAATAAACCTTCCTAGACTTGAATATAGATCCTTAATTTTATTGATGAGAATTCATGTTCATTTATATGTAACAAAAATGTACTCATATTTTCTTGCTTTTAAGCGTCATTAAGGCTAATATTTGTATAAATTGTTGTCATCAAAAGGTATTGTTACATTCCAGAATTAAATATAACTTTCATATGCATGAAGTCAATATAGACAAGTTGATATTAAGCAATGTATTATTTGACCATTGTTTTGCTTTCTAGCTGAAACAAAACTAAAATTTCTGAATGTAGGCATTACTTTTGTTACTGATCAAGTGATTGTATTTAGATGAATAGTTTCACATACAAAAATCAAAATACATGTTGTTGAAAGAATTTCCTCAAGCATTAGAGAAACAACACATGGCAACACTCTATTGGAGAACACTATGTTGATTCAGATTCCAACATGGGCCAGTTGCAATTCATGGTATCCAAATTGTTGAGTCCTCGGTAGAAAGGTATCTCCCCGATAAGTAATAAACAAGGTACGTCGACCAAGAGTAAAGAAGCATGCAATATATAACACAGGCTTTGTATCTAATCAACCAATGCAACATCATGCTCCCAAGCACGCAATATTAATCTAATATAGCTGACAATAGCTATATGACACACCCAATCTACATATGCATCTTATGAGAACTTATGGTTCCATTCGTATGGAACATAATTGTGGGGTACAGCATGTGGAACCATTGAGCTTTAACCCATATGGGACAAATGTTTCCTCAATCTCACTACATGGGAGACCATTGTAGCCATTATAAACATGGTACAGCCAAGCTAGTGAGAACTTATTTTCCCCTGCCTATTTTTGGAATTAACAAAGAAAGAAAGATGAAATAATAAGCTCATTCGAGAGAGCTTTGCTTCTAGAAACGAGGTGGTAAAATATGGTCAAAAAAATCTGTTTCGCTTCGTTTATTCATCAACTTAAATAGAACAAAAACAATAATAACAATTATCCTTAAAAGAAGGCACGTGCCCGACTAAGTTGCATAAAATTCTAAACTACCCAACAACTGGCTAACCCATTATTTAGCAACTAAATTGACCTATTTAACATAAGAAAAGAAATAAAATACTTGGATAAGAAAGTCATAGACACGTATCAGCTCTCTTTTCCTTAAATTTTAGCCTTGTCCTCAAGGCTAATGTTAGGAAATTGATTATTTATAAAGTCTCTGTTTTCCCAAATAGCTTCAGCAGGAGACAAACTGTGCCAATGAATCAATACCTCATGTTTCCTTTTTCTCACTCTTCAGTCTAACATAGCTTGCAGAGTTGGGATTAATTTTTCACCAGTTTCAGCCATGATTGGAACCAGTGGTTGTACTGTTATATCCCCAACCTTCTTCTTCAATAATGAAACGTGGAACACTGGATGTATTCGGGACGAAGCAGACACCTCCAACTTATACGCCACCTTACCAATCCACTACAAAACTTTAAAAGGACCATAGTACTTGGCTGAGAGCTTAAAATTCTTCCTCATAGATTTAGATATTTGTTTGTATGGCTGTAATTTCAAATAGACCATATCACCAACCTCAAATTCTTTCTCTTTGTGCTTGAGATCATATATCTATTTCATCCATTCTTGAGCTCTTTTAATTCTATCACGAGCAATCTTGATAACCTGATACCTACCTATGAGTTCTTCTTCCACTGCTGCCACCTTTACTGTTCCAACAATATAAAATAGGAGAGAGGGAGGGGACCTGCCATAAACTAACTCAAATGATGTTGTCTTTATGGTAGCATGCCAGCTGGTATTGTAACAGTACTCTGCCTAAGTAAGCTACCAAGTCTAATTCTTTGGCTGAGAGCTAGTGAAACATCTAAGATTTACCACTTCACTTTGCCCATCAGTTTGTGAGTGATTGCTAGTACTAAAGTTAAAAGACGTTCCATTGAGACAAAATATCTCTTGCCAAAAGAGACTCGTAAACGTAGGATCTCTATCACACACAATTGAGCGAGGTATTCCATGCAGCTTGAAGATATTATATAAAAAAAAACTCCAGCAACAACAACAGCGGTATATGGATGGGAGAGAGCAATAAAGTGAGCCCATTTAGATAGTCGATCAACTACAACAAAAATAGTTGTTTTACCAAGAGAAGGTGGAAGTCTATCAATGAAGTCTATGGATATGTTCTCCCAAATTTTTTCTGAAATGGGAAGAGGTTGGAGAAGTTTTGTTTGTGCAAGTTGCTCTACTTTATTTCTTTTGCATGTGTCATAGTTTTTGATGAAGTTTCTGACTTTTTGTCTCATACCAACCCAATAAAAATTAGAACAAACTCTTTGCAAGGTCTTGACAAATCCTTCATGTGTACTACTATGAAATTGATGGTAGGAATCAAGGGTAGATTAGTTGCTAAGTACATTCGATCCTTGAAAAAAAGAATGTCATCTTAAAATCTCCAGGTCCCACAACTTCCCCATTCTGGATCTGCTTCACCAAAGCTTGTAGTTCTGAGAAGGAACGAGTTTCTTCTTTAATGGTGTCAAGCCAACTTGGTACAACTTGTGAGATTGTATTAACCTACTTTGGTTCCTCCTCATACTTCCTTGAAAGGGGATCTACAACCACATTCTCCCTTCCACTCTTATATTCCACTGTAAAATCGAATCCTATCAGTTTGTACAACCACTTTGTTGAGATATGGTTATAGTTTTTTGATTCCATAAATACTTTAAGCTTTGATGATCAGTTCGCACAATGAACTTCCTTCCTAACAAGTAAGATCACCACTTTTGTACTGCTAACACCAAAGCCAAAATTTCTTTTTTATAAGTGGATAACAACAAATGTTTACCTTAGTGGGCATGGTTGAAAAAAAACTATTGGTCAATCTTGCAGAAGCACTGCTCCAACTCCAGATCCGGAAGCATCACATTCCACAATGAATGTTTCGGTAAAATCTGGTAGTGCTAAAACTGGTGCATGAGTCATAGCTTCCTTCAGTTTGGAAAATGCTTCCAAAGCCGTATTGTCCTACTTGAATGAGTCCTTCTTGAGCATTCGGGTAAGGGGTCCTGCGATCTTTTCCTAATGCTGGATGAATTTATGGTAGTAGCCAGTCAGTCCCAAAAATCCCCGAAGAGCTTTAGGTGTTCGAGGATTGGGCCAAGTAAGCATGGTCTCAACCTTCTCTGGATCTACAGCAAACATATACTATTGATTAAATGGCCAAGGTACTTAACTTCTCTTTAGCCAAACTCACTTCTCTAATTAAACATACAACTCATAAGTTTGTAAAATTGAAAATATAGTCTATAGATTTTGAACATGCTTATCCTAGGATTTACTGTAAATTAATATGTCATCAAAGAAGATTAGAACAAATTTTCTCAAATGATCACAGAATACCTCATTCATAGGAGCTTGAAATGTCGATAGGGTATTTGTGAGGCCGAAGAGCATTACTAAAAATTCGTAATGGCCTTGATGAGCTCTGAATGCCGTTTTTTCCAAATCATTAAGAAGCATACGGACTTCGTGACAGCCTGATTGTAAGTCTAGCTTGGAAAATACTCGTGCACTGTGCAATTCATCTAGAAGTTCATCAATGATAGGGATTGGATACTTATCTTTGACAATAACTTGATTCAAAGCCCTATAATCTACACACATCCTCAATGATCTGGCTTGTTTCTTCGCCAAAATCATAGGAGAAGAGTATGAGCTATTACTATGCCGAATTACACCAGTTTATAGAATCTCTGAAATTAATCTCTCAATTTTAGCCTTCTAGAAATGACAATAATGGTACAGTTTGACAGAAATTGGCCCCCGTCCAGGTTGTAATGGTATTTTGTGGTCACATGCTCGTTTGAGAGGCAACGCTTTTGGTTTAGCCAACACCTTGCTAATTGTTGTAGAATCTGTTGTACTTGAGGGTGAAAGTCATACTGGCTTAGGGTCCTCTTTTCCACTGGTAGCAACTTCAGTAAAAGTCCTGGCATTCTTGTCAACTGGTGACGTTCAAGGCCATTGATCATCTTATCATCTGTACTTGTTAGGCTATGTAACGCAATAATCCTACCACACAAATCAATCTTCATTAATAGCTTAGAGAAATCCCATTCAATTGTGCCCGGTGTGCATAGTCATTGTGCTCCCAATACCACATCACATCTTTCTAAAGGAAGTAAACAGAAATCTACAAGAATATGATGGCCTTGCAAATTTAGTGGAATATCATTGCACTTACTCAGAATTGATTATCTTTCTCCTGAAGCCACCATTACCTCCAAATCGCCATCTGGAATAGGGAGTAGTCCAACCTTCCTTACTAAGTACTCATTGATAAAGTTATGAGTACTATCGGAGTCGATAAGCACTATGACTGGTTTATTGGACAGATGACCATGAATCTGCATTGTTCTAGGGGCTCAAATACCAGCAATTCCATGAAGAGAGTTCTCTGGTCTTTCATGAATTTGTGCTTCAGAAATCCCATCCTCCTCCAGCACCGTGTCTTCGTCACTATCGTCTAAAGTAGCCTGGATCAAGAACAACTTCTTACAATATGGCCTGGACCAAACTTGTCATTGCATTTGAAAGATAATACCTTGCATCTCCATTGTTAAGAATTAACGAACGATAATCGACAATAAGAATGAAAAATAAGAACACACAGATTTAAGTGGAAAATCCTAATCGGGAAAAACCACTGGCAGAGGAGGAAATTTCACTATGTCGAAAATAGGGTACAGAAGGTAGAGTTTTACACGGCCAAGCCAAGTATATATAGAATCCCTAAAACCCTAAAATACATATGTGTACGGACGAAAAATTGTACGGAAAAATCGGGATTGGGCCTATCGGCCCAGTCCCTCCGCTTCCACCATAGATCTCAAAATTTCTCCCAATTACAAAAAATACCACATATGTCGCACCGCGAAGCTTTCGGGCTAGGGCAAATAGAATTCGGGTCACGAACTCTAACAATCTCCACCTTGACACAAATTCCAATTAAGGAATGACTCCAATCTTTGACAAAAAATATATTCTCCACCTCTTCCACAAAGAAGGCAAAACTCAGCAAGTAACACCAACCAAGTCTAAGCAATGCTTAAACTTGTCTCCAGGAAATGTCTTGGTCATCATATCAGCAGGATTATCATGAGTACTAACTTTGCTCACAACAATATCACCTCGAGTAATTATGTCACGGACAAAATGATACCGTACATCAATATGCTTGGTTCTCTCATGAAATATCTGATCTTTTGTGAGAAAAATAGCACTCTGACTATCACAAAAGACTGTGGTCATCTGTAAGTCTTCACTGAGTTCACTAAATAGTCCTTTCAACCAAATAGCTTCCTTACACGCTTC
>JXTC01000012.1:166186-213191 GCA_002914845.1 Trema orientale | reverse complement strand
ACATTATTCTTTTGCTTCAGGAAGAACACCCAAAGCTTTCTGGAGAAATCATCGATGATCGTCAGTAAATATCTAGCACCTCCTTTAGAAGGCACCCTAGATGGTCCCCAGAGATTAGAATGTATATAATCAAGTGTTCCCTTTATGTTGTGGATACCCTTTGTAAATCTAACTCTCTTCTGCTTCCCAAAAATACAATGCTCACAGAACTTCAGTTTACTAGTACTCTGCCCATCAAGAAGTCCTCTTTTGCTCAATTCAACCATGCCATTCTCACTCATATGCCCAAGACGCATATGCCAAAGTCTAGTGACTTCATCATCTGACAACGAAGGAGTAGAGACAGCCGCTTCACCAGTAACTATAGAACCCAACAAGACATATAATTCGGCAGATCTTTTCTGGCCCTTCATCACGACAAGAGCTCCTTTGGAAACCTTCAGAACTCCACCTTCACCAGTGTACTTGTACCCTTTTGAATCAAGAGTACTCAAAGAGATCAGATTTCTCTTTAAATCTGGAACATGTCTCACGCCACCAAAAGTTCTGACAACTCCATCAAACATCTTAATTTTGACTGTTCCAATACCAGCAACTTTACAATGCGCATTATTTCCCATCAACACAGCACCTTTGGATACCATTTCATATGTTGAAAACCAATCCTTATTAGGACACATATGAAACGTGCAACCTGAATCGAGAATCCAGTCATCACATGGTTTGGAGTCGCCATCAGAAACAACTAACAGTTCTCCATCACTGATATCATCTTCGGCAACACTAGCTTCACCGGTATTTTCTGCTTGTTTTCCCTTCTAATTAGGAGCAACTTTCTTATTCTTGTTTTGAAGCTTATAGCATTCAGATTTGATGTGGCCATTTTTCTTGCAATAGTTGCAAGTTTTACTTTTATTTCTAGATTTCGATCTGCCTCTATTATCATACCCAGAATTCTTTTCCCGCGTTCTCCCTCTGGCAACGAGACCCTCTGCCTGAGTCTCAGTCCCTGTAACAATCTGATCCATCTTCTCCTTAGAGAGCAGTGAATCATAAGCCGCGCTTAGAGTAAGGGATTCACGACTGTACAAAATAGTGTCTCTAAAGGGCGTATATGAAGGGGGTAACGAACACAGCAAAATCAGTGCCAAATCCTCAGTATCATATTTAACCTCCAAAGCTTCCAGATCAGAAACAATTTCCTTAAAGACGTTTATGTGCTCTTCTAGAGACATACCTTCTGTCATACGATGAGAATACAGCCGTTGCTTCTGATGCAGCTTGTTGGTCAGACTCTTCGTCATGCACAGCTGCTCTAATTTCAACCATAAAGCGGCTGCAGTTTTTTCCTTCAGAACGTCTTGTAATATCTGGTTCGACAGATGCAATTGAATCTGAGATAGGGCTTTTCGATCCCTACGCTGCTTTTCCTCCATTGATAATGATGAGGGTATTGCATCGATCCCTACCAGTGCATCATCTAAATCCAATTGCGCAAGGACAGCCCGCATCTTAACCTGCCATAACGAAAATCTGGTGTTGCGATCCAAAAGCGGAATATCATATTTCATGGTTGCCATTATCGTAATCAAACCTGGATTAAAGCTCTGATACCATTTTGTTAAGAATTAACGAACGATAATCGACAATAAGAATGAAAAATAAGAACACACAGATTTAAGTGGAAAACCCTAATCGGGAAAAACCACTGGCAGAGGAGGAAATTTCACTACGTTAAAAATAGGGTACAGAAGGTAGAGTTTTACACGGCCAAGCCAAGTATATATAGAATCCCTAAAACCCTAAAATACATATGTGTACGGACGAAAAACTGTACGAAAAAATCGGGATTGGGCCTATCGGCCCAATCCCTCCGCTTTCACCACAGATCTCAAAATTTCTCCCAATTACAAAAAATACCACATATGTCGCACCGCGAAGCTTTCAGACTAGGGCAAATAGAATTCGGATCACGAACTCTAACATACATCCGTTCATTAAGGTCTTCTGTAGTCATTCTCTTCATAAGGACTATTCCAGGATTTTGACGTGGTGGTGGTGTAGCTCTAGAGGGAAGTTGATAGTTCCAACAAACGCTTATGTCCCTAGCTTCAAGCAACCTTGCTAGCCCGATTGCTGATGATAAAGTGTGTGGCTTATTGGCTCGAACATCTGTACAAATGGATTCCTTGAGACCTTTGACAAAACAACTGACTTGTCTAGCTTGTTCCATAGGTCCTGCTTTAGCTAGCAGCTTCTCAAAATTTTCTTTGTAATCTTGTATTGACCCTATTTGCTTTAAGCGAGTGAGTTCAGCAAAGAAGTCAAGATATTGATTTGGTCCATACCATAAATTAATTCCTCACTTGAATTCTTCCCATGTGACTATACCTAAATCTTGTTTCAGCAATTGATACCACAAATGTGCCTCCTCTTCTAAGTGAAATAAGGCCAACGCAACCCGTTCAGAAATTTTAATCTCATGTAATTGAAAAAATTACTCTGTCTTAAAACAACCATATGATGGGATCTTCATTATCGTCGTAGCGAAGAAAATCTATTTTGACAGTCTTCCGAATAAAGGAACTAGATAATTGACTACATGAAGCCTTTAATCGAACAGTTGGCGTGTTATAAGAGGCTACGAGATCCTCCATTTTTTCGGGTATATGTTGTCGAAGGGCGGAATTCTCAGCTAGCTTACTAGTATGAATGGAAACTATTCCACCACGTCAGTAAGTTTGGTGAGAGCTTCTGTTAATTGGCTTAAAAGTGCTCCTTGTCCTGAAGCTTCTTCCAAGGCTTGTTCCATTTATTTGATTCATTGGTCCATTCCCAGGCTCTGATACCACTTTGGTACAGCCGAGCTAATTATTTTTCCCTGCCTATTTTTGGAATTAACAGAGAAAGAAAGATGAAATGATAACCTCATTGGAGGAAGCTTTATCTCTAGCAACAAAGTGAAAAAATATGGTCATACAGTCTGCTTCCCTTCATTTATTCATCAACTTAATTAGAATAAAAACAACAATAACAATTATCCTTAAAAGATAGAAATAAAATACTTGGATAAGAAATTCATATATAGACACGTATCAAAATATCTCTTTCTCAGTACATATTTCACTCTTATGGACAAAAACCCTAATCTCGCCAAACTTCTTTATTATGTCTGATTATTTTCTTTATAACTCCCCTAGCTTACAATGACTTAAATATCGAAGAATGTTTGACAGATATTATACCCATGTGCACACCATAGTTTCTTTGTCAGACCAGTGTGACATCTCTCATCAACAGGATTTAGGGTTTTGTTGTTGTTGTCAAGGCATACAATTAATTACAAAGTGCAAGGTATACAGACGATTATACCAACACCAACACATGTGTTATTGTTATATATGTTTAATAGCTACACGAAGACAATGGTTTCATAACCATGAATCTCAAATATGGTACGAAATTACTGTTAGGACAAATAAAAGCTCATATATAATATAATACGGAGAGACATTTATATTTTTGAAAGCAACAGAGATACTTTCCACCATATGAAGTACTTTTCTGAAAGGGTTTGTCAAATGTGAGAATAAAATTTAGGTTTATTCCAAAACTGATCATATATCATTAATTAAACACAATCATGTGTACATATATTATTGGTGCTCATTGAGTCTATTATGTACGTACTTCAACGACTTGTTCTGTCAAGCCTTTTGAAAAAAACAGAGCTCTAAAAGTCCTGTATTGCATGCTCTAAAAAGAGTTTGGTGAATGGGTTTACTTGTATCTGTGTGGACTAATTACTCAGAACCAACAGTATTTTGGGGCTTATAGAAATATGACCAAATTTTGGGCCCAATTTCAGTAAATGCCCCTTTGTCAAATATTATAGCAAAATGTCCAGTATATATGCATATATACCAAGTATAAAATTGTATATACCAAGTATAAAAAATTATATACCCAGTGCATTTCAGTACAGTAACTAAAATTAGTAGATATGTGTATCTACCAAGTGTAAAAATATATATACCTGGACATTTAGCTATAAAATTTTAAAAGTGGACATCTACTTAATCAAACTAAAATTTTGGTCATCCACCTAAATTTCTCCAGCATTTTTTTTCCACAAGATTTAATAATTGATTGGCAGATTTTAAGGAAATCTTGAGAGTCCTAAGAATTTAGGAGCAACAAAAATGGAAATAGAATGATATATTGTGGAAGTGTTTGACAATCCTTTAATGAGTAGATATTTGCATGAAAGTATGCAAGAGTTCATGAGAAACTTTTACTTTCTCCTTGTTTCTTGGTAAGTGATATTTCATAAAGATCTATATTGTATATGCATCAGCATTCCAAAAGCACATGGCAATGTGGTTATAAATAGCGGTATACTAATAATAACAGAAAAACCTTCCTTCAACTCGCTTCTCTTGTAACTCCTATATTTTAGTTTTCCATTTCCGCCGAAGTGGAGACCCTTTGGATCTTACTCTGTGCTAGGACCTTTCCTTTTTATTTTCTTAATCTAAAATAATCATTTGTTACATGTGAAGGCATATATTATCATAAATCTAGGTATTTTTTCCAACCTAATTATAAATTTATGTGAGTTTTTTTTCGTGCATTAATTTTATGTAAATTCTTTTATTCTATTTTTTTTTAGATTTGAAACTTTTTAGATCCAATCTAGAAAATTATATAATGTAGAAGATTGATTTTTATATGAAAAGAAGTGACACAGTAGCACTCGGAAGAGCAAATTCTAGTAGAGGTAATTTAAATGAGAGAAGAGGAATTGATATCTCATAGAGTTCTTTTTGTGTCCTAATGTTGGGTTATGTACATTGTTTTCTCCCTAATCGTTACTAAGAATCTAATAGTTTTATCGGTTTTTTGTTTGCGGTTATATATGAGTACTTTTGTATTTCAATCTTCAAATCGATTTGTGATTGTGATATGCTTATTTGATCAATTAGGAAATTCTTATTTTATTTTTTTAAAAAAATGGAAATAGTAATGACTAGGAAGCACAAGACAATGAAGTTAATTATTTAAAGGTATAATGTCAATAATTATTCTCTCTTCATCTTTTTTAACTTCTGTCTTTCTAGATTTCCATTCCATCTGAGGGGAAGATCCTCCTTAGGATCTCTCTCCGGTAGGATTTTTCCTTTTCTTATTTACTTTCAATAATCCTTCCTTATATATGAAAGCATTTGTCATCTTCGATTTATATTTATAGGTATTTTATCCCACCTGATTTTATATTTGTATTAATTGATTTTATTAGTATTTTGTCTCACATGATTTTAGAGCTGTATAGATTTAATTGGTTTTAATTAGTTTTACCTAATTTTGTGTATTTTTCTTTTAGATCATAAAGATCTCAGTTTCAAATGTACAAGATCATATAATGTCGATTGTTGAAGAATGATTTCTACAAGAGATATGTCATAGAATCAATCAAAAGAGCCAACTCTGGTGGCAGAGGATGATTTAAAAGAGTGAAGAAAAATCTCTCATATGGCTCTAGTTGTATCCCATGTTAGATTATGTATTTCCTCCCTGAGCGATCTTTATTAGAATCCAATGGTTTCATTGATTGTTTGTTTACTGTAATGGGTACTTTGTAACTTGATTCTCATATCGACTAACATTTGTTGTTTGTTTATTTGAATAGCTTATATATTTAAATTTTCAATTTAACCCGACTTTAGAATTAGCACTATAACGAAAGACAAAAAAAAAAAAAAAAAAAAAGAATAAAATATTGTGATACTAAAATTTTGTAATAAAAACTCACACCAGTGGTACGGCATCATTAGCTAGATGAAATGCATACTACAGTATAAATTTTTAGTACAAAATTTTGTTCTCTCTATCGTTACTCAAAAAAATTACTTAGCATCCCATAGCAATTCTTTGACTAATATTGATTTAACAATTAAATGATCATGAACACCATATTCTGTAGAAAATGTGTTAATTAGCATTTTGTTTCCGCCGCCTATACAGTAAAAGCCAAAAACACATGCAACGTTTTGGTTTCTTTTTTTTTTTTTTTTGAAGGGACAACGTTTTGGTTTCTTATACAATGTATTTACACACATAATATTATAACATACTTTTAGAGAGAGATATATATATATACACGTATTTATATATAGATAAATACATAAATATATTTAGTATTTAGTAGTTCAACGGAATCCTAGCTCTCTCCCTAATAAGCTTAAGCCATATACGGATAATAAGAGGGGAAAAAATGTTGACCTTAGACTGTTGACCACGTTCATGAAAGCTGGCTCAAAAGCGGCTCTTAATAACTAACCATTTTGAGTTTTGACATTGAAAAACAAGGTAGATAACGCGGAAACTTGAATCTGTCTGCTAGTGGCTTTCTTGCCGTTCAAGATCAAGGACTTCAACTATTTTATTTCCTTGGATTCTGACCTAATTTAATTAATATGTGTGTGTGTATATATATATATATGCTTATTCTAAAGTCTACTTTGAATTAAAAAAAATAGAATAGAAAAAAGAAAAGTCTCCTTGATTCCTTTAAACTTTCACATGTGATGTTTTCAAAGTTGTGGACATTTTAAACCTGAACAATTTGAAGAAAAAAAACGACAATTTTCTTGACTCGAAATGGAGTTCACATAGGATCATAATTTATTTATTTATTTTTTAGTGAAACGATCATAAATTTAATGCAACCTTTATTTTTAAATGATTAATAAATAGTTACGTATTAATTTTGGCTTTACATATCACTGATCATAGAGGCCTGAAGTGGTATGACTTGGCACAAAATCTTGCCTAAAAAGTCCTTCTAGTACCCTACCTAACTACTAATAAAGTGGGGAATTTACACCTAGTTAGGATCTATTAAACCCTTGTGATGAAAAATGGGACTCACTTATTAATGTTTTTAAAACTAATTCTCATTGTTATTTTACACATATAAAATTATTTGGATACCCTATTTCTCCAACAAACTCAAACTACTTCAGTTATCACCGTCGGTCCCGACCCTGACCCCGACGGCGGCGCCTCCGCACGACTAAGGTCGAAATTGGCGCCTCTGCACGACTAAGGTTGAAAAATTTCGACCGTGATCGAACTTGTTCGGCTGCTTCTTCTGGTTGTTCCGATCATTTTTCGACCGGTGGCTGGAAAATTTTGACCCCAGTCGAAAATTTTCGACGGGATCGAAGCCTTCGATCTAAAATTTTCGATCTGCATGTGACCGTAATCGAACAATTTCGACCGTAGTTAAACATGGTCAGCCGTCTTCCCAACGCTACCTCTGTCACTTTTGGTTTTTTCAACTTTATTGAAAATTTTCGGCTTAGATCGAGTTAAAAGTAATTTTGGAACTCTAAAATATTCATTAAATGGTATAGCAATAAAAGTCCTATTTTTGTAAATAATTTATAAGTTGTCCATTTTTCATCATATGTATTAAAAAGAGAGTCAAAATTAATAATCTCCCATTTGCGAGGAAAGTTATGAGATCAATACCATGTTAAATATATATATATGTACGTATTGATATGATTAAACAAATTATGATTAAGCAACATAAAAAGATTTTTAAAAGTATTATGATCATTCTTTCCCAAAAAAAAAAAAAAAGAAAGTATTATCATCATGGTCTGCAGGTTTGTGGCCCAAGAGAGTGTCTCGATAATTAACGTTGACGGATGGCTTTAATTTGTTTTTATTTTACTTGCATGACTTAAAAAATCGAACCACGCATAATATATAATGTGTACTGTATATTAGGCACCAATCTCGTAAATTTTTTTTTTTTTTCACTTATGTAGTATTGTTTTACCTAATTAAAATTCATATTATGTGTCTTTTTATAATAAAAAGATAGAGAGAGTATTAAATAGTATTTTTTTTCCTAACTACTTAGATTATTATAACTGTTAGATGATGATCCAACGGCTGAAAAAAAAATCACCCAAAAAATACGTATAGGATAAGTACCCATACATATAATATAAAATGACTAAATTTGGGCCCAATTTAAGTAAATGTCTATTTTTCAAATGTTATAGCAAATATCCAGTACACATATTTATATAGCAAGTATAAAATATTATACACCAAGCATAAAAATTTATATACTCAGTATACATTTCAATACATTAACTAAAATTGGTAACATACATATCTAACAAGTGTAAAAATATATATACTTAGATATTTAGCTATAAAATTTAAAAAATAGACATCTACGTAATCAAATTTAAAATATTCGTCATCCACCTAAATTTCTTTATAATATAATTTTCATATAACTAGCTCCAATTCAAATGGTAGGATACCAACTTAAAAATAAGAATAATAATAATAATACAAAAAGGAAAGCATAACTTTCTGTATTTATTGTAATCGGAAAAAAATAAATAAAAAAAACAAAACGAAGGTTAATATAGAAGAAAAGATGATATCATTTAATTATAATCTTGAGAAAAAGAGGCAGAAGAATAGACTACTAGTACTATGGTTAAGAGACTTAATCTTATTATGAGTCTAGAAGAAAAATAGGTGTATGGATTAAACTTATAAGAGGTCCCTAAACTTTTTTTACTCTAAAAATGGTCTTTGAATTTTTTTATACGACATCTGAGAGTTGAACTTCTACTTTATCCACTGAGCTAGCCTTAGTTATATGTATTCAAGTATACGACTAATTGTATTTTTTTTTAATTTTTTTTAGGTGAAACTTCCAGCTAATTTTATAGCAAGGAACACATTTTCTTTGTTTCCCTTTTCTTTTTTTTAAGAAAAGGAACACTAATTTTGTACACAAACTAACTTGTAGCGTTTATTTTTTTTCAATAACATTAAATAATCACTCCTTAAAATAGTGTAATATTTCGGTATAAAAAATTAAGTGCTCTATCAGAACTAATATTTGTACTCTTAATTAACTAACGAAATAAAATCACTATAAACAAAATTTTCTTTAGTGCATTGCAGACAAAAAGGTAGTCATCATAAACTCTTTCAGAAACGGAAAACGTGGTATAATTTATAAGCTACTTTGCTCTTTGAATCTCAGTCTACACAAGAAGCAAATAATTGAATAAATAACGTGTACTCAGCAAAAAAAAAGATAAATAACTGTATTTTTAGCAGAAAGATAAAAGATAAACGTGCAATAAGACTAAAAGACAAACAAAGTTTGTATTTTTATCCAAAAAGAATATGTATATATTTTTAGACCGAGTCATCAAAAATTATCACGATTTTTTGTTAAAACTCACAAAAATTAACCTCAAAATGAATTTTTAACACATAAATGACCTCGTAACATCTCAAAATTTAATGATATGTTATTTTAAACTATACCCAGAACTAATTGGAGAAGAATGAAGAGAGAAGAGAGGGAAATAATGGGTTTGATGGCGATGTTAGAGATGAGAGTGAGATTTTCTTATCTTATTCTTTTTCTTCCTTCTTTCAGTTATCTTTTCTCGTATTATCTTATAATTTTAGCTCCTCATACGACTATTAATTTGAAGAATTGAGATACATAGAATCATAGAAGCATGGAGCAGAAGAAATTTCGGCTTGTTTAAAGAGAAGAGAGGCATATGATTTATTGAAAATAAATGTGATTTTTCAGGTGATATATGCATATTTTATAAAATTTTATTGAAAAGAGCACAGGAAATAAAATATGCCTATTATGATGCATATTTAACCTAATTTCTCCTTTCTTTCCATGTGTTATTTTCAGCATCGGGGATGAGGATCATTTCTATAGTTCTTTTTCAAAATTTTGAATCAGCTTTTTTTTTTAAAAAACAAGAAAATTGCACGTGCTGCACGTGCAACTCGGATATAGAAGCCATGATAATTGATGTACTGAAACGTTGACACGTAGTCTCCAGCTAGAAGACCGATATTGCACACGTGTTTCACGATGACAACGTTGATTGTTGAGGGAACTGTTGAGCGTGACACGTATGACATACAAAGCAGTCCTCTACGACTGTTTTTGTTCCATCCAAAACGGATGTAGAGATTCCGAACTTAGCGACGTGACAGTAACCTACAGTATCCAGTGACTTATAAGAATGCGCCACGTGTGATTCGCTATCCCTGCAATGCATTACTTTGGAGGTGGATTGTGATCATTATCATCTCACGAGTTGTGGACAGCCGTCAGCTCTTGTGACCTTGTCCTCTCAACTTTGGAAAAACTATCCATATCATCAATGGCATATTATCATTTTCATACTATTTTGAGACTTTGTTTAAATGATATTTTATATTTTATTTATTATTAATATTAATTTCTAAATTTAAGATTTATTATAGATTTATACCTGTAATAATTTAGAGCAGTTAATTCAATAAGATGCCGTCTAAAAAATTAAAAATAAAATGTGTAAAAACTTATCCGAGAATATTTTATTAAGTCAACTCGGTAAATTAACTGCTCTAAATTAGTGTCAGAGTATAAATTTGTAACAAATTTTAAATCTAACAGTCAATGTTGATAATAACCAAAACACAATGTAAAAATTGAATAAAGTGGCCAAATACAAGTTATAAAAATGATACTTTTCCTCAAAACTTTTAGCCCCAAGACAAGAAAACTCTTACAAAAAAAAAATAATAATAATAATAATTACATATAATAAACGAAAAATTCCATCTAGAAATAAAATTTTTCTCGTGGAAATAAATTGTAGGAATTATGCTTATTATAATTATTTTTATGAGAGTATTGAACCATTAATGGTTTTTTATGAGAGTAATATTGAACCATGAAATAACTTGTCTTATCAACTCTACTTCTTTTGCAAATTATGTGATCAAGTTTTAGTTATCAATAGAGTGCTCTTCTGCATAAGATAATGTGCTTTTTTTTTTCAGCATGCGGTTCTTCTTCATTACAAAAAGAAGAACAAAATTGAGAGAGAAATCATTAAGTGATGATCATTGAAGATTACTATTCGAGATAAATAAAATTAATACGTAACAAGAAAGAAGTGATAGATCAGTTTGAAAAATTGCAAGTAAATTAATTTAGTGAAAAGTTAAAAGTCATTTATATTAGGAAAGTTCTTAAAAAAAATAGTCCTCTAATTTTAGGTAAAATTATCGATTAATCCTGTGTTTTCATAAGTAACAAAAATATTAACAAATTAATACAAATGTTATGTTTTTATCTAGTTTGGTCAAAATTGACATATAAAAGAGAAAAATAAAAGACTTCTACTCTAAACTTGCAACCAAACAAATACTTACCAAAACAGTAATTAAGATTAATAACAAGGTTTAATGGAAAAGGAAAAAACAAGAAACAAATCTCATACATGTTTAATTCTTTTTTTATCAATTTTTCAGTTAATCTTGGTCATTTAAAAAAATTAATTACTTTTGAGTGTGGAATTTATCAATTTGTTAATCCAATAAAATATTTCATTATCTATGACAAATGGGGGATAAATTGCAATTCAGCTTCACCTAAATATCCAAGGTAACACTTTCATATCCAAGGGGTAATATTTAATATCCAAGGACTAACGATTATTCAGTAAGTATTTGTTTTTATTTGTTTTGCTTAATTAAAAATCAAATCATCACACACTTTTTTTCATGTTAAAAGGTGGAGAGAGAAAAGTATTAAAAAATAGATATTCATCTTTATTTTTTTTTTTCTAATTATTCAAATTATAATAGCCGTTAGATAATGATCGAACGACTAAAAAAAATAAATATAGATAATTAAAAAAAATACCTATTAGATTGGAGCCATTATATATAGATATATATTATATATAGAGCCCTATTATTAATTTGATTTATAATTTCCTATTTTGTTTCTTCTCTTCTTATTTTATTAGAATGTTCAACAAACTCCATTTGTTAGTGAATATGTGAAGAGATCAACCAACGGTTCTTACAGATAATACGCTGTACGTACAAGAAATTGACATAAATAAATTTTATAATCAAACATGGGAAAAAGCCAAGGCTACTCAATTAAAAAATTGCCATTAATTTGGAGTAACATCAAATAATAATCTCATGCACGAATTTATGAATTCGTACAGGAAATATATTTATTCTGGAGGAAAAGAAATATTTGAACTTGCATATAATTAATTTATTGAGATGAAATATTACTAAGCTTTAACATACTCTAAGGGAGGGTCTTAAGCTTGCTTTTGATCTCTTTGTCCACCGTGTGGACAACGATTTTGAAGAATTTTATGTCAGCAATTATTGTGCTATAAAACTTTTATCTGTGAAAGGTCCAACTCTTAATGATCTTTCCAATTTGTCCAATTAGCTTGGTAATATTATAGCTACAGATATATTTCCTATCAGGGAAAACTTACAACCTTGTTCATTTTTTGTCTCATTCTATTTCAGATCATGTACAGGTTAATTGTTTCTCGCTCGTAGGGGTGTTCAAAAAACCGGTGAACCGCACCGCACCGCACTGCATTGAAATCAGTGTTTTTTTTTATTTGCAGCCAATGATGATTTGGAAATCGCCGAACCGATTGATACGGTGCGGTCTGCGATTTTGGCCTAATTTAGTTAGTGTCGAACCGAACCGGCCGAAAATGTGTAATATGTATATTTTTGTTATAATTTATATATAGTTGATTACAAGTAGAAATGGCCCAACTCAATATATGTAAGCCCAAATAAACACTGAGCGGGTTCCTCTTCACACTTTACTCAGTCACTTACTCCAAGTCTCAATACTCAGAAACTGCCGCAGCCCTCCCACTCACTCTGTCACTCTCTCTTCTCTTCGTTCACAGTAACCACCAGCCAAGTCTTTGATCTCGCCATCAATCTCTCTCTCATGATCTCGTCATCTCCATCTGTCTCTCGTAATAAGGTAACAACTGGTTGCCCTCAACATCCAGGGACGTCGGCCTGAGACGCAGCCCAGCAACATCTAGCAACGCCGCCCCATCCGTGTAGCAACGCCGCCCCGTCTGTGCAGCAACACTGCCCCGTCCGTGCTCGTCGTCTCTCTCGCTCAGTCTCAGGTACTCTGAGCTCTATCTCTCACTCAATCAGTGTCCCGCGTCTGACTCGTACGGAGCTCCAGCTCTTACTCAAGTCACTGTCTCTCGAAGAGCTCAAGCACTCGTCCCTCAGTCGCACTTTCTCAGTAGCTCTTCTCTCTCTCTTCCTCAGCAGCTCGCAGCCCTCAGCCACTCTCTCTCTCTCTCTTAGCAGCTTGCGGCCCTCAGCCACTCCCTCTCTCTCATCTCTCTCTCCAAGAGCTTAAGCTCTTAGAGACTCGATTAGTTAATACTATATTAATCTCATTAATTTACTCGCTGGGATTGCAATATCTAAAATGATTGGGATTAGGATGTCTTTCTACCTAGAATTTATTTGTTCAAGTGACAGAATAACATCATAGATATATCTAAAAATTAAAATGATTAATTTGTCGTTCATCAATGCTTAAATCCATGTAAAATGTGTTACAGAACCAACATGTGAAATTGGTTAAGTACATTTATTTCCTAAAAGCACATTTAAATTTTCTTTTGAAACTTCGTTACTTTTCTAATTCGTTTGTAAAAATTCTAGTTACTCTAATTTTAATTACAATATTAGATTCTCGCTCCCCTTAGTGTGGTTGATAAATTTTGTTCTTTACTCTGTGTTCTTGATTACATGATTTTTATTTTTGATTCTATGTTGGTGTGTATGTGATATGTGTTTGATAGACGAAGATGGTTTGTGTTTACATTAACTGTTAAATAAGGTTGAATGGACTAATTACTTTAATTTTAAGGTAAATGATAAAATAAATGTGCTGATTTTATGCTATTATAATTACTAACAATGTTATTAGTATTTGGTGCTTGTTTGTACTTTTAATTTTGTGTATAATATGTGATTATATTGTAATTTTATGTTTGTTATATAGAGATTAGTAGCAATATGACACCTTCTGTAAAAAATCTCACCCAAGTGGTCAATATCCTCAGATCGAACCCAGAACTTATCACCTCTTATCCAACTTGGAACCAGGCTCTGATACTACTTTGTGATGATCGAAACTTCAGAGACCAATGAAAAAAACAATAAAACAAAGCAACAAGAGAACTATGAACACTAGATTTATAATGTTTTAATTTCCAATCTGGAGATCTATATCCAGTTTGCCTCAGGCATTATTAATCTACTATATTCAAGTCTCAGTACAAAGTTTACAAAGCTAGCTTCGAATCAAGACTCTCTTGAACACTCTGCCTAAATCCCCTTATACCTTTCCCCACAAGGACTCTAGGAAACCTTTAAACCAAAACGTTTTCTCTCTTAACTCTTACAGCTAAAAGCTCACCACTACTCTGTTAGCTATTCCAGAGTCATAAAGCTATTTATACACTTATTCTCACCAATACAAGTGTACAGAACTAACTACTAAAACTAACTCCTACAGTCAGTAGCCTAACAACTAACTCTGTAACTGAAACTTAACTAACTATAACTAACTGATTTAATGACCAGCCTCAACAAATTTCTTAATAGAAAGTAGAAGATAAAGAGAAAATCCCCAGAGAGTAGGTAAGTATTGCCATAGCTACAACTTTAAGTAAGACTTTTTTTCCCACTGATAGAGAAAATCTTTCTCGACCAGAGGTTGTAACTCATTCCAAATTTTTTTCTTAATCAGTTGAAAAGAGTACCTCTTTCTACTTCACACCATATAAGGCAAGCCCAAGTATTTTGCATGAGAACAACCAGCTGCAAGATCCAATATTTGTTGTATATCTGACCAAATTTCATTATCTGCATTAGGACTAAATGAAATGAAAGACCTATAGAAGTTTGCTACTATCTAGAAGCCTACTCATATACCTGTAAAAGTTCATAAATTTTTCCACCCTCACATTTGTTAGCCTGATAAAAGATGAAACTATCATCTGCAGATAACAAATGTAAGACTCTAGGACCTCATCATTTATAAGCAAACTCCATAAGCTCATTCCTTCTTTTAGTTCATTAATTAAAGTCACGACTCCTCAGTGCAAATCAGAAATAAATAGGAGAAATGGGACAACCTTGTTGAAGGCCTCACTTGGATATAACTTCGCCCATTGGTTTCCTATTAAAAATGAAGGAAAATTTAGGAGTTGAAATACATTTCGTAACCAAATTCTTCCAATTTCCAAAAAACCAAACTTTTTCATCATGGCATCAATAGACCTCCACTCAACCATTTCATAGGTCTTACTTATATATAACTTTACTTAAATCACCACACGAAGGAAAACTTTTAAATGATTTGCTAGAGCATTGGTGATTATCTTGTAAGCTACATTACACAAACTGATCGGTTACAAACTTCTTAGGATTCTTAATTTTAGAAATAAGCCCAATGTATGAAGAGTTTAGAGCTTCTATTGACTCCTCATTATTAAGAACATTGAGACATGGGCGGGTAATATTCCTCCCAATAATCTCTAATTCTTCTAATAAAAAACTACTTCATACCCATCTGGACTGGGAACCTTTGTAGGGCCCATGCCAAAGAGAGCCTATTTAACTTCATCTTCAGTGAAAGGAATTAGCTAAAAAATCTCAAAAGCCTATGGCGACTATAGTTTTTTGTCGTTACAATTGTGGGCTCTATTGTGACGATATTTTATTATAGCAATAGATGTCGTCACAACTGTTGAGAATATACCCTAGAAAATAGTTTCTTTATTAGGAATTTTGAACAATATTTATTGGATTTAAATATTATCTATTTATTATCAATAAATTCCATATTATATCACAATTATATACATGTGATGTTTATGTTTTCTATTATGCAAATGTCTAAAAGTTTCCATGATTAATAATGAGTAATAAAGAATTGTTCATGTGAAGTGTTCACATATGGGAGACTAAATTTTTATTTCATTATGTTTAAATAAAAGTTCACAATCTGCAAATAAAGATGGAATACTTTATTTTGCTATAGAATGTAGTGTTATTTATTTTAATGGGATTGTTAAAGTCTCCAATCATCGAAATGTCTGACTTCGGATAGAAACACTAAAGCATTATAAGAAAGTTATAAGTGCATTGAACTGAACCAAGTGAAAATAGAATTTGAGGTTAAGTGTCGTAACTCAATATTCTTTCTTTCACTAATCTAGCACTATTGCAAAATTACTTTAATCCTAGTGATTGACGGACTTGCTTTCATGAGTTTTATCTTTTTGACTTACTAAAGGACTAGTTCCGATTATATAGTTCGAATTCTGGTATCTTGGAGGATAAGATTTGTGAATTAACGAGAGCGTCTTTCATGATTTGGACACCATGCATATAATGTCACTTTGAATTTTTTTTAAGGACTTGGATAATAAAAAATCAGGCACTAGATATTCACTTTGTGAATTTAACTGTGTTTGTATGGGTAGTTTCAAACACTGCAGTTAATTATTATCCATTAGATGAAAAATAGCAACTCAAAAATAAATATGTACTAGAGAGGTAATGTGATAATTTCACATCACTAGTACGGCATTGCATTGGAGGTATATCTGCAGGTATAGTACATACTAAATGGATCAAGTTAATTAAAGTGTTAATTAGCTTCACAAAAAATATATGACATTTAGTCTAAGAGTGCAATATTAGGCCTATAGTGGAATGCCCCAATATTAATGGACAAGGCTCAGTTATAATTAAGAGTTAATTATAACTATGGATAGCTGGTCCATTAGAGTTTAGACTATTTGGATCCATAAGGTTCCCTGTCTAGCTCATACATAGCCCAATAATTAATTGAATGGTCAGTTGAGCCTAATGGACCCAATAGGATTTACACCTCTCTAATACTTAAGAGAAAAATTCTCCTAAGCCTCTGTACAGTAGCTACACGCCTACTACATTTATAGTAACTGTGCTTAATGTGATACAGAGAGAAAAAGAGAGAGTGAAAGAGTCGAGCTACCGCAGGAGAAATCCTGAGCTTGTTCATGTTCGTCGAGGGAGAGATATCCATGGTCATAGACATGCAATCAAAGAGAAAGAAGAGCGTCTCCCGGATCGTCTGCTCATTTCTTGTTGGGGATCAAGAAGGTGCTCATACACTGGATTATTCAACTGGCTCTGAAAAATAGATGGAAAGGCTCAATGGTTGTGAAGTACTTCTAGGTTTTATCTGAACCAAGATTTATGAATTAATTTATGTCAGATCAACGATCCTACGTTTTGTTTTGTAAAGTTTCAAGAAAAATTTTAAAATACTAATTCTGCTGCGTTCTTGATTTGTTTACAAAACTGCGGAAATCGTTTTTGGCAAAATCGTTTTTCGAAATCTTTTATCAGAATTTCCAGCAGCAATAAGAAATTTTTGTTGTATACTTCGAAATCTCGACGTTAGAAACACAAAGTTGCAAGCATAAACTAAGATAATATCTTCCTTTCTTTTTCTCCCCTCCACTCCCTGCGAAAAGAACCAACTGCAAATATACTTAATGTAATAACTCCTAAAATTACAAAATGGAATAAATCGTAATACTACAAAATATTTTCCTTCTAAATGTGCTCTTTTTGTGATCTCGTTTTCTGCAGCTGTTCTGCAGCTAAGGTTGTGCAATTTTAGGACTTGAGTGTTAAATTCCTTTCCCAATATGTGAGGTCGTGTTTTTCTTTTTCTCTCTCTTTTTTTTTTCTTTTGCATATACACACATATATATATAAATATATTTTCTTTTCTTTTAGCTGGGTTTTCTATGGAAAGTAATAATTATGGATGAAATTGGGTGGGGCTATGGAAGGACTTTTCTATATTGGAGGAAGAGGAGGTTTTTGGTATGGACGATGAATTAATGAACAAGCATGATGATATCATAAAATTTGTCTAGTAGCAACTAGCAAGGCTTTTCTATTGGAAGACCTTTCATAAAGGGGCTTTCAAAGAGCATATGAAGCATCGACGGAATGTTAAAGAGGATTTGAATATTAGAAAAGTTGTGATGGATAATTTCTTATTCGACCTTAGTATTTGTGCTAAAAGAGAATGTGTTCTTTTGGAGGAACAACTGTATATTAACAGAAATTTGCTTATGTTGAAACTTTTAGAGGATTGCAGTGATTTAGAGAGAGGTGAATTCCTCCATACCTACTTTTGGATTCAAATACAAGGTATTCTATTATGTGGCATAGCCAAAGATATTGGATTATTATTAGGTAGTAAAGTCAGCAAGATAGTTTCTGTGGAAAAAGATGAGTTGAGTAGTTGTATCATTCATTTGTAAAGATTCGGGTGATTGTCGATACTCAATATCACCAAACCATTGAAAAAGGGGCCAAATTCGATTGGATACTAATGGTGAGATGTTTTGGATAGATTTCAGGTACGAAAAGTTGCAAAATTTCTATTTTGCTTGTGGTCATATTGGGCATATTGTTAATAAGCATCTTGAAGAAATTACACAGAAGATGACATAAAATCTGAAGAAGGTTAGATCAAAACTTGAAAGGGTTTATCTGGATCTACAATCACAAAGAATTAGAAGAAGTTTTAAAAACTAAGTAATTGGAGAAGTTATTACTCACTAAGTAGTATTATTGGAGATAACATGCCCCCTGCAAAGTGGCTTATGGTAGGAGATGCTAATACGAAGTTTTTTCGTAAAAAAATCTTACTGAAAGAAAAAGAATTTCATCTTAGAGTTAGAGGATGAATTGGACAAGTGAAGCGATAATATCCATAAAATCATGAGTATAATGGTGAATTATCTTCAAGAACATTTTCTCCTCTAATTAGTCAAGTAGTGTTAACCTAGTCTGAATCCTCAATGTTATCTAGATGTGGGTTAATAATGCTATATGAATAAAGGACAACAGAAGGTACAAATTGAATAAAGTATCAAAACATAAGATATAAAAATGATATTATCTCTGTATATAAACGTTTCTTCATTTATATGCATTGCACAACTATTTTATCATAAAATCTTTGACTGTAACTACAAATAAAGGATCATCAACATTAATTAATGTTCCCTTGTGTTATTTGAATAATATCATTATTTTACTGTTAAGACATTGATCACACTAATATTTCATTGTTTGATCTATTGCGACGACTTGAGGTAAAAAATCGCGGCAATAGACGAAAAATTGAAAAGTCCATGTTCCGTGCTGTAGTCACAGGAAAATTTCAAAAAATAAAAATATCTGGACCTGTTGCTACGACATATGTCGTAGCAATAGGTCAAAACGTCGCGGCAATAGGTGAAAAAAAATTGAACCTATTGCGACGACAATAGCATTTACATGTTTTTTAAAAAGTAAAAATAAATCATAAAATTAGTGTAAAATATTTTTCAAAGAATAAAAGTCTATTGTAACGACAAATATCGCGGCAATATAGCTCAATTAAAATAGGACTAGAACCTCTTCTTCTTCCCCATTCTTTATTTTTCTCTTTTCTTCCATCTCTCTCACTCTCTCTATCTCTTTCTAACATCTACGCCCACCCCTCCACCCCACTTCACTCTACCCCATCTCCACCGCTCTAAATTCCTCCACCACCACCATAAGCTCCACCGGAGCTTCTTCCTTGGGTAAGCCACAATTTCTGTCTCCCACTCTCTAATTTGGTTATTTTAAGTATTTTTTTAAGTAGCTTTCTAACATTCTTCTTTTTCAGATTTTATAATATCCTATTATTAGCAAAGTGAGGTTAATAAATTATCTTTTATTTCTAATAATTTTATTTCTATCTATATTGAGTTTGTTCTAATTTTAGGAGTTTTAAATTGGGTGTGGTTTTTAGGATGTTGATATAGTATATGGTTTTTAGGTTTTGGAAGGTTTAATTTTGATATCGGTTATGATTTAGGTATTTTGGTTGTAAAAACTTTTATTATAATTTAATTTTGGTAGTTTTTTAATGTTTTATATATATTTTCGAATCTGGGTATTTGAACTTTTTAGCTATTTATTTTTTAAAATTTATTTATATATATTTTTAGAATATGTCATGGCAATATAGACTATAATATTGCGACAATATGAAAAGTCTCATGTCGTCGCGATTGAGTTATATAAGTTATAACGATAAATTATTGCAATGGCACTAGACTATTGTTGTGACTTTTTGAGCTATTGCCGCGACTTAAGTCGGGGCAATATCTCTCATTTCTTGTAGTGAAAATTTAGTTTTAATTGCATATTAGTTATATTATTATGAATTAAGATGAAAAAAAAAATTGCATTGACTTCTCTTATCTTGTGTTTAAATTACAGTGAGATTCTTTGAACTAAAAATTATTTGTATTAATCCTCCTAGAAGTAACTTGAAGGAAAAAAAAAAAAAAAACAAATACCCTATCATTTAGTTAAGTCGGACAACCCTCAATTAGATTAATGTTTTTTCTAATAAAATAACATTTAATTGTTTATTCTTTTTTTTTTTTTTTGAATAACATGGTTAAATTGCAAATTCTTATTAACTTTTCATTATTTTTTAAATCCAAAGTGTTAATCGAATTTTTTTTAAGGAAAAATTTATATATTATTAGTTAAACAAATATTCACTTTAATTTTTTCATAAATTTGAATGTCATTTTCCGTCAAAAGACGTGCGACATAAAAAGTTGAACAATAACTCCAAAAGTCCAAACCGTTGTGTTTCATTTTGATACCTGTCATTACCAAATATCACATAACTGTTAAAATACAGATCACATATTGGATAGTATGTCAAATTTTCCCTCCAAAAAAAAAAAAAATGGTGTGTCAAAATTGGAGTACATGTTGAGAGAAAATTAAGTGGATGGCTAAGTTTTTAAATTGGTCAAATAACTGATATAGGTAAATGTTCATTTCTTTTAAAGTTTCAATTGTAGAATATAATGTACTTTTATTTTAAATTTCAATTGTAGAATATAATGTACTTTTATTTTTGTCATCAACTGAGTTAGATATTTAATTATAAACTTTTAGATTTAGTCATATACTAAAGTTTTGAGGTAAAAACTGGTCAAATAACTCATCATTGATTTTGCTCAAATGTTATCTTACACTAATACTGCATCAAAAGTGGTATATCCTAGATTTGTCTTCAAAAGTATTCAATTTTGACCTAGAATAAATTACTATATTAATACTTAATAACTATATAGAGAGGACGCGTCTACAGTAGGGGCGCCCCTACGTAGGGCCCTGTCTATTCACCGTTGGATGGGAATCTGTATATAAATAGATTCTCCACAGATTCCCGTTATTCCCCACAGATTCCCATCCAACGATAATTAAGGCATGACCCTACGTAGGGACGCCTCTACCGTAGCCATCCCCAGAGAGAGAAAGTTTTATTTCGGTCCTCATAAAAATTTCAATATTTTCTATGTTGTTCCTTAAACTTTAAATATTGTTCTCCACTAGTCCATTTGGCACTTATTTAAATAAATTGAAAGGAAAAATAGTAATTTCACGCAACAATATGCAAAATTATTATTTGTCCCCAAATTGTTTTTTTGGTCCCCAGAACCTTAAAACAAGTTTCATTTCTGTTATGATTTAAAGGAAAACGTTAAAGAATGATTAATGATCGAAAGAATATATTAAAAATTTTAAGAAGAAAATGAGAATAAATATGGAGACTAAAACTTGATTTTCTATTTAAAGACCAACCAAATAATTAAATCCTTTCGACCGAACTTGGTTGAGGATTTGGGGATTTTGAAGACTTTTTGTGCTCCTTGCCGTTCTTCTAAAGCGCTAGAATTCTCCATGTTAATTGGTCCTTGCTGTTGCTGGATTAGGTTGGAGTTAATGAGGATGAAGCGACTAATCTTGTAGTCCAGGTTCTTTTGGTTGTGGTGAAGTCTTTCACAATCATCGTGGTTTCGTCATAAGATGTTTTACTATTTCTTTGGGAACTTGTTATGGTTTTATGGCTGAGCTTTTAGTTGTTATGCATGTTATTTCTTAAGCACAGGAGAAAAGTTGGACTACCTTTGATTGGAGAGTGATTCTGTATATGTGGTTAACTAGCTGCTTCTTCATAGTAATAATATTCGCATAATTGGTTTTCTCGTTTGCTCATTGCTTGCATGTCCTATCTTTGATGATATTCAAGTCTCTCGTATTTTTCGTGAAGGAAACTCGTTTGCTGGTGAGCTTTCTACTATAGCAGTGAGTTTTCTCGTGAGGTTGTTTGTTGGAACTATACTCTGAGATTTTGTAAGCTTTTCTGGGTCTTTGACATGTTTGGTAGATTTAGTTATTATTTTGTTTAATGGGTAGGTTGTACTTAGGGACGGAGCTAGAAAGTTTTTTTAAGTGGGGTCTCAAACTCTAACAAAAAAATAAAAACTATCAAATACGATAACTGTCCCTAACAAGTTTTTATGCTTGGTAAATATTGTATAAATAACTTTCGTTTGTAATTATTAATTATGATCTTGAATATGAAAATTGATTTATAAGTATTGTTGAAGAAAATGTATAAACTTTGTTGGTAGTTACCTTGCCTAGTTGATTACTAAACAAGCTTGAGTAATGTTGAACAAAATAGTTATATAGATATAAAAGATTGAGCATATACAGTGGAGAAGAAAAAATGACGAGATGTTAAAAATGTTTTCAATTTTTTCTTTTTAGTGAAGTGTTTTTACCGTTTTTTGTGTGAAAAGAGGATATATATAATTTTGGTATATTTGTTTTAGCCAATATTTAAATTGCATGGAACTTAAGCATTGAGTAAGGTAGTTCATACGAAATTGGTCTTCTCTTTTAGCTTTTTTCTATTTTGCTTAACTAAATTAACTTAAATTATCTCATCAAGGGAAAAAAAAGTTCAACTTATTTTTTCAAAAAGAATAAAAGGTAAATTGCAAAAAAATACCGTAACGTTTGGGTGTTCTGTAATTTAAACCCTGAAGTCTGGACTCTGCAAAATAAAACTTTAAGATTAAGAATTTCTGAAAATTAATACTCTAAGTTGGTTTTTTGAACAACTTTAACTGGTAAAAGATAGTAATATCCTCAAAATTAAGGAAAATAATAAGGAATAATCCAGTTTTAATAGAGGATATTATTGTTTTTCTTTACTAAAATTAGTCAAAATGTCAGTCCAAGGTATTAATTCTTTGAAATTCTTAATTTCATGGTATTATTTCGTAGAGTCCAAACTTCAGTGTTCAAATTGCATAACAGTCAAATTTCAGAGTATTTTTTTGTAATTCACCCGATTATTTAAACTATAACTTATGCAAATTAGTTATATGTTTATGGAACTAACAATTTCTTTTGAGTGAGGGCTTGCAGGGTTATTTTCAAGTTTTTTTTTTTTTTAATCATTTAAAAGTCATATGTACTATATAAAACTCTCTTTTTTAATCCTACGTGAAACCTTTTATTTCTAACTATTGGATTATTATCTAACGACCAGAAAACTTTATTTGATAAAAAATTATTATACACTGGTATACACCTTAATATTTCTATCTATTGGATTATTATTTAAAAAGCCATATCTTCATCCCAATTTAAAAAAAAAAAAAAAAAAACCGGAGAAGATGACTTCAAATTAATAATGAAACGTTACTATAATTCTGATGAACAGTTATAAAAGACATAGTCTCATAACCCATGCCAGTAGGAATGAGAGAGAGGCTTTTTTTGCCTTTTCTTTTTCTTTTTGGTCCAAAATTAATAAATAAGCTTGTAAAATTGATTTGATGCACCATGTGTCCGCGTATTGTGTTTTTGAGTACAGAAGCTTTCGGCTAGATGATAAACATGGCTCCATGTTTTGATATATCGATACATTTCTTTATCTATTTATTGTAAGTATATTTTAATTCTACGCTTATATAGGTGGCATATGGTATTGAACTTCAAACATATTTTGTTGTGATTATCAGTTATTATTGTTGCGCGACAATTGTTAAAACATTATTCAAATCCTTCGATTTTGCAGTACTCTATCGTTAATGTGTATCTCTCATATTTTGATTTAGATCAGTGTAATTGGTACATTTGGAGCATAATTACCAAGGAAGTAAATAATTAGACTTAAAAAAATAATAAAAAAAGGTCCTCTAAAATCTTTCTGTTTGAAGTGCATGTCGGAGGCATGATTGATTAAAGAATTGGGACTAGTCTCTTCACTAGATTATAAAAGCCCTAAACTAAGACACATAAAGGCTGCAACCAGATGAAGATATTTTTCTCCAAATTTTTATCCTCTCCAGTTTTTTTTATTTATTTTTATTTGGGAATGAATTCAGGGCTTTTAAATTGTAGATTGATCAAAATAGATAGCTGACAGACTTAAGAGGCAGAGGTTTTTAATGTCGTCCAGAAAAAAAAAAAAAAAATGCCTACAGTCAAAATTGACGGTGTTAAATAGAATGGTGAATGTACTTTTGAAAAATATTAAGGTGTTCATCAATGCACAATAAATTTTTACAAATAAAGTATTTGGATAATAATCCTATGGTTATGAATAAATTGTCTAACCTAGAGTTAAAAAGAGGTTTTACTGTAATTTTTCCTATATATATATATATATATGCTTTATAATTTCAGTGGGGTTCAAGCCCCAACTCGCCCAATACTAGCTTAGTGCCTGGTTGTACCCTTTCTTCTTTCTAGATTTTTTCCCAATTAATGAGATTTTTATCTAGATGTGTTTTAATAAGGCATGCCTGAGAGTTCAGGATACTTTTACCTTTCGGTTGTTTTGTTGTCGTTGTTTTGTTTTTCAACTGTTTCATTGGTTCTTAGCAGTATGTTTTGATGCTTACGTATTCTGTTTTTTTTTTTTTTTAAATAATTAATATTAGCGGCTTAGCTTTGGCTGTTCATGTTTTGGATAGGAGTATTCAGGTGCTAACATGGTTAGAATGTGGATGTTCTCTTCATTTATTCTGTCTACTCAGTCTCATTTATTGAAAATATTTATTAAAAAAGAAAATCATTTCTGCCAATTACGTATTAACAAGTTAATCATGGGATTTCCTTTATCATTATACAGGAACTTACACACATTGTACTTGATAATTCATCCCTAATTACAATATTAATTAATGTAATTTAGCATTTGTCATTATAAACGTTTACGTTTCTTTTCTTCTTTCTTTCTTTTTGCTTGAAAATCAACATATTTAGTGTTGCCAAGGATAACAATTGTTCACATTGATGTAACGTCCCTTAAAACAAATCGCCAAAATATCGTATTGTCGTTCCTTTCTACCACAATTACGAAATAAATTGCAAAACTGCCCTCAATTTTTGTATATTCTTATGAAAATGTGTAAAATCAATCAAAGGTCAAAGAATTAATTGCTCCAAATTGCCAGATACGTAGTTCATATGCTTCACGTTGTTTCTAAATTTTCGAAAATAATTAATTAAAGTAATTTTATCAACATAGTAGAAAGCGAACGTATCTTTCATGTTGTCTTTTTCATTCAAATTGGTGCAAACAAAACTCCAATATATTTAGTTGAAAATTTTTACACATACTTGAATCTCAATGGCCCAGTTCTTCGTCCAACTAACATTATCACGTGCTCCTTTCATTCTTTCCTGTTGTTTCTCCTCCTCAATAAAACCAAGAAAATATACTATGGCCTCCTATTTTATGAGCATATGAGATTTTATAGAATATAAGTAGTAAGTTGTAGTTCTCAATTGAACACTTAACAAAAAATTATGTGGAGCTTACTAAATTTAGTTCGAATTTTAAGAAGACGAGAAAAATCACTCATAGACTGATGCATGTTTCTAAAAATTACTAACAAATTCAATACAAAATCCAACAACAGGTAAACTATAGCAGTAACTAATTTATTCCGTTCAGTACAAAATGAACTACATATAAACCATAACAAAAAACTAATTAACTGAACCCTATACAATATGTGGAGGAAAATATGTAAGAAAATGGCTCGAAAAAGTACTATAAGATTTCGTTATTTTAGTATATAGCTATGCCAACCCTAGAATCCCTTTATATTAGCTAGTCTCAATGGCAACCTGCATAATTATGTCAACCAACGGTACTCTACTCTGATCTGTTCTTGTTAATTACCATATTATGCATACTTAAATAGAAAAAAAAAAATTGTGGTGTAAAAGTAAAACTATGTTTTCTTCTTTTTTTCGGTTTAAAAAAGAAAAATGCGATTTTTTTTTAAAGTTAAGTTAATACAATTAACATATAAAAAAAATAGTAACAATACTTTAGAAAATTTTATAAGTTAAAAAAGGAATACTTGTTAAAAGAACGGAAAAGAAATAAGAATTAGATCCAGCATTCTTTAAAGTAGAACCGAAAGTCTGCCCTTCTACACGTCTGAGATTTAGAGCCCACCACTTTAAAGATTGCCCAAGTCCAAAACAAATAACGATTAACAACAGAGAATAAATAAAATAAGTTATATTGTCCAGAAAAAGAAGCAAATATTTACTTTATTGTGAATATATATTTATTTATTTTTTTTGGGCGCGTCTATAGTAGAGGCGTCCCTACGTAGGGCCCTGTCTATACACCGTTAGATGAGAATCTGTATATAAATAGATTCTCCACAGATTCTCGTTATTCCCCACAAATTTCCATCCAACGGTGTATAAAGGGTGGCCCTACGTAAAGGCGCCTCTACTGTGGTCCTCCTTTTTTTTTTTATACACTAATAAAAATTATATTTAAAAAAAAAAAAACGCTGAAAAAGATAATTGTGGTCACAGTTTCAATGACCGTGACGACCATGACCGGGCTTTCGGAGTTTGGACCCTGCATAGAGTCACAGTTTGTAGGTCCCCTTCCTACCGGAAAATTAAAAGAAAAATCAGACTAAAATTAACGAAAATAGTCCATTCTTGTTATACATGTAAAAACATTTAGAATAATAATGTCACGCTTACTAACTCTTGTTTTGTCATCTTTTGAACATTATCTGAGGTCATAATTGATAGATTTGAGGCATAAAAGATTTCACAGTTTCTAGTATAGAAAGTAGTATGCTGCTGAAAAAGTTCTAATGATTTTTAATAATTCCATCAATAAATATCAAATTGGAATAATATGCTGCGTCAAAGTGATGCCATTTTTCAAAAGTACTTGTTTATTTTTGTAGAGTACATTTATACACCTAAACTCATATTTTCAGTAAGTTCCAAAATAACTAGCCTTCTTATTTAATTATTTCGTAATTAGAAACAAATCTAATTATAAATAGAGATCATTAGTAATAAATCTATAATAATGCTACTGATCTCAACATTTATTAACAACACATTAACACCAGCTGATACGTCAGGTAAATCTGTATCTTTTAATTACTAAAATTACTGAAGTATATCTTATCCTTAAAAAAAAAGAAAAAATAGCACAAATATATTTAATAATATTTACCGATTAAAGCACGAGAATTCTAACAATAAATTCTATTATTATCTTTTAAAAAGATTCATTTCTGAATGGGTTAGTGGCACAAATGGTCCTGAATTATTCAACTTGTGGCAATTCGATAGAATAATGCTATGGGGGCACCAGTGGTGCCCAGCACCACAATGATGTGTCAGTCTATTACTGGTTAATCATAATTATAATTCAGGTGGGACCCATGTGGGACCCAGTTTATTAATTAAATCATCCAGTGACAGATAGACATGTCATTGTGGTGTTAGGCACTACTGGTGCCCTATAGCATTGCTCAATTCGATATTGTTGTAATTAAACCCTTAAATTTTTTATTTGGAGTAATTTAGTTCCTAGATTGTCTATATTGCAATCTATTATTAAATTTCTAACTAAAAGTTCATGTGAGGAATATGTGGTAACATCATAAAGTGTATTTAAAAGCTGATTTGAGAATTTTAAGTACAAAAAAGAACAATTACATAAATATTTTCTCTAAATTTGTAGCTCTAATGACCCCAAAAAAAATATAAATAATACATTTTTTATTCTCTCTAAATCATTTTGTTCAATTTATTTTAGTATATTTTCAGATACTATAATGTGTTACTCTTATTTTTTTTCTCATAAATTTAACTATATGTTAGAATTTAGATAATTCATGGGTTTAATTGTTTCAAATTGGAAAGTTCAAGAATTTAGTGGCCATAATTAAAATTTTAACGACCAAATTGCAGCAAGTTAGAAAGTCTAGGGACCATTCATACCATAAACCCTTCCTAAACCAAACACTCAAAAACCACTTATTTCCCTTACGTGTCACAAATTTGATTCATCGGTCTGTTATTTCCATCACAGGCATGTGAGTTTAGTTCCCTAACGAGTCGCCGAGTTTTTGAGAAACACAGCTGCATAAATGACGTGTCGTAACAACGAGGAGTTAAAAACAAACTGTCTAAAACAATCCGGACAACAACCACCAATGACGACTCAAAACAGCGTCCGAGTTTTCACGAGTCGAGTTCAACTGACTCGGTCCAAAACACCGGCCATATCTCCCACGTTCACCATTTAAATTAAAAAACATTTGGAGAAAATAAAATACAATTAAATTAAAAAATTATCATCTTCAAAAAAAGAAAAAGAAAAAACCCAGAAAGGCACTTTCCTTGTGTCCTTCTCTCTCTTGATTGCTTTCTCTCTCTAGCCATTGCTTTACCCAATCAAGTCAAAATAGAGCTACATTGCTGAAGTAGATACAAGGGAAAGAAATTAAAAGAGAGCTCTGTAACTCTGATCCTATTTTCCCAAACTGTGCTAAAAAAATATATAGGATAATTTTTATTTTTATTTTTATTTTTAACTCTTATTATTCCAAGCACTGGTTTTGTGAAACAAAATTCTTTGTGGCTTTTTGCAGCACCTGGTATTTGTGAGGAGGAGAGAGAAAAAGAGATAGAGAGAGAAATCCCACATACGTTTGGTTTTGATTTTTCATCCGAACAGCTTTTTTTTTTTATTATTTTCTAAAGAAAATTGTGTGATTTTCCGAGAAAATTTGGGCTTGTAATTGATTATCAAATCAAAATCTGAGAGAAACCCAATATTGCTTTCTTCATTAGATATTCATGTTATTTCTTCTTTTTGTTTCGGTTCACATATCTTAAATCCTATTACACGTAATCCATTTCGTCACCGCCACCACAATCGGTTTATTCTTCTTTTGCAAAATATTTTTCACCTAATAATCAACGATATCAGGATTTGATTATCGATATCTTCTACCAAATTTCAAACTTGTACCAAAAACCAAAACTTTCCCATTTCGGGGTCTTTATCAAAAGTTACGTGGGAATCGATTCTTGGTCCTGAAATCGGTTTTTGAATTCTGGGTCATCGTCAAAATCGCATGAGAACTCGTTTTCAGCATCTGGGTTGCATTGAAATCCGATGAAACTTGGATTTTGATTTCTGGGTATTGATTAGAAACCTGTTTTGTGAATCTGAATTTCCCGAATTCAATCGGGGGCCACTTTGAAGGGCCATGGCTAAGAAATCGGGTTCACTAGATTATTGGAGGAATTACTTTAGGACTGCCAACTCGGATATTTTTGATATAATTGACCATGCGATCATGGTGGCGGCTTCGGATTGTCCTAAGGAGTTCAGATTGAGGAGGGATCGAATAACTGAGAGGTTGTTTTGCTGTAGATTGACAAGGTGTTCTGGTTGTGACCATGTGGAGCTAGCGGTGCCTGGTGGTGGTGATGACGGTGAGGATTCTGATGATGGAGGTTTCAAGAGTGATTTTGATAGAGATGGTGGGGAGGAGTTTGAGGCTGGAGCTAGTAAAGAGAGCAAGGTGAATACTAGCAGAGATGATCGAGCTGAGAACCAAGTTAGCAATTTCAGCTATGGAGATGCTGAGGCATTGACTGATGAGATTGAAGAAGAGTCACAGATTGTTGGGGAAGTCTTGAGGATCAAAGAGATTCTTCATAATTGTGAAGAAGAGGTATATTTCCTCTAGAATTGCTCGTGTTGTGTTTAGCCAGTTTCACATCTTTGTATTCCGGGTTCTGTAGTTTGTGCTGTATGATAAGTCAAAAGGTTTTTTATCTTTGTTGATCTTTTGAGTATTCTAGTTTGTAGTTTGTGGAGTTTCTTTGATGAGTTTCGAATTTTTAAGGACTTCTTCGGCTATGTTTGGTAGATTATATGGTTTAATTAGGCCCGATGAGTGTATCTGGTTATTGGTACTCTGATTTCTCACTTTTGGTTCTCTGATTGTTGTTGTGACAGACTGAATCGGTGTTGTTCGACTCGTTGAGGAAGCTTCAACTGATGGCTCTGACTGTGGATACTCTCAAGGTCGGATTGAATCTTCCTTTGATCATTGAACTAGACTGCAATTGGTCTAAGATCCAAATTTTGAAGAATTTGTTGAACTCTAGGATAGTCAGTGAGTGGCTTTAAGTCGGCTCTTGTTTTGTAAAGTTTTTGGCTTGATAGAGTTCTTCTTTGCCAGGCAACTGAGATTGGAAAGGCGGTGAATGGTCTGCGAAAACACAGTTCAAAGGAGATTCGTCATCTTGCACGAACTCTTATTGAGTATGAATAATATCCCGTGCTTTGAAGTCCCTTTTCAGATGTTTTTTTTTTTTCATGGTCTTCGGTTGGAGATTAAGTTTTAAATTGCAGCATATTTTGTTTATTGTCTGCTTTTATGGTCTATTGTGTTGGCACTGTTTTCACTTTTTTGTTTAGGCTCATTAATAAGCAGGTCTAGATTTCATATTCAAACTCATCACATTGTTGTGCAAGACCGGCATAAATTTCTATGCTTCTGTAACAGCTAATTTATAGGGATATTTCTTAGGGATTTCTCTAGCAATGTCTTTTGTGTCTTTAATTGGTAGGTGTGTTGCTAAGCAAAGTGCATGATAAGGATAATCAGACAGTGGATAGTCCTCTATTATTTTCAGTTTCATCAAGTTCGTGAACTTCATGTTCTTTTCCCTGTAGGATTTAGTACTTCCTGTATAGGTTTTTTGTTTTACGTTTATCTCAGATTGCAATGAAGATTGTCTTAACTCAATTTTAATGATTGCAGTGTGTGGAAAGACATGGTTGATGAATGGGTCAGCTCTACTGCAGCTATTGCGAGCATGAATTGTATGTGTTCATTTAGTCTATCAGAGATGTATTTGCTTTTGGTTTCTTCTCAGAAGAATCTAGTTACTAATCATGATTTAGTTCTTGCATTTTAGGCACGGAAGGTACACCAGATTCTGTAAATCCATCTGTTGTTGATGATGAAGAAGAAGAAGGGCTCCCTTCTCCTCCTTTGGACGAGGGGGCTTTCTTTGCTGCTCAGACCACATCAATGGAGCTCTCAGGGGTAATGGGGCTCTTTATTTTGCTTTTTCAATTCGGAAAGTGATTTCTTCCAGAGTTCACTGCATACTGACTTTAATTTTCTCTCTTGGGTCTGTTATTTGCAACAAATGTAGTTCTTCGATGGCATGGATGATGATGGAAGTGAGTTGACTTTGCCGTCTAATGCTTCTATTAGATAGCTTTTGTTGTTCGGTTCTTTATTTGAATTCCCCACTAACTAGATTTATAACTAAAAACGGGGGATGGTTGTTTCAGATCCTCGAAACAGTGGGGAATTCAACAAGAACCGTGAGAATGGGAGAAAACCCTCGGTGGAGAATCAAAATGTTGCAAAGCGGAAACAGAAATCTCCTTCTGAGGTGAATGTGCTTCCCAGGGAAAGCAAAAATCAACAAATGAAGAAACAAGAAGCTGTTATCAAGCCAACTAGGCCCTCAAACACTGAATCTGGGCCTGGGAGACCTCCAAAAATAAGTAATGAGCAGAAGGCCAGCAATGACATGAAATTCGAGAAGAAATCAGATAAGCCTGCTCTTCAAAAGCGGCCATTTTCTGTCCCTCAAAATGTAAGTTCCAAGAATTAATTGACTTGAAATCTGTTTCAACTATCTCCTTATCATTTTTCTTTGTCTACTAGAAATTCAAGTCTTCAGATGAAGATGCTGTCCAAGTAAAACTTGAAGCCACGAAAAGGAAACTCCAGGAGCGGTATCAACAAGCTGAGAATGGTAAGTTTCTTTCTCCACTAAACTCTGTAAGCATCTTTGTTCAAAATGGACACAATGAAACCCTTATTGTTTGACAGCCAAGAGGCAACGGACGATACAAGTTATGGAGTTGCACGATCTCCCTAAGCAGGGACTTGTAAACAGAAATCCACACTTGAAACCTGGAAATCATAATCGACATTGGGGACATGGACGTCGATAGGTCAGTTTCCTTAGCAGTACTGTTTTTCAGGACCTTCCCAGAGTTTCTTCCATTTTTAATTCAGTGGAAGATGCAATAACTCCCCAGCATAACGAGGCTTTGCTTGATCCACGTGTGAATCAGAAATAAGAGATTCATGCACCATTCTTGCTGGAGAGATGCTTCTCTGTGTAGAGTCAAAACAAATTTGTGGGAACATTTCTATAAGACATTGAGGGCATAGATGAAATTTTAGTTGATGAAACACAGGATATAGATTTATGCAGACTGAACTAATAACTTTGTTCTCGGATAAATTCAGTCTGTACGAGACCCGTGTTCTCACTTACCACATTTCAGTGACATTACTATATTGTTTTTTCATACTGACACCCGAAACATCTAACCCCATGAGTTACGTTACATATAAGTTACTCTGCACAAAAGGAAAACGTGTATTGTTATAAAGTCATGTAAGCACCTTCAATACGTATAAGCTTAAATATTTTCTTATCCTTTTGTATAGCCTATCAATTATTGGCATGTGAGGTTTGTTTATTTAGTCTTCTATAAAGAGATTCTCTTAAAGATAGCTAGTATACCATTTCCCTTTATTTCTTCTTGGCAAAGGAAAGGAAAGAAAGGTCAAGTTCTAGTCTCTTCAATGGTATTGGGGAGAAAGGACGTTTGGACTGTTGGTTGAAAAGGTGCTTTGGCCTTTGAACTTTTGGTTCGTGAATGAATGATTGGAGTAGAGGTTAATTACCATATATAAAGGTATCCAAGTCTAGGATTTAGTTTCATGGTGTTCAAAAGATTGCGACTGTAGTAGTTTCATAATGTCATGACTGATCAAGATTTATTCAATACAATTTACGGGCTTGAAGGTTTTGCTGTTTTTGTGTTTCTTTCCTTATGGTTGAAGCAATGATTGTGTTGATGGTGCTGGTGATATATCATTAGAAATGGTGGCCGTGACAACAATGACAATGATAGTTTTGTTACTGGTGTTTGTTTGACGAGTTAAAGTGGTGGTGGTTTTGGTATAGTGCTCGTAGAAACACTAACTAAAATGCTAAATGACATATTTAGTATTTTAAACTATATATTAAAAAAAATGAGCATCATACATTAAAATTTACATAGAAAACTATATTATCGACTACAGAAAATGGACTGATATCTTTTTTTTCAATAGAAAAACAAGTAACTACTATTATTTCTTTACTTGACATTACAATAAATTTAGGCGTGATTGTAGTTATATATCACTACTAGTGATTTAGTGGTGACAACGTTTGAGAGTAGTAGTTGTGTTTTAAGTTGAATTCAGGCCTTTCTAATATCAGTTTTAGTTAGTAGCATGTTACAATTTTACAAAGTAAGACTAAATGTCATTCCCAATTAGAAAATACATTTTGTTAAGGGGGAAAAAATCAAATGTTAAGAGTAAAAGTTATGTACAACATTAAATTTAAAATATTTACAGCAAAAGTACTGTTGAAATTGAAAATTTAAAAGTAAAAAAAGGTGAAAGTGATGCTAGAAAAGACAACAACTAGGGAGATAATAGTAATGACAGAAGGATAGATCTTAAGCATCGCCATTTTAGAGTAAAAATTCTTCTCATTTGATGTTGAAAGCATTTTTTTTGGACGTAGAATATCCTTAGCATAACTTAGCTCTTGTCCCATCTCAAGATGGCCAACATTGTGCGACTCAAATGAAATATAGGATTCCAAATACAACTCTGGACACGTTTATATCTTATTTCTCTAAAGCCAAAAAAAAAAAAAGGAAAAATAGTCGGGCTTACTTGGGTCACTATACTCTTTTTTATTGTGTCCACTATCTACTTTTATATATATACATGACAAAATGACTTAGAACACATCTGTGGTCATGACTCATTAAAAAAAAATGTTGCATTTAGTACTTTATTAACTGGTTTATATTCAATGATTCCTAAAGCACTATGTTAGTCTTACATCTCCATAAAATACTTAAGAAAAGGCCTCATAATCAGAATCCTTTTTACATAATTTTCTTTTCATATCAAGATTGTAGAGTTTTTCTTTTCTCTTCTTTTTTTTTTTGGGGGGGGGGAGGGGTGGGGGGGTGGTTTGGGTTGGTGGCAAATGCCATCTACTATTTAGTATGGGCGATGCTTCTACGTTTTTAGATTGAATCCATTAATTTTTATGCCATATCAGCTAAATACATTGCATTTGGTTGAAAGTGCCAATCTAGTGATGTTTTCTCCTTTACCATTCTTTACCTATTTACAATGGTTTTCTCCCTTTGCTTACTTTCCAAAAAGAAAAAAAAAAACAACACAAAAGAGTGGAAAATTAATTCACTTGGCATATATTTATAGGATTAATGGCACAAATGGTTCCTGAATTATCCAACCTGTGGTAATTTGGTACTCAAAATTTCAATTGTAGCAATTAAATTTTTTGAATTGTATCAATTTGGTCACTGAACTGTCTAAATTACAACATGCTGTTAAATTTTTAACCAAAAACACATGTGAGGAGGATGCAGTGGCATTTGGAAATTTCAAGTATAAAAATGAATAATTACATAAAACTTTTCTATAGAATTGCAGTTTCAAGAACCCTAAAAAATACAAATGGTACATATTTCATTCTCTCCAAATCCTTTTGTTCAGTTTATTTTTCTTTATATATACTTTCAGATGCTACAACATGCTTCCTCTCACGTATGTTTTTTATTAGAAATTTAATAGCATATTGCAATTTAGTTAGTACATGGACCAAAATGCTTCAAATTAGAAAGTTTAAGAGCTTAATTGCCACAATTGATACTTTGAGCACGAAATTGCCACAAGTTGGATAGTTCAAGGACCATTTGTACCATAAACCTATATTTATATGTGTAATGCTAAATATCATAATTCATTTCTTACATTTTCAATACCACCTGATGTTATATATGATTTATTACTATAAAAATGATGGATAATATTCATCCTATTTGTGGTAAGTTTTAATTCACCAATTGAATTGTGATAATTCATTTTTCATATCAGATGGTATTAAAAAAAATGGTAAATTAGGTGGAATCCCTAATATTTTATAGTATACACAACATAACCACTATACAATATCGAAGCAATTAATTAATTAGTTACTTGATTCTTTTTGCTAAAAGTTAGTTATTTTATTGAGTAATGATAGATTTAATATTAAATTTCTTTTTTTTAAGTAAATATATTTTATAAAAGAGTCATATTAAGGGAGATTATATGGTGTTCAACACCATTAGATGTCTTAATTTGTTACTGACTGATTGTAATTATTTTTAAAGTAGGATTCAATCCAATTTATTAATTTTAATTACTCAATAATAGAAATTACACCTTATATAATAATGTTGGAATCTAGTTTATAAAATGATCAATATATGTTACGATATATATATATATATATAGGTCGGAGGATAGGGGAAATGGGGTCCTGGGGTCCACTACAAGACCACCTACCAAGGTGGCCTTTTAAGTGTTGGGAAACAGTGTGCGATTCACGTGGGGTTTCTCAGTGCATTGGCTTTATTGGCATCAAATCTGTCTACGGTTTACATCCACAAGTCTTCTATTCAAAGCCTTTGTCCTAACTATTTAATTAATTTTTTCTCGAAAAATAGTATCTCTAAATTTATTTTTTCAAGAGTCTTTGTCCTAACACCTAACAACTTTCAGAAATGATCTAGCAAAAGGGGGAAAAGGTGCATAAAAAATGAGGAAAATAGAAAAAGTGAAATAAAATTGTTTGAAAGCTTTAGCTATCTAGTCTTAATGGCGGCCAGAGCCAAATTAATTCTAATATTGGTATATAAAATATGAATAATGTTAAATATATCAAGATTTGTACTAAATTTTTAATATCAACACATATAGAGTGTGAGTTGTCACTATTCGATTGATAAATATAATTAATTTATTTATGATAAGTTCTAATAACCAATTAAATAGTGACAACTCATATATCACATGTGTTAGTATACAAAATTTGGTATAAATATTGGGATACCTAAAATTATTCATGAAATATGAGAAGATATGTTTGTGATAGTACAAGGAAAGTAGATAAATTGAGAAAGTAAATGACCTATTTTCTAAAACTCTTTGTGGAATATATTTTTTTAATAGTCTGATAAGCTTCACAAGCATGAATGATTGAATGTAGTCGAGTTATAATTCAAGCTATTTATTTTACGAATATTTTTTTAAAAAATAAATCATTTGGTAAAAGTAACTTTCTAAATGCTCTTTTTTTTTTTTTTTTGCAAATTACCTCAGAGTATCATATTAAGCCTTCAAAAGGAAAAAAAGTACAATTGATTCGTTCATCTTAGTAAGTTATGATTTGTCATTCTCAATATATATATAGACTTGGTTTGTCATAAAATGATTTATACACACTATTACATAAACATGAATTCTCGTCACTAGATCCACGTCGACTGTCACATGCGGCCGACGTGGAAAGTGACTAAGGGCTATCTCGTCACTTGTAAGGTGACGAGATAAAGAGAACTATCTCTTCGGTTTCTAACCGCCTAGAAAAAAATAATTTATGGTTGGTTTAAAACCGACGATATAAAGTTTTTTAATAGGGCTCGAGTTCCAGCCCCAATTCGAACTTGAGCCCTTATCTGCTGCATGAGAACCCATGACCGATGGCTGCCTCTATTTTTCCGATGAGAATGAGGTAATTTTGACTGCTTAATCTTTAATTTCTCTTCAAAATTCGATTGCCTATTAACTTTGATGTGTTTTTAACCGATTGTTCTTCAAAACTTTAAAGTTTTAGGAGTTGTTTGAGGAGCTTATCATCTTGGACAAATTATTAACTAAATCTTGGTACATTGGCAAAATTTTGAATTGTAAGTCCATATTTTCTTATGTACTTGTTTACTTTTGTGCATAAACATATATTTTCAATATATATTGTAATTTAGGTTTGGACTCATATTTTATATTGCTCATGAATATTTAAAAAAAAAAAAAACTTTCGACTCAAATTTGTATCATATTTATGTAGTAGGAAATTTGTATTATTAAGTAATACACATATCTACACACATATATGGTTAAATAGTTTGGCTTTAGTGTTTACATTGACAAATTTGGATCTTTCATATTATTTTTAGTATATTGAAAAGTGGATTATATTTGGAATTCATGATCATTTGATTGACCAAGATAGAAAAGTTATTGAGGTATATTAAACTACACTCATATACTTTAGTTTTGTTAAATTTATTTTGTTAGTATTAGATATGATGAGAAAAGTTTGATATGTACGATATATTTGATATATTAGAGGAGATAAGTCTAACAAATTGTGTACTGTGATAACATAAAAATGAAATTATGTGTTTGTTTGTATAATTTGTATATTTTTTTTATCTTTAAATATTGGAATAGCTCTATAAATAGGGGAGACTTTGCCTAAATTTTTTTAAAAGTTGTGATTTTGTTAATTTTACTACTAGTAGTAGTGTAATTGATTTTTTTAATATATTTCTTCTTCTATATTTTTTGTTCCTTTTTATTAAGAATGGAAGAAAAATGGGTATTGGCAGATAGAATATCTATCGAAAATCATAATAGAGTTGACAAATTTTTAGTATTTTGTTTAGGGAAGGCTAGAAATCCTAATTTGATCCTATGCCCTTGTGTTAAGTGCAGGAATCTTCATAAGATGGGTATAAATAAAATGCAAAAACATTTGTTTTTTCACGGGATTGATAGAAGTTTTAAAGTGTAGATTTGGCATAGTTAAAGAGTTCCAATTAGTAAGAATTCTTTTAAGATAACTGTAGAAAGAGATGATTATGATGTGGATAATAATGATGATCTTTATGAAACAATCGATGATATACAATATGAATCAAATATAGATCCAGTAAAGTTTCAGTCGTTACTTAATGATGTGGAGAAACCCATTTATCTGGGATGCACTAAATTCACTAAGCTATTAGAATTGCTTTTTTTTTTTTTCCCGAGGAACTATCAGTATTATTTAGATTGTATAATTTGAAAGCAAAATATGGCTAGAGTGACAAAAGTTTTTCAGAATTACTTGCTTTACTAGGAGAAATACTGAGTTGCCATCTTCATTTTATGGGACAAAAAAGATATTGTGCTCATTGGATATGCAGTATGAGAAAATATATACTTACTCAAATGGCTATATTTTATATCATAAAAAGTTTGAAAATGCAATCTCTTATCCAATTTATGATGAGTCAAGATGGTAAAGAAAAAGGAACTCCGAAAATTTTAATAATAGAGTTCCTACCAAAGTGTTATTATACATTCCACTAATTCCTTGCTTTATTCATCTCTAACGAAATCTTGAACATACTAAAATTTTAATATGGCACGCAAATGATAAGAGTGGATGACAGTAAATTTAGACATCCGGCTAATTCCCCAGCATAGAAAAAATTAATATGTAGTAACATTTTGATAATTTCTTATAATTGAAGAACGTTGGATGTTAGTCATTATTGACCCTAATAAGGAGATTATATGGTTTCTTGATCCAATTAATTCGAACTTTCGTGATGAGATTAGTCACATGGTCATTATACATGAATAAGTTTATTCTATATTTTAATATAGTTATTTTTTTCGGATGAATGATAAATTTATTCTTAAAAAATTCTTGGTCATACTTATATACACTTTCAATTTTCTGTTTATAAAAATTGAAAACAAAATTAATAATTTTATTTATGTTTTTAAATTTTGAAAGTAAAAAAAGATGCTTGGTAATACATCAAGTCACTTTTAGTTTTTATGAAATTACTATTTTATTTAAAAAATATCACTTTTAAAATTTTATTCGCAAAACTACCACTTTAAAAATTTATTCAAAAAATACCACTTTTTGGGTTTACCTTTTGTTTAAAAAAAAATTTGGAAGTGAAAAAGTCTCACTTCCATTATTTTTAAAAATTTTGTTTTAACTTATTTTTTAAACATAAAATAAAAACAATATTACCAAGCATGTTTTTTCAAAAAAAAAAAATGTAAAATTTTGTTTATTTAAAAAAAAAAAGAGAAAATAAAAAAGTGTATCCAAAGCAGACCCCTTACTTTCAAAAATTTTTTTAAAATAATTTTTTAAAAAGGCTAGTATCAAAATTTAAACATATTTAATCACACATCACCTTTTTTTCTCTCATCACTATCCCTCGTGTCATTATCTCTCTAGTCCCTTGTAAAAATAGTATTTTTTAAAATATTTGAAAAAATTGTATTTTTCAAAATAAAATTTCTAAAAGTAATTTTTTTCAATATAAAAAGTAAAAAAAGGTAAAAGTTTTTCAAAAACTTCCCAAATTATTTTGAAAAACATCATTATTTGAAAAATACCATTTTAAAATTTATTTAGATTAATACCACTTTTTCTCTCTTCTTATTTTCTCTTCTCCTTTTCCCTTATTGCTCTCCGTTTTGATTTTCACATTTAAAAGTAAAAAGTGTTAGTTACAGAATATGTTTTTATTTTTCATTTTAGAAAACAAAAAGCCAAAAAAAGAATTATTAGTGAACATATTTTTATTTTTGAAAATAAAAAAACAAAAGCATTACCAAATGACACTATAGAGATTATCTCAAACAAAATACTACTATACTGTGCCTAAATATCATCCTCATTCATTTTTTTTTTTTCAAAACATCCTCATTTATTAAATAACCGAAAAAATAACATTTTATTTTAGAGCAATGTTATGGGGCACCAGTGGTGCTGGGCACCACAGTGACATGTCAGTTTGTCACTGGATAATTTAATTAATAAACTGGGTCCCATATGGACTTCACTTAAATTATAATTATGATTAACCAGTAACAAACTGACATATCACTGTGGTGCCCTATAACATTATTCTTTATTTTAAAGAACATATTAAAACTTTTTGCCCAACAAACAAGTAAAAGACAAGAAAGGTTTGATAAATATTTTTTTTTGGAAAGAGATAACAAAATTTTCAAACATATGTAAGAGTATTTTAAATCTTTACATTATAATTTTGACAAAAAAATTATACAAGTAATATTTATTTCCTATTTTAAAAAGTAGAATATATTTATTGACTATTTATTTTATTGCCCATTTATTGACTATTCCTGGTCGTAATCGTGGGTGTAGGACCCACGCGTCTTATATTTGCACGTGCCAAACAGATAGCACATTTTTTTTTTATTCTTCTGTGCTGCTTTTGTAATATTTTATATCTGTCATTTACATTTTTTTAAAAGAATTTTTATTGGCTTTTTGCTATTCCTTGTGCCCTTTTGCAACCCAACTTTTTTGACCATCTTTAAGAGCATTACACTTGGCTTTTCTACTTCTACCATTCTTTTCTTTCTTCTGGTCTTTTTATAAAGTATAAACTTTGGAAAAAAAAAAAAAAAGACTTAGATTCAGTTTGGAACTTGGCTTTTCTACTTCTACCATTCTTTTCTTTCTTCTGGTCTTTTTATAAAGTATAAACTTCGGGACAAAAAAAAAAAAAAAAGACTTCGATTCAGTTTGGAGCTTTCTTTGCAAGGAAGCATTTTACGCATTAAATTTAACATGGCAAGGATCATATTATAGGTATTCTATGTTTACATATACGCATACTAATACGTATACAAAGATATATACCTTTGACTTTTTGGAAGTGCTATAATCTAACTATACTAGTTAATAGTTATTGTATGGAAAACTACGGACAAAACCCAATGAAAAGGTCAGAGTCGCTTGTGGGACTGGGTGACAGCCCCCAATTTACTCTTCTAGTAAATGGTTTCCGTTGAAAATATTGATACATTACATAGTTGACTGGTTAATGCAAATGGATTTACTAAAATGGTTCTGATGAGGATGTGGGCATAATAAGTATATATTCAACCTATATATATATGCTGGACCAGCTAGTAGATCCTCGTATATATTCATTCGAGTGTCTGGAAAAAAGAGGGGCATTTCGAGAATTGAACTCAGGGCCAAATGCCCACTAGACCAAATGCCCAATGTTGGTTAGTCCACTTTTTATCAAGATATTTTCACAGTAAACTTAGTTATTACTCTCTAATTTTTCTCAACAAATGATACAGTGGTTGGAATGTCTTTCATTTGCATAAAAATATGTATAAGTATGTGTGTGTGAACACAATATGCATAGATGCCATGCCTCGCACATGATCCACTTCAATTCACATAAAGCTTGTGCTTAAACTTCCACCTTATAAAATTCATCTACATTAAAAATAAGGCGCTTATAATATTAGCATGTAATATTTTGGATTTGTGGTTTCACTTTTGTAAATATATATTTTTTTGCTTTAATCTGTTTTTGAATTGATCTTAATTATTTGGCATATATTTATGAAACATATAAGGTTTAATAGCCTCAGCTAGTGTAGTTATAAAATTTACAGATAATATAATACACTATAAAATGTATAATTATCAGATAGACATTTGGTCAGAACAAGGAAAAAGAAAAAAAAAAGAGAAAGAAAAAGAAAAACAAACAAAAGGAGAGTGAAAATGTAGTTCATGGCTGACTATGTACAACTATAACTTCTATACATTATTTACTTAATACAGTTATAACAGTGCATGATATAGTATACATCTTTATAGTAATCTTTTCATTTATGATCTATATACAGATTGGTCAATGGTCTAAGCGTACGAAATTTTATGTCAAAATTAAGCCGCGCCAAAGTCTTGATGGGGCATTAAATTTGTTTTATTTTTAGTTTATATATGGAGTCTTAAATACATTAGAGTCGTGAAGGTCTTTTTGTTTTTTTATTTTTTAGGAAGAGAAATGGCAAAAGCAAAAGATAATCAAGCTTAACTCCTAGTCAGAGGCTTGTTAAAAAGTCAAATCTAGCTAGTCAAAGTTAATTATAAGAGCTAGAATCTTGTCAGAAAAATTAGAAAGTGGTTACTGTCAATAACATAATCTTCCAGTAGCTTCTAGTCTATTAGTAAGTTACTTGACAATTATATAAGAATGTAAATATCTTAATAAAAATCTCAGTAGACTTACTTGAGTCATTTCAGTTCAATACAATGCTTTTTTACTTTTCCAGTTTGGTATCAGAGCTCTATGACTCGTCTTCTAAGATTATGTTCTTCAAGGTCATCGTTTGCAACCACCAATGGTGCTAGCTCTTCTACAAGCTCCTCTTTTTAGTCTTCTGCTTCGACTGGTCAAGTTTTTCATTTTCTGTTGACTCTCAATACTCTTACTCTTCGTCTGGATCCCACCAATTATGCATATTGGTGCTCTGATATTCTTCCTACTGTTCGAGCTCACAATCTCGAAGGTTTTCTCATTGGTTCCATTTCACGACCTGCTCAATACTTTGATATGTCAAACCTCTCCAAATCTAGTTAGATCTGTCGACTGAATCTTGATTTAGTGATTTGGACTATTCATGATTAATTTCTTCTCTCATGGCTTCATGTCTGAGTCGATGCTTGGCCATTTTAATCACTGCACCACTACTTCTGAGGTTTGGCTCCTTTTTAAACAACTTTTTCCTACTCAATATAAAGCTTGTATTCTCTAGCTTTGTTTCTTGCTTCAATGTATAAAGAAAGGCTCTCTTTTCATTGAAGAATATATTCTCAAAATGAAAAGTTTTACTGATAATCTTATTGCTGCTAATTATACTATTCCTAATGATGAATTAAAGTTATATATTCTTAGTGGTCTTAGCTTTAAATATGAGTTAATTATGATGAATATCACTTCACACAATGATTTTTTGACCTTATCAGGTTCAGTTCATGTTACAAACACATGAGATTCGTATTAAACATCAAAATATAGCTATCTCTTTTGATCTTTAAAACCCATATGTAAATGCTAGCGACTTATAAAACATCTTTCCATAATAATGGTGGGGGGTAGAGATTCTACTAATCCCAAATTTCATAATTGTAGGACTAGTCATGGCATTAGCCGAAGCAATGGTCATGGTAACAAGCCTGTTTGTTAGCTTTGTGGCAAAGTTGGACATGTTCCTGTCAAAGGCTACCATTACTTTGATATTAGATTTCAAGGCTTAGGTTCTACCTCTTAGAACAATTCTCAACATCAGGCCTATGCTTCATCCACTTCCACAGTTGCTGATCTTGCTTGGTACCTTAATAGGGGAGCTACAAATCATATCACTGCTGATATGAGCAATCTTTTAGCCAAGTTTAACTACAAAGGCAAGGAAGAATTTATTGTTAGTCAAATGGTTCTAAAATTCACATTTCACATGTTGGTTCCAGTTGTTCTAGAAATGTGAAGGTCTAGGTTAGCCTAATCCATATTTGATAAGATCACATAGACTTTGTACTTAGCCTAAGCCAGGCACCTTATTTTCCTATCAAGGCCCAACACAGCTTACATTTTATGCGAGCCTAAATGGGTCGTGCTTTAGTGGGTTGTGCCTTTATGGGCCTATACAGGCCATAATGTGGACCTCATTTCATTGTTATACTATTATCTCTTTATTTCTTCTTAGACTAAAATAGGGGAAAAAAAAGAAAACCTATTCATATTCTTTTAAAATTTGAATAAATTAAAAATAAATAAAAATAAGTAAATAAATAAATTTAAAAACATATAAATGAAAATATTTAATTAAGATTTTTTAAATTTTTATTAAGATATATATATTTAAAATTATATATAAAATGACTAAATACAGGTCTAATATGGGCCAAGCCGAGCCAGACCCATGGGCCTATTGCTAAGGCCCAGTCGGGCCCTCTACTATATGTACCAGGCTGGCCCAAGCCTGCATTAATGTGGGCTGAATTAGGGCTTATACCATGTTTTTCCTTTCGAATATGGGCCGACCCACATGGACATCTCTAATTTATTTAAACCAATTGATAATGCCTTTTCCTTGATACTCAGTAATATTCTACATATTTCTCATATCTCGAAAAACTTACTTAGTACTATTCAGTTTACTAAAGATAACAATGTCTTGATTGAATTTAACTCTGATTGTCATTTAATCAAGGACAAAGATACGAAGATGATCCTTTTGTAAGAAACACTTAAAGATGGACTTTATCAGTTTAATATGGCAACCATCAACTCAGAAGTAAAAGCTTTAGCCTCTATTTTGAATAATTTTACTAGTATTCTATGTCAATATACTTCCATTAATACTGAACTTATTTCTGGTTATATTTCTATTTCTTGTAAATCTGTGAATACTATATCCTTAGACGTTAACCTTTGGCATATGAGACCTGGACATCCATCTGTATATGTACTTGACCAAATGTGTAAGATCTTTATTATCATCCAATAGACTGAATTTTTGTTATGCTTGAAAGTGTGAAAAGTTATATTTGATGCATTTTAATCATCTAAAACTAAGAAATCTAGGCCTTTTCAGATAGTTTATTCAGACTTACGGGGTACCTTTCCCTATATATCTCCTGAAGGTTATAAATGTTATGTTTATTTTATAGATAACTATAGTTAATATACTTAGACTTATCCTTTAAAAGTGAAGTCATATGCTTATCATACTTTTGTTCAGTTCAATGCTTTAGTCGATAAATAGTATAATCTTAAAATCTAATATCTTTAAACTGATTGGGATAGTGAATATAGGTCTCGTCTTCCATTTTTGTAATCCTTTAGTGTCATGTTTAGGCACTCATGTCCACACACTCACCAATAAAATGGTAGAGCTGAGAGAAAACATCAACATGTCATAAAAATAGGGTTAACCTTAATGGCTCAGTTCAATACTTTAGTTGATAAATAGTACAATCTTAAAATTCAATGTATTCAAACTAATTCGGACGGTGAGTATAGATCTCTTCTTTCACTTCTATGATCCTTAGGTGTCATGTTTAGGCATCCGTGTCTACACACTCACTAATAAAAAGATAAAAGCTGAGAAAAAAAATCAACATATCGTAGACATAGGGTTAACCTTAATGCCTACTACTATTTTGTATAATATCTCTCTTTTAAAAAAGTTACTCAAAGTTGAACTATATTACTTTTTTCTCAAAGCTTTTGGTTGTATGTGTTATCTCTATCTTAAGACTTATCAATAACATAAACTAAGTTTCAGAACCTCAAAGTGTATTTTTCTTCGATAGAGTCCTTTTTATGAGATGTGGGTATTTATATCCATCTGGTGGAGTCTACATTACTAGGTGTGTTGTATTTGATGAATATGAATTTCCTCATCTAAGTTATACCTTGTAATCATCTTTTTCAAGTTAATATTCTAATATTGTTCTTCCTTATTTTGTTCCTTTTCTAATATCAGTCTATCATGGTTTCTCACATAATGAGTCAGCTTCTAGTTCATCCTCAAAGTCTTCTACAGCTTCTAGTTCATCTTCAAAATCTTCCCCTTGTCATGTCTTAGAGTTCTCTTCTTCATCATCTAGTCCCCTCCTTTACCTGTCAACACTCCTCTTATTCCTATAGTACAAAATCCACACCCTATGATTACTCGAGCTAAAAATGGTATTTTTAAACTATATACTTTTTGTCTCATAACCAACTTATGCAATGTATATGCTTCTGCAACTAATTCTGTTCATGCAACTTAAGTATGATGCTTTTGTTTAGAACAATATATGAAATTTGGTTCTTTTTACTACTTCTACGAATGTGGTGTCCAACAAATGAGTTTCTAGAGTTAAATATAAGCAAGATAGAAGTGTGGAAAGATATAAAGCCATATTAGTGGCCAAAAGAGTCTAACAAATAATAAGTTTAGACTATTTTGAGACTTTTTGTCTAGTTATTAGACCTTCCACCACACGTGTGATTTTCATGTTGGTTGTGACTTATAACTAGGACATTCACCAAGTTGATGTCAACAATGCTTTCTTAAATGGTTATTTACATGAGACCACTTTTATGATGCACTTGAGGGATTTGTTTACTCATCCAAACCTCATCATGTTTATTATTGGAATAATGTCCTATAAAGTAGTTTCTTATTTTGACATTATAAATAATATTTATTAGATTATTTATTATCTATTTGTTACTAATAAATTCTATGTCATGAATTTCTATTTTATTTATGTCCCATTGATATATATGTGACGTCTATGTTTATCTTATGCAAACGTCTAAAAGATTCCGAGACATGTAATGAGGAATAAAGAATTATTCGTATGATGAGTTCATATGTAGGAGATATTATATTCTTTATTTCATTATGTCTAAATTAAATTGTTCGTATTCTGCATATTGAAGATGGAATACTTTACTATTGTTGGGATTTTTGTCCTAAAAAGTATATTTCCAATTATACCCTTTGAGTATGAACAACTTTCTCTTATATGCAATTATGATATTTGCTAGATTAAACTATCTTAGTTGTATAGTTTATTTATCTGAAAAAGATTCCATGACTTTGTTTGTGTATAAAGAAACAAACATGATTAAGTGTTAATTATGGGGAGACTTGTTTCTTTATCTAAGTCTAAATGAATTAGTTCACAATCTGTAAATAAAGATGGAATACTTTATTTACTATAGGTTGTAGTGTTTGTCTATCTCAACGGGAATGATGTGTCTCAAATCATTGAAGTATGTGACTTCTGATAGAAACACTAATACGACATAAATAAGTTATGTGTATTGAACTGGACCAGGTAATATAAAGAATTGGAGTGCCGTAACTCAATTCTTATATTACCATAAACTAGCTCTTAGCATATAGATCTTAAT
>JXTC01000012.1:140369-165569 GCA_002914845.1 Trema orientale | reverse complement strand
TGCATCTAGATTTGATTTATGTTATACATGATCCTGTATATGATATGTGCATGTAATATGGTTATGAAAATTGTTTTCATGTAAAAAATTTTAAACCTAAATCCGCTAATTATTCCGCTGCGTTCATGATATTATCATGTGATTTTCCATAGTTAGCATGCATGTATGTTTTTGCCTTAAGTGTTAGGCAATTCCAGCAACTATGCCATAGAATGTAGTGTTGTCTATTTGATTAATGAAGTCTCTAATTATTGAAGTGAGTCTTCAGATAGAAACACTAATGTTTTATAAGAAAGTAATAACATCGAACATGACTGAGTGAATTAAAATTTGAGGTTAAGAGCCGTAACTCAAATTTCTAATTTCACACATCAAGCACTATTGTAAAAAAACTTAATTCTAGTGATTAACGAACTTACTTTCATGTATGAATTGTGTAGAACGTTTTTCATAATGGACACTATGCATATAATGTCACTTTGAGTTTTTTTTAAGTACTTGGATAATATAAACTAGGGCTCTAGTATTCACTATGTGATTTTGACTGTATTGGAATAAACAGATAAAAATACCGTAGTTAACCATTATCCATTAGATGAAAAATGACAACTCAAAGATATCTATGTACTAGAGGGGTAATATGGTAATTTTGTCCTGCTAGTATGGCATTGCATTGGAGGTACGTCTACAGGTATAGTATATTCTAAATAGATCGAGCTAATTAATTAATAATAAGCTTCACAGAAAATAAATAATATTTAGTCCAAGAGTTCAATATTGGACCTATAGTGGTGTGCCCCAATATTAATGGATAAGACTCAATCATAATTATGAGTTAATTATGATTGTAGGTATATAATCCATTGGAGCTTGGGCTTTATGGATCCATCTGGTTAGCCGTATAGCTCAAATTAAAGCCCAATAGTTATTTGATGATCAGTTGAGCCCAACAAGCCCAATAGGGTTTACTGATCTCTCTATAGTTAAGAGGAAAGTTCTCTAGCTGTCAATTACATGAGTTACACGTGAAACACCCTAAAAAGGAGATTATTATACGTATAAGAGATAGAGAGAGGAAAAGCAGATAAAAATGGCCAGCCCTAGGATTCACTATCCTTGATGTTTCGGCCATCCCGAAGAAATTGGTTAGAAGAGATTGTCTTCTTGTTCGTCTACAGATCTCTTTGTTAGGAACCAAGAAGATGACCATCCACCGAATCAATCAAATGACTTTTAAGAATAAACAGGAAGACGAGAAGATTGTGGAGTGAATCCGGATATTGTTCTTTTCTAGATCAAGAGTTAATTTATATTAGATCATGATCTAAAATATTTTGTAAAAAGAAAATTTTAAACGACTGATTCCGCTTCGTTTCTAAATTTTATAAAACTATAGTGTTCTTGAAAATGATTTTACAAAAATATTTTCCGAAATTTTATTCCAAGAAATACCTAGCATTTATAAGCTGCATAAATCTCTATATGGCATTAAAGAAGCCTAATGAGCTTGGTTTAACAAGTTTAACAGGTTAAAGTGAGCATTAATTGATTTTGCCTTACAAGTTCTACTTCAGATAGTTCCATATATATATATTTTGTAGAAAGAATAACAAGCTTTTATTCATGTTAGTTGTCGTTAATGATATATTGACTACATGGGAAGACAAAGCTCAAATTTCTTAATTGATTTTTGATGTCAATTACCCATTTGCTCTTAAGACTCCTGGCTCAGTTAATTACTTCTTAGGTTTTGAAGCAGAAAAGATTTTCCCTTGTTTTTTTTTTTTTTAATACAAACCAAGTATATTCATGATTTGTTAGTTAAAACAAATATGGCCAATGCAAAGCCAAGTCTAACTCCTATGAATACTGATCTGAAAATCAATGCCCAAGATAGCTAAATATTGAGCTACCTACACTCTGTATATGTACGATTAGTACTTTTCAATATCTCACAATAACCAGACCATACATAACCTATGCAGTAAACAAACTAAGTCAATTTTTGTAAGCTCCAACTTCAAACCACTGGTCAGCATATAAGAGACTATTGAGATATTTGAAAGGCACTTTTAACACTGGGTTATTTCAAAGAAACACCTAGATTGAATCTGGAAGTCTATTTTCATGTAGACTTAGCCAATTCGATTGATGACAGAAGATCTATAAGTGGACTCTCTGTATTTCTTATGGCAATTTAATCAATTGGAGTGCTAAAAAGCAACATGTGGTAGCTAGAAGTAGCACTAAAGCTAAGTATAGAGCATTGGCTCTTGTCTTTATTTTTTGAGTTACAGATCAAGCTTGAAGCACCTACTCTTGCTTGGTGTGACAACTCTAGTCCTAATACACTGGTTTCCATACAAGAACCAAACATATTAAGATATATGTTCATTTTGTGAGAGAAAAATTAGCATTCAAAGTACTTGAAGTTAGATATGTTCTTAAAGAATTTTAAGTTTCTAGATTTACTTTCCTTTGTATCAATTTATCCCTTGATTGGCCTAGGTCCAGCTTAAGAGAGTATGTTAAGAGTCAAATCTAGCTAGTAAAAGTTACTTACAAGGGCTAATATGGCTCTAGACTATTTAGTATCTTGTTAGAAAAATTAGAAAGAGTTTCAATAGCATCTAGTCCATTAGTAAGTTAATTGTCAATTATAAAAGATTATGAATATGATAATGAAAATCTCAATATACTCACTCGAGTGATTTCAATTCAATAGAACTCTTTTTTACTTTTCTAGTTAGGCTACTATCTTGTTCCATAATCTGTTTTTATTTTTCCCTATCTGGTCAACAGGAAATATATGTTTATATATCTAAAAATAAACACAAGTTGGTTTATAGGGTGTTGCATTGAGTCATATATACTTGAATTTTTGGTCAAGTTGATGTTATGGAATATAATGTCTATACTCAATATCAAGTTTATATATTAATAAAAAAAAGAAGTTATTAGGTGGACAATACTTTCACAAATTAAAAGCCACATATCATGTAGAGGCATTTTTTTCCGTTAAACAATACGTACTTTCTACTAAGTTTACTATTAATGTTATACGCCAAAGATATAATATCAAATTATATTTCTATATTTCACATAGACTATAGACTAGATTCACTTTACTATATATTAATTGGTGAAAATTGTCAATTTTTTGGGAAAAGATCATCAAGTTCTAGTTGAAAAATAGGAGAAAAACACCATTGTACCATTTTAATTTGAAAAATTGTCATCCTTGGTCAGCTTTATTTTGCCTCTGTGAAGAACTGGAAGATTTGGATAGTTTTGAGCTTTGGTTTGTGTAGTAACTTTTCGATCATTCGTTGGGTTGAAGTGAAATTGCCATTTTCAGAATATACTCAATGAAAGGAAAAGTTTGACATATAATATTACTAATGGAGTTGCAGTTGACGGAACTCATATCGATGAGGCTAGGTTTTCACATTAAGAAATATGCTGAGGCCTCGTTTTGTCTTGGAGCCCAAACCAAAGAATTAAGGACACCTTCCTAGCTTATTTCGATGTTTAAATCATGATGGTGAAATCCATTTGACCGTTCGAGCGACTATTAATCACTTCTCAATGTGAGCGAATAGAGTTTTTGAAACATCGATTAAGTATCCAATCAAGCAGCAGGGAATACTATGAGCACCCAGTAGCTTGGCCTAGCTACTCAGTAAGATAGAGGTTCAATTACTTGACTTTTAAATATATTTTGATCCCAATTGAGCATATTACGAAATTTTGATAAAATGTGATTTGTATTGAATTGATTTGATTTCAATGATTATTTGGTGAATTTGAGTAACTTAGACATTTATGAATTGCTCTAAAAATATTTTAAATATTTTATATATAGGTTTAAATTTTTATTTTGGACAAATATAGCTATTATGCTGCACAATTTTTGATAAATTCTAGAATTGTTCAAAATAGAATGTGGAGCATGATTTTGATTAAATCACCAATGCGTGGTTATTTTGAATCCTGAAATATATTATAAATACCATAGGACTATATTAGATATCATTGTTTTAGTATAGTAGTTTAGATACGTGGTGAGTTGCTACCCCTTTAGATGAAAGACTTAGGAACCTGTATAGAGTTTACCTGATACACTATTAAGTTAGTATCATGATCCTGGTTAGTAATAGTAATACAAAGTCGCGATAGAAGGATCAGTGTTCACTTATCTTGATGAATTAATGATGTATGCAAATATATAGTTTTGATTACTATTTGACATATGTAGATTTCAATTATATATATGGCATTAAATTTTATAACTTATTCTGGAAAACACTAATCATTTAGATTTTATTAAATCACATTAGTTTCAGATATAGTAATTGAAATCGTAATGAGCATTAACATGCTCACTTCCCGTCTTTCCCCCTATCAAATAGCACCAGTGTGACTTGGGCAACTATAAAGTAGAGTATTTGGAGAAGGATTAGTTTCTATCTTAGTACTTAGTAACTACTTATTAGATTCTTGTAGTAATATTTAAGCCACACTTTATAGATTTAGTCTTTACAACTATTATGCTTACTTTGCGATGGGATGATGACGATGATAGAAAGAGATATTTTATAACTTTCATTATTAAGATCTAACTAATTGGTGTTCACAAAGCCGTGAGAATTAATTTAAGAATGATTTTTGTAAACTTTAATAAGGTGTTTTATTGTTATTATTATTATTATTATTATTATTATAAGCTGTCTTTTTTCTAAAGATTTGCATAAAAGGACTTTGTCCAACACATTCATAAAATAATTCATCTATTTGTGAAATTCTCATTCTCTCACTGACCTAGGATTTTGGTCGTAAAACCTAAGTATATAAACTAATATATGGATCTATCATATTAGACTTATTTATAAAGTAATTTTATACTATTATTAAAATATATTGATTATATCGGTTTTAATGTAGAATAAGTCAGTTTTTATATATAGGGATAAACTAGATCAAGTTTTTTATTGAGTAACTTTCTTTTACACTGGGTATGTTAACTAATGTATTTGGTCATTTTGCTGTGAAATTTGAAAATTAGACATTTGTTTTAATAGGCTCAAAGTTCATCAATTTCGCTATTATTATTATTATTATTATTATTATTATTATTATTATTTTTCATGGACAGTAGTTTTAAATAGCGTGATTAGTTTTACAGTAGTTCTTTTTAGAAAAAAACAAATTTCCAAATAACGGCTCTATATGAATCAAATAACTTCCTCCGAAAATGTTACTCAATCTAATTACCTAATTTCATTCAGCCACATAAGGGTCGATTGACCCACCGTAAGAAACCCTAGATTGGGGTGATCATGAGGTCGAAAGAACTTGGGTAAGATATTGTCCTAGCTCTAATAATCCAGATGTGTACATATTTGGTTCAAACACTTAATTTGTATATAGATTAATTTCACTGTTTAAACATGTTATTTGCTATAACGTTTAAATTGGACAAATGTGAATAACAAAAGACGACCATAATACCCTACTAATATTTAAGAGTAAGGATAGGATCATTATCTTTCTCCTATTTTAATGCTTGACATGATGACCATATTATCTTTGTCAAAGTATCAAACTATGAGATTTTCAGGTGAAATTTACATGTCAAGTAGTAAGACAAGAGAGTTGAAAAAGAGCCATCTTAGTACTCCTCACCATTTAAATAGAAAATCCATTAAATATGCCTCATGATACCTCGAAGTTTGAAAATATATGCATTTGTCGATTATTTTACCAAAAATATGCTTTTAGAACAAAAATATCACAATTTGTTAAAGAAATCATCAACATGTATAAAAAGATCATCAAAATTATTAGGGTTGGTCTTACTAGTGCCTAGAAGCAAAGATAATATTATATTAAGAGGATTATAACAGTATATACATCTCAAATTTGAATCTTTTTAAGTATATCAAATATATATATATGGTGAGTATGTAATGGATATTTTTGCTTTTGCTCCACCAACGGGTATTTTAGCTAAATTAAAAATGACCTACAATAGTAAGTTAATTCCAATTCAAACAAGAAAACTAATTTAATTCTCTTTTGATTCAAATTAATGAACATAATGAGTTATATAATAAACCATTTGCAAAGTTAGGACTTTTATTTAATTAAAATTTTAGACTTTCAAAATTATCCCTGTCTCGATTCTAGTTAAATTTTTGACCAAGTCAAAAAAAAAAGAGTGATGAGATGGTATCGAAAAAGCGGCCAATAATATTCGACTGAAGTCAAAATTTTTCGACCAGTAGCTCAAACAAAAATTTTTGACTGGAGTCGAAATTTTCCTGTCACCAGTTGAAAATTGGTCGAATCGGGCAAGAGAGGTCATAGAACAAGCTCAACTGCGATCAAAATTTTTTGATGTAGTCGAGCATAGGGGTCGCCAGGATTAAGATCGGAACAAACGATGGTGGCGCAATGTCGTAGGTGATGGAAGTGGCAGAAATAGTTTGGGGTTTATTAGAGAAGAATATATTTGAGGGTTTGTTAGGGCTAGGGTATCTAAGTAATTTTATATTTGTGACATGACAATGAGAATTAGTTTTAAAAACAATCGAGTCTTTTTTTTTTCATCACGACGGCTTAATAGACCCTTTAGGTGTATTCTCCAATACTTTTAGTGTTTGTGGAATGAAATAAAAATATTCCATTTATATATATTGAAAATTCTGCCTTTGTTTTTCCCCTTAAACTTTATTTTAATTTTTATTTTTCTATAAATGAAATTGTTTTGGAATTTAATTTATGTTATGACTTTTAGCTAATAAGTTTAGAACATGAGTCTATCACTTCTTAATTTTGAAAAATTTTAGTTACCTATAATATGAATTTAATTTTATTTTTTACAGAATTTAATTATAAAATTCTTACATTTTTATTGATATTTTAATTTGATTTCTTTTAAAATGAAATATATTTTTATGGCTTTAGAACGGTAGGTCGTGAGTTTACGTTTTTTTATATTTTTGGGTTAACGTTCAAAAAAAAAGTTCGTTACTTTTTTTATATTAAATTAGCTTTACTCTCACTAACTGTAAAGAGAATTAAAATAATGAGAAGTATCTGTTAAAAAAAAAAACTAATGAGGATTAAAATATTAGGAGTATAGTAACAGAATAGCATTGAAAAGAAATTAAACTAACCAATAAAAATGTTCACCTTAGCATGTAAAAGACAAGTTACCCACGATTTAAAGTATGATCTTCTATATTTAAATAAATATTAAATATAATAATATTTTTTTTATAAAGTACTTGATTTATTATAGCCGTTTTATCACAATCAAACAGTCTAAAATTAAAATATTTATCCATAAATAAATATTACAGTACTCATAGTGCCTTATAAAATGAAAACTGTGGGTCGGCTGAGTTAAAATTCGATGTTGCGACACACTAGTAAGCTGGCCATTGAAAACCCTTGAATATTTCTTAAGACGGGAATATAAGAATCACAATATCGACATATATCTCCTTCAAAATAGTGATTCAATCGTCACCCATTTTATTTTCGGAAAGGGGCAAAACTCCCAAGATTTCCTCTATTTTATCCATGTATCCATAGAGTTGTACCCACGTGCCCACACCACATACATATATCATTAGTGTAATATGAATATTATCGAGATGCAATAGCCAAAAGGGAGGAAAAAATATATATATATATGTAATATAATTATTAATTTGCAGCTTTTGAATTTGCTTTTTCCCACTTTAAGGGTCAAAATAGGCACTACAAACCCTTATCTCTCTTGAGAGTTGAGAGGAAAAGTTAAACGTCCCTTTCTCCATCCAATTTGGTAGTGGGAGTAGCAAAATCTGAACAGTTTTAGGATTTATCTGTATGATTGATTTGAGTCCCCAAATCAGATTATAAGGATAAGAGTTTCAGCAAATTCTTATCCTTTGCCACCTCACAAATGTCATTAATTAATTAATTAACTAAAACAAAACCCAACCATATTCAAGCATATATTATATGATGCTTTTACTTATAAGTGACAGAAAAATGCAATTAATGCCTCCTTACAGCTCCAAAAATAGACATTTGTACTCAAATTAATAATATTGTGTGGAACTCAGGATTTGGAATTGACGACTTTTCAATGGAGTTTTAAGGCAAAGTTAATGACATGCATAAAAGACAAAAAATAGTGCTAATGAACCTATAGATTTCCTTTTTTTTTTTTTTAAACAGAGAATGAACCTATAGATTCTATGGGGCGTAAAAACAAACTAGATAGTTTTTTGTTAATTCATAGTAAGTAAAAAATTTTAAGCTAATTATGCTAATAAAATTCTTTGGGTTCATTTAATTCAACTCCATTAGAAACCCAAAATAAATAAATAAATAAATTAAAGAAATTAATTATAAGCTGCCCCAGCTCATGGAGATGAAGTATTATAATCAACAAAATAGTTAGAATATAGCTGGTCAACGTAATGTTCAAAATGAGAAATAGGGTCTCTTTTCCTAATGTATCATATTAATTTGGCTTTTCATTAGGCTTAAAGGTCACCATTTTAACCATTGAGTGGCACAGAGAAATTTACAACTAGTTCTAAATTATGAAGTCAAATCAAGCATCATATAACTAACTACTGTGAAATTGAAAAACTAAAAGTAAACCCAATTAACCTTTGAAGCTTATGATTAATTTGGTATGCCTGAAAGCTAATTAAACACCTGTAGGGTTTTCTGAGCCCCTAATTTGCATTCCTTTCACATGATGACACCAAAAGGATTTATCTCCTTTGTTTTTTCCTTTGCCTCGCTAGCAGGATCAACAAAGTCGGCCTTATATGGGGTCTCATTTCTTAATTTAGTTGTCAAAGTCAGTGCCTTGCTGTTGCCCTATATATAAAATAGAAGAGCTAGTTCGTTTCCAAATTCCAATAATCCTATCTTTTAGTGGTGTGGCAAAACTTTAAAAAGACATAATATTCCACTTACTCTAGTGGACCTCAAACAAGAATACAAGATCCTAAGGATAGGGCTTCATGTTCTTGTCCTTTCCATGCTCTTTGCTATTATTATACATAATTTATTATCTGACAAAAGTTTGGTCCATATAAATACTTTCAACACCAAAGCAAAAGGTTAAAAAGAATTTGATGGGAAAGATGATTCAAATCAGAGAATTACAAAGGTACTTATTAAGGTCATTTGCTTATATACTATTGACTAAAATTTAAATTTTTTCTTACATATAATTTACATAGGTCATGTTTGGTAATTAGTTAAAAGACTATATATTATATTAATTAAATATAATATTTTATTTGGTTATTCTTTTATACTGTGTTATTTAATACAACATCAAAATTGAATACAATACGGACAATATTATCTAAAGGTATATATTATACTTATTACATAATTTTAATTATAACACAGTATTCTACGATACATACTCTCCTCACTTTCTTTGTTTTTAATTTCATTCTCATTTTTTTCTCTCCCTTTTTCTCACTCACATCACAATATCCTTTGAAAAGTGGTATTCTACTAAATATTTTTCAAAGTGGTACTTTCCTAAATTAATATCCCAAAAGTGGTATTTGTATAAATTAAGTGCTACTTTTCCAAATAAGTTTTTAAAATAGTATTTAAATTAAGTTTTAAAAGTGGTATTTTTCAAAATTTATTTTTTAATGCAACATCTTAATACACGGCAAAACTAAACATAGTACTGCTGTAATAGAATAATACAATATAATACAACTTAATTTATAATACTTCTCAATACATTATAATATAATACGGCGTACCAAACTTAACCATAATACGTCAGTTGAAAAGAAGAAAAAACTTGGGTCAAGGTTTAAGAGGTTGAAATTATAAAAATCTTGGACCAGTTCATAATTGCCATGATCGGCATTAAGGTAGGTAGTGAAAAGAAAGGAAAATATATAGCTCAAATCTATATTGGTAAGAAAAAGAAATAACAATTGAAAATAGAAGGTCTACATAAAAGACAGCACTCGATATGTATGATATGGTTGTGGGGTTCAGTTGACTACTGAAAACTGATTTCAATACCCGGCGTAAGAAAAATCTGAAATATGCGATGAACATGTGCTTTTGTCTTATTAAAATTAAAAAAAAAACATATATTAAAATTTAAAGAATATTCATATATTAAAATTTAAAGAATAGTGTCACTTTAATAAACAACTTCTATGAAACAAATTTAGTGAATATAAATTAAAACATAATAGCAGGGAGAGAGATTTAGTCTCTGTACGTACATGTGTGTATATAAGTTGTATATATAAGATTTAAGACAATAACTTTTTTTTTTTCTAATTACAGTTTGAGTTTTAAATATCCAATTTGAATAATTTGGATACGTACTTGTAACTACACGTAGAAATACTACGAATACTCTTTACATAAATCATTAGCTCATGCATGAGAAGCAAGTACATTTTTCTGGTATTACTTATAATACACATCACTATAGCTTAATTTCCAAATATTATAATCTTTATGCAACTATTTACATTCTTTTATCCTAGCGCAACCGACAATGAAAAGTAGCAAAGACATATCCAATATATTACAAGATCATCGAGAGGGGTAAAAAAGTAGTAGCTGGAATTTTCAAGTACCAAAAGTTGAAAGCATAGGTTAAATATTTATGAGCATTGTTGGAAAAGCACTATGATACTTACGCAGATATATAAATACAGACAATAATAGTACTCGAGGTAGGCTCTAACTCTTACAATAATGTAACATCCATAATCTCTTACCATGTAACGCGATACTTTAGCACTATAGCACCATTTTTTTTTTCTTTTTAACATTTGTAATTTCATGTAACAATTATATTATCTCATTGAGAATATAACACCAACATATATTCTGATTAATTCATTAATTATAGTGATTTATCAACGGATCAATTTTATTTTACGGTTGTCATTATTCAGTTCGATAAAATTTAATCACGTTACATAGATAACTAAAAACATTCTGATATATTTTCTCCTATTCTACAAAACCAATCATGTGAGAATCAAAGGCCGAAAATGTTGACTTTGATTGATTTTTTTATGGGCCAAATCCACCACTTAGAAGCTTTAAACTTTGCCGACATGAAATTACAAGTCAATTACACTCAATGTCAAAGTGGGGGCAAAGTCCCACTATGTTGGTCGGGCCGGTTAGTTCATGCATCAGTGTCTTCTTTTTTAGTCTCTCCCAGTCATAACCACAATATTGCAACAAATCCCCCCAACAACTTCTTTTATGTACATTATTCTTATCTACTTTCTTTTTCCACTTTTCTAATTATATCTCCTTTTTCACTTGAAGAGACTGATATATTTGCATGCAACATGTTCTAAGGTTTAAAGACCTAAAAACAGCTATTCCGCATATCAGGCAAAGTTTCAGAGTTTGTTTGGATCAAGTAAACAAATTAAACCCTCAAATAAGCCGGAAAAAAAAAAAGGAAATTTATGAGTTTTCAATAAACTTGTGATGTGAATTTGTGAAGTGACTTTGCCTAAAGCTATCACAAAAAATGAATTTTCACCTGCATTTTGCAGCCTGAATCTACCCATGATTTCACATATCTTCTTTACTCGATGAGTGTGGCTATTGTATATTGTACATATATGTGTATGTGTGTATTTTTATAGAAAAAAGAAGCATCGAGCAGCAAAATATGGGTTAGCGATAGCGATATTAGGAAAAGGCTGGCCCAGTGCCCGCCTACTACATACTGTTTAGTACTATTCTATAAATCAAACCGGGCTAGTTAACGTACTACATAGCACCAACCCAATTGATTCATTTGGGCTTCAAATGATGAAGTTGCTTGCCATTCAACAAAAACTAGACCAGTACCAATAATTGTACAAAAGTAATTATTTATAATAGCTATTTTTTGCCCTAATTTATACTACATTTTCTTTTCAAAACTGTGTTATCTAAAACATTTATTGTCCCCAATTACGTCTACTCTATTGTAGTTTAGTTGCTGAAAGTAGTAGCTGTTATATAACTTTAATTAATGTTTCTTAAAAGTGGTACTTGGCTACTCAATCCTGCCATTTGTGGCGGGGCATCAATGTCAATTCAACGGTTGGGTTTACCCTTTTAAAAAGAAAAGGAAATTGGAAACTTGATTTTCTATGGTAAATTTCAAACAAATTGAAAAATCCCGGGTTTTAAATTTATTTGAAAAATCTCAGATTTATTTAGAATTTTAAAAGTATTTAGAAAAATATCCTCTTTTTACTAATTCATGAGGTGCTTGAGATAATGGGTCAAGTTACCTGAGGTAACCAAACTAATTACCTTAAGTAACGACTGATTACCTAGAGTATAGTTAAAAACTACCAATTTCGAAAAGAAATGATATTTTTATAAATACTTATATAGTAGTATTTTTCTTAAAAGTACAAAAAATGATATTTTTTAAATAAATCCGGGATTTTTCATAAAAACAAAAAAAAATAAAATAAAACCCTACCCATCTAGAATTTTTCAATTTTTTTGGACTTGAAGGGTGGATTTTTGTACTAAAAGAAAAGGCTGGGTTCACTTAATTAAAATAAACCGGACTAGTAATAATTTGGACTAAAAGGACTTTTCTAAGAATACTATTTTGAAAAATGACTATTTTAGTAGTGTCATATAATTATATGGGGCGCGTCTACAGTAGAGGCGCCCCTACGTAGGGCTCTGTCTATTCACCGTTAGATGGGAATCTGTATATAAATAGATTCTCCACAGATTCCCGTTATTCTCCACAGATTCCCGTTATTCTCCACAGATTCCCATCCAACGATAATTAAGGCATGACCCTACGTAGGGACGCCCTTACCGTAGCCATCCCTAATTATATGATGTGTGTCACATAATTTATGACTATGAAATTATGATTTTTTTTAAGACTAATCAATGGTCACAATAAGTCTGATCCTACAAGAAAATTGATTGCATCTTTAGGCTATGTTTGGTAAGAGGAAAAAAGGAGAGGAAAGAAAGTGTAGGAGGAAAAAGTGGAAAGAAAAGAGAAATTATGGTTATTTGGTAGGAAGGAAAAGAGAAAGGAAAGGAAAAAAGAAGGAAAAAAGGGATGGAAAAATAAAAGGTGGGACCCACAAAAATTTTCTCTTCCAAAATGAGGAGAAAAGGGGAAGGAAAAGGAATTTAGTTAATGAAAATACTTAGTTTACTAATGTACCTTCACATGTTAACTTTTAAAATAATAATATAGAGGATAAAATGGTCATTTTAAAAAAATCAGTTTTCTTTCCTCTCTACATACCAAACAACTATGGAGGAAAAATATTCTCTTTTCCATCCTACATATTTTCTTTCCTTCCTAATTTTTCTTTCCCTCCTATTTTCTTTCCTCTCTACCAAACAGAGCCTTAATTATGATTGACTCTTTAACTAGTTTAGGTATGTATTTACTTTGTAGCAAAGGTTTGTATTTACTGACTGGTTTACTTTCAACTTTATTTATGGCCGGCTTATTAACTTTGTTACTGACTAGTTTAGGTTTTTGTTTAAGTGTGATTGGTTTAGGTTCTTCTTTATTCGGACTGGTTTAGCTTCTCTTTAACACATTAGAATAAGTTCAGTAAACAAACCTCAACGAACTATAAATAGTTAAGGGTACAAGTAGAACTTTATAATACAAAATGCTATAAATGAAAACACTATACGAAAAACTGCTAACTTTACAAACTACTACTAAGCCTAATTTCCTTGCTAAATTTTGGGGGGAAAAGTTCATAAATACCTGTTTTCAAAACTATATTTCCATAAATACCTAGTTTTTTATTTTTATGTCATAAATACCTTTTTTATACTCTTTTTTAGATAAATATAGACCACCATTGTTTTACACATAAAATATATACCACGGTATACATTTCATGTGTTAAATATATACCGTAGTCTACATTTCATGAATAAAAATTACATTAAAACTTGGCATACATTTTAAAATGTATATCATAGGTGAAATTTACAATGAAAAATGTAAACAGTGGTAAACACTTACATTGTAAATGTATACCGTTCATATTTTACATATGAAATATGTACCTTATGGATAAAATTTACATTACAAATGTAGACCACTCTTATTTTGTATGTGAAATGTGGAACATAAAAATGGATATTTTTGAAAGAAAAATTAAAAAGAGTATTTATGAAAATAAGTTTTAAAAACGGATACTAGGCGCAAATTTCTCAATTTTGGGCCCTATTTATCGTTTTTCAAACTTTGTAACAAAATGATAGAATCAAGTTAATATATCAAGATTTAAAATTGAATTTCTCAATATATAAACTGCATCTATTATATATTAATACATATACACTCGGTAGAAAAACTAATACACTTAGGGATTGTGCTTTTAAAACATGTAATAGAATAATAGATTTGCCGATTAATAAACGAAATTACATTTTATCTATATTTGCTTATTCTTTCAGTATGCAATTTAAATATCATGTTATTTTCTAGATTATTTATATGATATTAAATTAGGTATATAATTGTTATATACAAGAGGATTTAGTTCAAGAATAATAATCTAAAATAATTCACAATCATTAAATAAAGTTGAATACTTTATTTAATTAATCTCAACATTCTTAATGCCGTCTATTTCTGTCATGAGTAATATAATTTATCCAAGTTGCAGATGTGGAGACATTAATATAGATGTATTATAAATAATAGATAATATATAGAATTGGGCCAAGATGAAAATGAGTCTCTAATAAGCTCCGTTAGAAAATAGAGGGTTCATATTCATCAGTTGATGATAATATATTAATTAATCTTAATCCTGAGTAAATATGGACTCTTATTTATTATATTACACATTTTGATTTATATAAATGAGGTTAATTGTAATAATAGACCAATATCTTCGTGCTTTGGAAATGTAATATTATAAATAGCTTAGAACATGTTTCACAGATATGAGGTTCACTCCTTCTCTTGTTAGAAGTTAGAAAGACATTCTCTTAAATATTGATTTGGGTCTTGGACAATATGCATGCTATTTTTGTTAACGGTTAATCTAAATTTAAAATATATAACTACTCATAGATTTATTGTTCATTAGAAAATTAATGACACTTAAAGAAGAAATATCTAGAAAGGTTAATAGACTTAAAGCTATCTCTAATTATGGGTGCCTTGTGGAGGTTAATTTATCTGTAATGATTAAATCAATAGAATATTCAAAGATTTCAAGTTGAATTAAATTATTTCTATAATGTTAAGAGTGCGACTCAGGATTTTTAGTGCAGTCCGAGAGTTGATAAATTATATTTATTAATAAAGGAGATATAATTAATAAATTAAATTTATTGAAGCTTGATATCATATGTCTATTAGATTCCTGAACTAGCTCATAAACATTGTATTAGATCACAAACTTAGGAAAATTAATTGGGTCACTATACAAATTGGTTTGGACCAGGACTGGCCTATAGACTGTCCCACATGCCTATAATAGTTATTTTAGGAGTAAAGTTATTATTTTTCAATTATTTATTTATAGTTTTAAATATCCTATAGGATTAGGTATTTTATAATCATTAAATATTCTTTAAATAATGTGATAATTAAAGAAAAATTTATTAAAATAATTAATTACTAGATAAATAAGGACATTAATACTATTGGATAGTGTTTTGACAATTAAAAAAATTATTACATAGTTTTAACGCAAAAGGCAAACTAGGGAATCTAGCTCATTATGCCACACGAACTAGCTCATAAAAACTGTATTAGTTCACAAGCAATGAAACTCCTTATGCCGTACGCCTACCATAGGGAATCCCCTTATGGTTGGCATGTAGGAGTTCTGCTAGGAATGGGAAATTATTTTCTCCAATTTCCCATTCTACTCTATAAATATGTTTTGCTCTGTATTTTCTATATGTAATTTTTCATAATATTTCTAGAGAGAAAAAAACAAAATCTTACTCTCATATGTTGAGATCAAAAGTAAGAATAAGAAAAATACTATCACCATAGAAATTTGTTCTCTTCCATAGATGCCCACACGTCTAGTCCTTGGTGCAGGTTATAGCTCGAAAGATTTAAAATAATCAAAGATGAAAGCTTAGAATAGTCCTAATCGGTTGAAGAGGTTAAGATCTTAGTATTCATATTAACTGTTAATATTTTAGACATTTTTATAGTTCATATTCTTTCACTGTAAATGTTTTCAAAACCAACACTTAGTACATATAAGCATATAAATTGAATCTAGTATATATTGGTATATTAACTCAATATGAAAATTAAGGTTTTTGGCAATGTTTGGTCTCTATGTTATTAGCAGGTTGGCAAAGTAGTCCCTGAGTTACTTTTTTGCATTTAAATCCTTAAGTTTTAAAAATTTTGGTAATTAAGTCTTTTTTTTTTTTGTAAATGTTAAAGTTTTTATAAATTTAAACATGTTTAAGTGAAAGAAGTTGGTATGTCAACACTAATTAGTTTGGAAAGAAAATATAAAGAACTTTTAAGAGAAAATTTAAAATTTGAAATTTTCTATTTTTAAAATTTTTCAGATTATTTTGTTAATTGTAATTTAATTTTTAGTTATTTTCCTTTCGATTTCACTAGTACTAGCAAAATATTAATTTTAACCTTAGAAATCTTATACGTGATTTGGAAATGCTCAATTCCGTCCAATATTGTAATAATCACTAACAAAAAGGACTTAAATATTGCCAACGATTTTAAAACATAGGGACTTAATTACGAAAAACTAACTCAAGGAACAATTTGCCAATCATGAATAATATAAGGGGCAAACATGCCAAAATGCTATAAATTAATATACCTTATTTTATATATTTATATACTAGTTTTGGGTATGTGTCAAAGGCACGTACACCTATCGTTTCTTAAAAATAATATTAAGAAAATTAATTATTTTAATTTGTATTTTTTTTCTTAAAAACAAGATTGAGAGTTTCTATTTATTGAAATACAAAGTTATGTAGTTGTTGACATCTATATCATAACATGATGTAATGAATTTTTTTAATGCTAAAAGGGATATGCATATACATGGAGAAAATTCTAAGTTTAAAGTGATTTATTATTAATCCAAAACTTAATGTGTGGTAATTTAATAATTAATTCAAGAAAAATTAAGAATTTGTATCAAAATATGCCTTAAAAAAATAAAATTAAAGACTATACAACATTTAAAAAAAATCTAAAATATACGGTATCCTCATTTTATTTAAGTTCATACGATGTTTTTTAGATAAATACTTGTTTTCCCTTTTTCTCCCTCTTTTTCTATCGCTGAGATCCGAGAAGCCCAACAACCGAGTCCTCCCTCTTTTGAAGCTCGTGACGTCGTCCATGGCAGCCAAGTTCACCATTTTTCCTCTAAACCCTCCTATGTACAAGCTGATCTTCGTCATCATTATCTTCGATTGATTCGAATAAATGATTTTTGGTCTTCTCCAGTCCCAAATCAGATTTGATTTCATTTCTGTTTCCGCCTATTTTTCCATAGAACTCTTTTTCACTACAATTCTCGCTCTCGAATTTACACCCCTAATGCCGTCGTAAGCTCCATTTTTGTACAATTCATTGCTTTTTATTATTCATGTAAAAATATACATGTATTTCAATATATATGCGTATATGTTGATTTTATAGTTGTATTGATATGGGTTCTCATTTATGTATACGATCGTGTATAGAGATGTATTATGACATAAATGACTAAGTTTGGAAACGAGAAACCAAAAATCCCAATCCTGAATGAAAGAACACTGCCCAATTCCTTGGAATTAGCTTGGGTGGAGAAAAAGGTGAATAGAAATAACTCAAGGATAAAGTTATTTTATGGGCTGAGAGACTAAACCAAGTTTTCAAGATTTATGATGATATTTACACACATTTTTGTGTTTGATTTCTTTTGGTAAAATCGTTTGAAAATATACTCACATAATATGAATGAGAAAAGGAAATGGATGGGTCTTATGCTTGTTAGCTATTACCTTTCTCTTTCATCAGGAAGAAAACAAATTTTCTTAAATTTTGGTATACTGAATAGTAGTGAATAATAAAATTTCCTATCTTTCTTTGAACTATCTAGCCAAGTTTTATAAGCAATATGAATCTATTTTTGTTTATTATATATCAGGTAACTCAATTTCATTATAATTTTTATTCTTTCCTTGTACTTTTGAATTGATCACCATCATTGATATGTTTGCAAATGTTCTATGTGACTAAGAATGGTAACTAGAATAAGTTCTGTATACTTTAGTTCTAATAAAACAAGATGTGTTTACTCAATTATTCTTACTTGTTAGGTTGATTTTCAAGTTTTAAGTATACGCCATTTTCTAATCATAATCACATAGATAGATTATAATGATTGACAAATATAGTAAAATTTTCCGATTGTGCACATAAATTCTAGTAACTATTTACGGTGTAAAGACTGGTTATTTGTTACCGTTTAGTATTGTGTAACTGGTAACCTGTAACTAGTTATATAATTGGTAACTAGTAACTAGTACTCAATCACCGGTCTTTGTAACTAATCACTAACTTAGAAACCAGTAACAAATTGGATCCTGGTTACCAGTAACTAATCTATTTATTGATATAGTTTTGAACATAGTAATCAATGTAGTAACTAGTCATTAGTCTTGTATTTGCCATCAGTTTAGAAACTAATAACTAGATAATAATTAGTAATTAGCACCAGTCTTACAACTAGCCAATAGCCACTAGTTTGGAAACTGATAACCATCAATTTAGAAACTAGTAACTAAATTGAAGACCTATAACCAATCTCTTAACGAGTAACTAAATGGGTAACTAGTAACCAAATTGGTTAGTAGTAACTATATTGGTGACTAGTCTTGATTAGTAACTAATGACTAGAGAAACCTGAAACTAATAATTAATCTAGTTACTAGTTACTGGTAACCCATCCAATTACCGGTATCAAATTGGATACTGGTGACCAGTAATTAGCAACTAATCTAAGTATTGATATGTTTTTGAATATGGTAATTGATGTGGTAACTAATCACTAGTCTTATATTAGCTATCAATTTAAAAACTAGTAACTAGATTGATAATTTGTAATTAGTAACCAGTTTTAAAACTAGCCAATAGCCACTAGTTTGGAAACCAGTAACCATCAGTTTAGAAACTAGTAACCAAATTATACATTAATAGCAAATCTCGTAACGGGTAACCAAATTGGTTAGTGGTAACTATATTAGTTGCTAGTCTTGATTGATAACTAATAACTAGATAAATTAGTAACTAATATAGTTACTAGTTACTGGTAACCCGTCTAATTACTAATTCGGTAACTTGTCTTAACCAATCTGGTTACTAATATGGTAACGAACGTGGTAATCAGTGTAGTAACCAGTAACTACGCTTGTAATTGACCATCAAATTAGAAACTAGTAACTAAAGTAATAATTGATAACTACTAACCAGTCTTAGAACTAGCAGTCTTGTAAGTGAGTAGTTTGGGAACCACAAACATGGGTTTTACATAAATTACCAAGTATTTGTTTGTTGAGGTAGTTAGATATTAAGTAATTGTTGATAAGATAGTTGGTTACCTATGGTTACTTAAGAAAATTACCTTTGGTAATCTAATGGATTCTCATTTTTTCTACATTAATAAGAAATTACCTATGGTTACTTAAGAAAATTACCTTTGGTAATCTAATGGATTCTCATTTTTTCTATATTAATAAGAAATCAACTGAAAAAGACCTTAATCGAAAACCAAAATTATATTAACACGTGTTAAAAAATAATAAAACAGATGAAAAGACATTTTTCTCATTCCTTAAAAATTAAAGAAAAAAAAGTAATGCATCATGCTAGTGTTTTTTTTTTTTTTTTCGTTTACGAAGTTAATACCTCATTTTAGAGAAACAAATAAACGAAAAAAGAATTAAAAAAATAAAAATTAAAATGGAATATAAATTAGAAAAATGAGGAAAAAAAATTTCAGGATAAAGGTTTCGAAACCCGGACCTTGAAGGAGGAGCATAAGAGGCCAAACACCTAAGCTAACTTGCCGAGATATTGTGGTGTATGTTCATTTTTTAAAACTTGTTTAAGTGTATATTCACTATTTAAAGTTTATAGCTATATGTCCAATATTTAAAAAAATTCTCAGTTGATGAGTTTTTGTGTTTCCGATTTTGCCCTCATTTTTCTTTTTCAGCCATTTATTTTTACAGAAGCTTGTTCGTGAATTTCTATCGTCATCTTGAATTCTCTGGCGAAATCATGTTGTCCTCTGCCATTGTTTAGTTCTTCTTCTTCTTCTCTGGCACCGATCGACTTTTCCAGCGAAATCTCATTTTTACTTTCTTCAATCCATCGATTTTGATCCTGATTTTGATCTCATTTAGATATTGTTTGTTGATTTTGAGTTTTTGTTTTCTTAGAATCATATCTATTTTTGGTGTTGATTGTATTGTTTATTATTTTTGGGGATTTTGATTTTTATTATTAATTTATGTTGCAATTATTATTAAATTTTTTTTATAGTCTTGTTTTTTGTTAGGGCTGAATATCTATTTGTATTTTCGTATGTGCTTTAGAATGATTTTTAGTAATTAGTAATGGTTCATCAATTTGTTTTCATGATACATATGATTTTTTTAGTAATATATATGATTTTTGATGTGGTATATGAAATTACTGTTCTCTGGTTTTTAGAAGATAAAGATATTCAGTATTTCTTCTTTGGTTCGTATATTTCTTGTCTTGGTATAGATGATTTTTGTCATGGTATATTGTATTCCTGTTATGTGGTTATTATTGATGTAGATATTCAGTATTCTCCTGTTTGGTTTATATATTTTTATTTGTAGTATATATTATTTTTATTGTGGTATATATGTTTTTTCAAATAGTATATAACATTAATGTTATCTTGTTTCTTATTGATGAAGATGTCAAGTATTCTTTTATTTAGTTCATATATTTTTACTTCATACATTTCTAATCGTGGTATATAAGACTTTTATGGTAGTATATAGTTTCCTGCTCTATTGGTATTGTCGATGAACATATTAGTATTTTCTTGTTTGATTCATATATTTCTGATTGTGGTATATATTATTTTTGTGATGGTATATTGTATTCATATTTTGTGGTTATTGCATATTCATTATTTTACTATTTGGTTCATATTTTTTTGTCGTGGTATATATGATTTTTTTGTGGTATTTAATATGATTTTTGTAGTGGTATATGGTATTATTATTATCTAGTTTTTGTTGATGAAGACGTTCAGTTTTTCTTGTTTGGCTCATATAATTGTGGTCATGGTATATATGATATTTGTCATAGTATATGATATTCCTATTATATTGTTATGATTAACAAACATGTTAATTATTTTATTTTTTGGTTCATATATTTTTAGTGATGGTATATATAATTTTTGTAGTAGTATATAGTATTTTTTTGCTCTTGTTAGTGTTATAGATCATGTTCTCCTACCTAATATTCAGAAAGCTAGTGTTGGCAGGCCATAAAAGAAAAGAAGTCTTTTAGCTGGTGAGTTTAAGTGAGAAGAAGCAAGCGAAATGTGGTCGATGTAAACAATATGGCCACAATTGAAAAATTTGTAAAAATTCAATTCTTACAGAATTACGCGTTTCAAAGAAGATGAAAAGTAATTGGGGTCATTAGGTTTTTATTACACTGAACTGTAGTTTGTGTTATTATAAAACAAAGGTTGTTGTTGTTGTTGTTTTTTTTTTTTTCCACATATTTTTGTATATTGTTTTTTTGTCTTGGTATCTAGAGTTCTTGTCATGGTATATGAGGTTATATACCAAATTTAGTATATGATTCCAGATATTGTAATTTTTTATTCTTTTCACTTTTAGGTACATTATTTTTTTGTCTTAATATATGAAACTTTTGTCATGGTATATGGAGTTATATACTATTTTTATTACGTGAGATTCTATATATTGTCATTTTTATTTTTAGGTATTTTTACATTTTGAGGTACATTATTCCAAATAGTTTTGTTATTTTTGTTATTAGTATTGGTACACTTTTAAGTATATTGTTTTATTGTCTTTATTATGGTATATGAGGTTACATACCAGATTTATGAATCGAATAAGAATAATAAATTGAAATTAAGAAATATGAAATTTTTTTTCACTCCAATCATGCACACAAGTATATACCCAAGTGAAGAACTCTTAGCGCATAATTCATCAATTTATGAATTGACTACATAATTTATGAACCACGCTCATACCTTATAAACTATACACATAAAATAATTTGGACTAAATTAAGAAAACAAGAAACACCTTTTTCACTCCAATCATGTATATAAGCATTTACGTAAGTAAAGAATACATATAAACTCATGAATTTATGAACTGAACACATAATTTATGAACTACATACATAAGTTTATGAATCACACTCATAACCTTATGAACCACACATGTAATATAAATTGAAAGACCATTTAGGCTTTTTTTCCCCCCTCAGGAACCAAAGTGCAATATCTTAAAAATTAATGACCAGCACCAATTAATATAATTTTTGACCTTGAAGAATTCAATGATGTCGTATTGAACTAAACTACATATTGAACCTTTTGTATTTTATCCTTTGTTGTATGCGTTGTCCTTGACAATACTAATTTCTTGTCCCATTCTTCATTTATCTTCCTCTTTTATTAAGCCAAATCAGAACCACATCTCTAAAGATTAATATATTTTTCTTAGTTAAATATTAAAAAAATAAAAAAAAGCCATGACTAAATTCTTCTTTTTCTTCCCTTTCTTCCCTCTAATTGTATCACTTTTGGTGCAAAGTGCCCTCTAGCTTAAACTAGGGCTCATGGCAAAATGATCAAATTTGGACCTATTTTTTTAAGTAAATGTCTCATTTTCAAATACTGTAGTAAATAATTGATATATCAGTAAAATATACTAACTGTAAAATATTATATACATAGTATAAAAACTAATATTTTCAGTATAAAAAATATAGATACACAAGTGTAAAAATACATATACTAAGTAATTTAGCTATAAAAAGAGAAAAACAAACATTTATTAAAACTAACCGTGTAAAAGGGACGGCCACTGTAATTTCTCCTTCAAAAGAGTAGGGTGAATTAATATATGGGTCTTATAGCAAAATAACCAAATTTTAGGCAAAATTTAAGTAAATATCCGTTTTTCAAATGTTATTAACAATATATCCAATATATATATTTATATACCAAGTGTCAAATATTATATACCAAGCATAAAAATTTATATACTCAGTACATTAACTGAAATTAGTAGATACAAGTATAAAAATATATATACTTAGACATTTAACTATAAAATTTAAAAATTAGACATCTACTTAATCAAATTAAAAATATTAGTCATTTACCTAAATTTTTTTTGGCAAATGGACTTGGGCTGGAGGTGATACTTAGCCGAATAGATAAGGGCTTCTTATAGATATCTAAGCCCATAGGGTTAAAAATTGAAAAATCCCTTATGGACTGAATTTTTAGAAAAATTCTGGTTTAAATTGGTATTTTTTCTTTAAATATCACTTTTTCTTTAAATTGGTATTTTTTCAGTGATACTCGAGGTAACCAATCAAGTTACTTCAGGTAATTTGATAGATTACCTTAAGTATCTCACCAATTAATAAACGATTGTATTTTTCTAAATACTTTTAAAAATAGTATTTTTTTTAATTAAATCTGAGATTTTTTTTTATCAAAATCCGAAATTTTTCAATTTTTTAAAAATTTTTACCATAAAAAATCTAATTTCCTCAAAAGATAATGTATTTCCACAAGCTCTTATCCTCTAATAATTTTTTTTTTTCCATTGATATATGTATTACACAAGCATTATATATAATTTTTTTTTTTTTCAAAAAAATCCAGTGGGACAATTGCTTCCCCTCGCCCCCATATAGCCGTTGTTTCTTTTTGTTTTTTAAAATTTTCAAGATCTCATTTTTCGACTATTCTTTTAAAGGTTTAGTCTACTTTACGGGCTTTCATTAATGATTTCAGTTTATACCTTCTTTTGAAAGATCGTAAATGAATAGTCGAAGAATAAAAGCTAGAAACTAGAATTACCAATTCTACTCATTGTCTGCTAAGTTTTAAAAGCCTTTTTTTTTCTCGAAAGAAAGTAAAATGAAATCTCAATCTCAGCTTTCATTCAAATTAACGTAATATATTTTCCCTTCCTGCTGCGCATCAAATTCCAACGATAGCTATGTTATATATATGGTATTAAGAAAATTGGTCTAATTCTGAGGTATACATAAATTTAAATTAAGGATTTGTGGCACTAAAGATACTGAGTTTTTCAAGTAGTGACCATTTGATTTATAAGGATGTCAATTTCACTGAACGGACTGGTGAACCAGTCCGAATGGGGTGGATTTTCATTGTTATAAATGGTGCGGGACATGGGGTGGAGATTCCGTGTTTAATATTTAGCGGGGCGGGATGAGCGTCTCGCACCGACTCCGCTTTGACTAGATATAAGTTAATTTCTATTTTTTTTAATATAATAATAATTCAATTAGATTTTGTTTTTTTTTTTAAATCTAATAATATATCGTTATATACTAATATTGTTTGAGTTATTTAAAATTGTATTAGCTTTTTGAATGAATGATATGCTATATGATTTTGGTATTAAATATTTTATATTTGACAATTAATCTAACATGTGAAAGCTTTATTTGAATGTGTTTTTAGTTATTTAGGTCTAAAATAGAATTTTTAATGAAGTTAACTTTAATTTTGATTTTTTTTTGATGTATTTAGAATTTTAAAAGATTTAGACTATCATAGGATTGTTTAATTAATTTAAGACAACGATTCCAAATATAGAACCCGATATACCAGTGGGAAAACCGATTCCGGTTGGGAATTCTCGAAATTCTCGTGAATAGTGCGGGGATGATATAATAAAACAATAACAAAAATGGGGATAGTAAATGTCACGACCCAAAATCCAAGGCCGTGAGTTTTAGTAATTTTATGTAGAAACAGTAGCAAATAATGATTTTTTAAAATTTCAGAAAAATCGAATACTTATAATTTAAATTTTCAGTCCTCAAGG
>JXTC01000012.1:111517-125245 GCA_002914845.1 Trema orientale | reverse complement strand
ATTTTTAATTGTTTATAATTAAGTTTTACCGAATATCCATATTTGTAATTTCGATTTATTTATAGTTGTCTATAATTTTAATATCCATATTTTTAATATAGGATATGGATATGTCAAAAAATATCCCTATTGATTTGGAAATGGATGAGGACCAAATTCGCATAGCTGAAGAGGGTGATCAAGTCCCCGAAATGCAAACTAATCCAAATGCTAGTGGAAGTTGTTCACAATTTCAAGATAGTTGTTCGCCGAGTGCAAGCACGACCTCCAAACGTGCAAGAACAACTTCCGATGTATGGGACCATTTCGATCCGGAATTCAAAGACGAGGCTGGTGGTAAGAAGACAAAAATGGCAAGATGTAAATACTGTAAGAAATTATTCACTGCTAAACCATCTAGCGAGACCGCTCATTTGAAAAGACATAGTGATACATGTGTCAACAAACACAAAAAAAACAATGAGCCCACTCAATCAACACTTCAACTCAACAAGGATGGTTCGGTAAGTTCTTGGAACTATGATCCTATAGTAGCTAGGGAGTCTCTAGCACGTTTAATTGCTATAAAAGATTTACCATTAGGTTTTGGTGATTGTAATAGCTATGAAGATCATATTAAAACATCTTATTATCCAAACTATAAAAGAGTTTCTAGAAATACTACTAGGAGTGATTTGATTAAAGTTTATGAAAATATGCGTAAAGATTTAATAACTGAATTAACTTCATTAAATTTTTGTATTGCCTTGACATCTGATATTTGGGGTGCTAATTCTAAACAAGATTATTTAAGTGTAGTTGCAATTATTTAGATTCAAGATGGATAATACAAAAAAGAATAATTGGTTTTCGAGTTGTTGATAATAAACATACTGCTGAAATTATTAGAGATAGAATTTTAAATGTTATTGAAGAATATGGCATAGCGAATCGTATTATCTCTATCACTTTAGATAATGCTAGCGCAAACACAAAGGCCATAAAATTACTTAGCAATTTGGTAAGTTCATACACTGGAGGATTCTTACTGCATCAACGTTGTGCATGTCACATCATCAACCTTATCGTCAAATCAGGTATGGATGTTATAAGTGTATATATTGAAAATATTCGATCTGCTATTGCTTATATTCATGCTTCTAATCCACGCATTACTGAATTTAAAAGATATTGCATAGCTCAAAGCTTAAAACCAAGAAAATTCTAAGTTGACAGGCCTGTAAGGTGGAATTCTACTTATTTAATGTTGAAAAATGCATTACTATATAAAATTCCAATTACTATGTTTTACAATTCAAAAATAGGTTCATTAGTATTAAAAGATGAAGATTGGTTTATTTGTGAAAAATTTGTACAATTTTTAGACATTTTTTATGAAGCTACTGTTGCATTATCTGGTATTTATTATCCTACTTCTCCAATTGTTTTACGTCATATCTATTTTATTGCTGAAATGTTTTGTAAGACAAGATGTGATCCTATATTTGAACCAATTATAACACATATGCAAGATGTATTTTTGAAATATTAGTTTCCAATTCCTTTATTATATTCATTTGCTTTTATTTTAGATCCTAGAAGTAAATTAAATGGTCTTTCTAATTTAATTAGTTATATTTCTATATGTTTTGAGGAGATAGATTATACTTCTGAATATACAAATGCTCGTGACAAATTTTTTGAAGTGTATAGTGTATATGAGGCTAAGTTTGGTAGTAATCAACAATAACAACACACTCCTCCACAAGAAACTGAAGAACAATCAAAAAATAAGTCTTTTTGGAACATAATAGGTTCTCGTCCTCAAGGGCGTGGTCGTGGCTCATCATCAAGTTCAAGTCAACCACTACCATCAATAAATCAATAGCAATCCTCTGATCTTACTCAATATATTGAGCTAGACTCTAACATCGACCCCGATGATGAGAACTTCAAAGTTTTGGACTGGTGGCATAAGCGTCAATCAAAATTTCCGGTGCTTTCACAATTAGCTCGTGACGTTTTAACAATTCCGGTGTCCACGATTTCTTCAGAGTCTGCTTTTAGTACGACTAAGATGATAGTAGATGAGCAGAGGACTTCACTGGCTCCTGAAATGGTTGAGGTGTTAGCATGTATTAAAGATTGGGAAAAAGCGGTAAAGCAAAATCAAGACACTATTCGTATTTGTAATGAAGAATTAGCCGAAAATTTCAATAACTTGTACATAAATGACGATAATGAGTCATAAACTTATAATTAATGATATACTAGTTTTTTCAAGTAATAATTTGAATTGTAATAAATGATCATCAATAAAATCAAATTTCAATATTTCAAATTTATTTGTTTTATTATTTTTCTTAATATCCTATTTAATTATTATTAATTTTTTAACAATAGAAAACATATGTAGTTTATGTTATCAATTTTTTTTAATGAAAATTCAATTAAAAAGTTTGAACTCAACATGTTTAAAAAAAGTTGTTAAAAAAAACAAATAATAGGGAAAAAAAAAAGGGCCGAGGACGGGCCGGTCCAGCCCGGCCATTTTGGCCCGCATCGGGCCCGGCCCGGCCCGTTATTGGCCCGTCAAAAAGCCCGGCGGGCCAACGGGCCCGGGCCGGGCCCTATTTTTTTTTTGGACGGGCCGGGCCGGCCCAGCCCGCCCATTTTGCCACCCCTACTTTTGGCTCGTATAATTGGTTTGGACCAATCTCCCTAGTGTTGGAAGATACATGGGAGGAAGATGAAATTTTGATTTTCAAGTCAATGAAAGGCATTGAGTTATATGCCTTGGTCATACATTTGATAGGTTTTGAGTTATATGCATTAGTTTTATATTTGGCAAGCCATGAGTGGTGCATGTTAGTATGTGATATTCTTATTGAAAATTTGATTCTAGCTTTCCAGTTTATGGAGTTTATATAGATGTTAATTAGTTGAGTATGCCTAAAATGAACCTCCATAAACTTTTAATATTTATTTTGAAGGATTCAAGTAAGAATTGGTGTTTATTTTACCTTTGAGAAAATATTTTGAGAATGTTTCACACTTTAATATTTTCTAAACTACCCAGTTTTTCCCTACGTATGTTAAAAAAAAAAAACGAAGTGTGAACTTTTAGACTTTTTGAGAAACTTGTTTGGCTACATTAGAGAATATTTTGGAATTCTATAAAAACATCCCATTGTGTTGGTCGTGATATGGATTGAGGCGTAAATGTTTTATTAGTTTTGAAAGAAAAATCAACCATCTTGATTTAAATATGGCATCGTTTATCATTTTGCCAAAGAATGGTAGATTTTATAATAAATGTTCGTTTCATTGATTATAGGGAACAAACTATTGTCCTTTTCATGCGTTCCATATTCGTTTTACTAAATGATCATCATATATAACTCAACTGTATAGGTTGATGCTTGTGATTGTTAGAAATTTTCATCATATATACATGGAGCGAAACTTTTTTTTGATGTTGATGTTGAGTTGATCTAATTTCCTTATTGGTTTAAATTAGATATAACATGGTTATTGTTATATGATTAATGGTAATTGGACTGAGATCACTTATGGATATTATCTTAAGAGTCGTTGGACTCTACGTTTATATTGTGAAGGGATACTCAGAGTTCAGGTTTGGTTTACCTTTGGCCAGGGAGAAACCATATCGTGAACTAGTGTAGTATTCTTAGGCCCCAACACTTTTTACATAAAATGTTTTCAAAAACGTTTTTGAAATTGTTTTCATTAAAAATTGAAATGAGGTTTCACAGAAGACAGGCGTCACTCGAGGATGGTACCAGATAGCCTATCCTATTAGAACCTTATTTCTGGTGCGTTAAGTGTCGATTTCGGTTGTTATATGCATATTTTCAGGACATTGGATTGTACCCATAGAGTTTTCCTTGTATCAAGGACTTGTAGAGTCTTTGGGTCAGCTTTTGTTTTGGTTTTCTTTAAGGAGTTTTATACTGGATAAAAGATTTGAAATGCTTTTGAAATTTCTCATGTTTGGATGCTTGCATTTGGGATTGAAGTTTGCACTAATATTTTGTGCTGGTGATTTCCTGTTTGGGTGTTCTAGTCTTGTCTTTGACTAGAAGTAGTTTGTGTTTGGTATTATTCCTCACTCTAATCGGTGAGCGGAAATTGGTCGTGAGCCATTGAACTCTCTTTGTCACCTTCGATATTTAAGCTCGTTTATCTTGTGTGGTGTAGCATATGGATTCTCGTTCTTCGTCTTGAACTCTATTCGATCACGTTCTGTTCTTGAAAGGAGACTCTTGTTAGAGTCATTGACTCAGAGATTGTCTGGATCCAGGTTCTAGCTGTAGACAAATGGGTATGTCCCAGGAGATTGTTGATCTGGATTGATCAGGGGGACGATATTCTTATACATGATATTTGGTCTACTGTTCTAGTTTGGTACCTTACAATCAGTGTTCGGAGTCCTGTGTTCTCGGCTTCTAGCCATGGTTATCATCGTTATCTCTTGATCACTCACATACTTGAGGTTGTCGGTCTCAACTATGGGTGTTGAGATTCTTGTACCTATTGTTGAGCTATATTATGATTTCGAATCTCTTCGGGCGCATCCTTATCCTATATCATTGTGTGGATCAGCACATTGGCAGAATTCTGATACCAAGTGAGGAGTGTCTGTTTCATCCGCTTTCGTTAACTAGCATTTGGTTTAATACTCTAAAATTCTATAGTCGAGTGTTCATTACACTTCTAGTGACTATTTCTTTCGATCTTGTTTGTACTCTCAGTTTGTACATGAATTTCGGGACGAAATTCTTATAAGGAGGGGAGAATGTAAAATCCCTATTTTTTTAAGGCTAAAAAGGTCATTTGACCTTATATTATTAAAAAAAAACAAACAAACAAACATAATTTAAATATATACACATGTACTGTGCCCCCTCTCTCTCGCGTATCCCCCCCCCTCCGTCCCGACCTCACTCTCTCTCTCTCCCATTTTCTCGGCCGAATGAAGACCAAGGAGCGCCGCTGCTGCCTCGCCCATCGTCTGGCCAAGCCAGCCACCGGTGAGTCCCTCCCGCGCCACCAGCAGCCCACGCCACCGGTCCACGGTCGCCGCCGAGCTCCCCGACGCTGGAAAACACCATTAATGGCCGTTTCGAAGTTTTCGTCATCGGCGACGATTCTGGCCATTTCAGGCCACATTCTTGGGCTCGTTGGACTCGTCTCGTCGAGAGGAAGCTCCAGGTACATATTTCACAACCCCATTTTGCCCGGTTTGAAAGTTGCAATTTTAGGGTATTTTGAGTTTCGAATTTTAGCTTTTAATCCGACCGTTAGATTTCATTTTTGTTATCATTTTTGGAATGTGCTCAGAAAATAGAGAAATTTGATATATATATTGACTATATTTGGTGATGAGCATAAAAATTCATATCTAACGGCTTAGATTTGTCAAATTTTGTGTGACACCGATCCAGTGTCGGCCCGGCCCTGAATTGGTCGAGTCATATGTCTAATTTAGCTATTTTGGACATTAGGAATTAAATGAAGATGTCCGTTCATTGATTCGAAGCTTGGTTGAGAAGTTGGTTTTTCCTAAGTGAACGATCGAGGGCGTGGAATTAGTTCCTGACCCTCCGAACGATCGTCCAATCGGTACCTTGAGCATCCAACAACGTGGTATCACTATCCTAGTGAGGTAGGGATTCCGTTACCTCTGTTTTACATCGTTTTTTACTAAAACTTACTTTGTGCAACACATGATGACAAACGTGATTTTCGAACTGTTTTGGATATATGTGATAGGATTGAATTATATTATTTATACTTGATTACTTTGGGACTTTTCTTAGTACAAGTTATTTTTAGGTATATTAAAATAGGGCCGTTATGTTGCCGGTTTTTTTATAAAACTAAACTAACCATTTTATTAAAAAATCAGAGCATCATTTGAACTTGATTTACTGCATGGGTATTTTACACATCAGTTCATAGTACACATGTCATAGGATCACACATGAGTACCAGGTTAGCATCATGGGGTTTTTACAGTGTGGCGCTACGGCCCCACCGACGGTGCAGAGTCCGTGAACCCACGCGGGGTATTTCTTCTAATTACCTCCCCATTTGGTAGGCGTAGGCAATGCGGTTGCCCCTCCAGGTTTGGTAGGCGACACACGGGTGTTCCCTCCGGTCATGGACTAGGTGTCAGGCAGGCTGTATGGCATACGTAGTGCCAACACTCTAGTTTCCATTGATGAGAGGTTGTGAACTCATGGGTATGGATGGATTTGTGTCATGTGTTTAGTAGACTGATTGATTTTCAGATATCTTATTTTCTGTATATTTATATATATGTATGTGCATATGGACTATTATTTTTGGATATCGTATTTTTATACCTATATATATAGTGATATGCATATACATATATGGGTTATCTGCTTTGGAAATGGATATCTATATACTTATACATATAGTTTTGCAAAAAAGTGTTTTGGATCAAACTAACCATGCAGGGGCTTACCATCACTAAAAAAGTTTTAAAATAAGGTAACAGCTTTCCTACTGAGCTTTCGAGCTCACCCCTTCTATTTTTCTCCCCTTTCAGGTGGTTCATTTGAGTTAATTGTCTCGTTGGCTAGGCAAGTCGCTTGGCTTACGCTCGTGGTCTCATTCCTCTTTGATTGGTATCTTTTTCTTGTCTCATCCTTTTTCTGTGTCTAGCTATTTAGCCAAGTTTATAAATTCTACTAAGTGAATGTATGAGGATGTTTTTACGACTATTTGAGGATTTGGTATATAAATGTGACACTATAGATCCCAAAAAGTATATTTTTAAAGTCTTAAGTACTTGGAAATTTTATTAACTTTGTAAATTAATTCTTGGACTTTCTGACTCAAGATTTTTGAACTTCACTTTAATCAACATTAAGGTTTTTATTAAACCAAGTTTTTATTCAATTTAACTATGTTTTTCTTGAATTCTGATTGGAGTTTCTTTTCGATAAATTGAACCAAAGATAGGCTCCCTTTTACTTAAAATTTCTAATGATTCAAGGACTAAAATGAAAGACCCAAGTACTTAGTTTCCCCCGAATTTTGTAAAATTCTTCAATTATATTAATTTACACTCAAAATTACCAAAAAGTCACGGCCTAGGATTTTGGGTCGTTATATCATGGCATTAAGATAATTACAAAAACTGCTATTTCATGTCTTATTCTCAGGTTTTTAGCTTTTTTTAGAACAAATTGTATCCCCGGGGACTATTAATTTGTTTGTTTTTGCTCCTGAACTTTTTTTTTATTGCGTGAATCCTCCTTGTACTATTCATTTGGTATAAAATTGCTCATTTTGTTAAAATCTGTGTATAAATTAAAAGAAAAGATGATGTGGCAACTATTTTTTAATTTTATTTCTTTAATTAACAAAAAAAAGTTATATTAAATTTTGAAAAAAGAATAAATCAAAATTTATCTATCTTCCCCCTTTCACATCCTCACTCCTCTTTTTTCTATATAAACAATCCAACCAACTCTTTTGCACCAGAATGGGGCATGGGGAAGGCCAGTCTGGAAAGGATCTTGATCAGAGTATTGATGGTAGAGATAGAGACCATGCAGGCGGTGGCATCTTACTTTGCGCCTGGTAAGATGTTCTGAGGCATTCGGACACCATCTTAGGCTATAAATTTGACCATTGTTGTGGTCAGTTAATTCTTGTTCTTGTTTGATTAAAGATTGAATTTTAGAATATGAAGTACTAGATATGGAAACATGGCATATAATATCCACTTTTTCGACTGGAAAAAAGTGGTTAAGGTTAATCCAAATTAAGATAAGCATAATATTTTGTTAGCTAGCATGGGTGATAAAGAAGACTGTTTAGTGGGATATGAATACAGGGCAAATTACCCAAGGATATGATCAACATATAGGGTCTATGACTGCCACTACATTTGTTGATAATAGTCGGAGGTTTGTAACTTCGAGTGATGACAAGTCGCTTTGTGTTTGGAGTTTGGGATACCTATAAATGGTAATTAAGTATATTAGTGAGTCTCATATGCACTCCATGCCATCAGTTTCACTTCATTCGAGTTTGAACGACTTCTTACGCATAGGGTGGACGACAAATAGATACTTGTATATACCACCAAGGAAAAGTTTCATGTTTAATAAGAAAAGAGAAAGAGGAGGTGAAAGGGAAAAGATATCATGGGAAGAGATAGAGTTTTTATTATTTTTTCTGAAATTAACTTAATTTGTTCAATAAATTAATGAAAGAAAAGTAAGACAATAATTACCACATCCTCTTTTCTATCAGTTTATGCACGAATTTTGAAAGAATGACAAATAAATTTTATATAACAAATGAATTACAGAAGGAGATTCAAGTAACAAAAGGAAAAAAAAAACAAAAACAGGGGGCAAAAAACTACAAAACCAATAGTTTTGTGTAGTTTCTTTAACCAAGTGAAAAAAATGCTATCTGTAAAAATCCGGATTTTTAAAGGGCAAAATGGGAATTTTACCAATTTCCAGATTTAATAAGAGAATGGTTTATCTGCAAAGTTTCTTTGGAAACGAAGATTAAATTGTAATTTTTAAGGATGAAATTGAAAGAATTTTGAAAAATAAGGGACTATTGTGTAATTTTTAAAAATTGCACAATCCATTACTATAGGGTCACGTGGACCACCTCATTTTCCTATTTCTCTTTCTCTCTCTTTCCTCACGATCTCTCTCGGACGAAGACGCCACCAAAGGAGGAGAAGCTCGCCGAGCTGCCACCGGTTGTCATTCGGCAACGAGGACCCTAGGTGGAGCTTCGCTGTGCTATCAGGAAGCCACACCGCTAGCACCTGCAACCGCCAGAACCGTCAAACGCCGACAAGGAGCTCGAGATCGCCGTGAGGTTCTTGAATTTTTGGCACAGTTATGGACCATTTTAAGTTGTATTCTTCGGCTCATTGGATTTGCATCGTCGTGGGGAATCACTGGATATCTATCTCGTGACTCCATTTTGCCTAAATCAAAAGTTGCCATTATTGAGTAGTTTTAGCTTTAAGATTTAAGATTTGACTGTTTGATTAGAATATTGGATTGTGTTTTTGATGTTATTTTTTAGAATGTATTCGTGAAATGGAGAAGTTTGATATATCTACTGACTATATTTGGTGTCCAGCACAAAAACGAAATCAGACGGCTAAGATCTGCCTCGCTTTGCATGCCATCAGTCCAGTTTCAGTCCGGACCCGAATTGTTCAAATTTACATGTCTAACCCCCGTTCTATTTTGGGTGCTAGGAATTCTACGAACATGTTTGTTTGTTGATTTGAAGCTCCATTGAGAAGTTAGTTTTTCACAAGAGAGCGATCGAGGGTTTGGAATTAGTTCCTGATCCTCCAAACAATCGACCAACAGCACCTTGAGGTTCCAATAGCATAGTATCGCTATTCTAGTGAGGTAGAAATTTGGTTACTCCTGTTTTATATCGTTTTTGCTTAAAACTTACTTTATGTAACATATAATGATAAATATTATTTTAGACCTATTTTGGATATCTGTAATGGAATTTGATTGTATGATATATATTGTATTGCTCTGGGCTTTTTTAAGTGCAGGATATTTTTGTTTATATCAAAATAAGGTCGTTATGCTGCCCGTTTTTCTATAAAACTTAATAATGCCTATTTTATTAAAAAATCAGAGCACGACTATTTTCATGCTTTAGTTCTATATTGCACATGTCCTAGGATTATAAGCACTGTGTTACCATCGTAGGTTTACAATGTAGTGTTACGTGCTCCACCATCAGTATAGAGTCTATAAACCCGTATGGAGTTTGTTTTCCTTGATTACTTCTCTATTTGGCAGGCATAGGCAATACGGTTATCCCTCAAGGACAACACATAGTGTTCCCTCCGGATATGGACTTGGGTTTCAGGTAGATAGTTTAGTACACTTAGTGCCATTGTCCTGGGTTTCTATTGATGAGAGGATGTGAGCTTATGAGTATGGGTTGATTTGTATCACGTGCATATGAATTGAGTGATTTTGACTATAATGTTTTTTTAAATATATATGGATTACCAGTTTTGGACTATTTTATATATATATATATGTTTTGGATTAAACTAACTATACAGGAACTTCCTATCATTAAAATATTTTTAATCGAGGTAATTGCTTTCCTACTGAGCATTTTATGCTCATCACCTACCTTCTTTCCTCAGTTGATGTTCAGTGGGAGTCGGGTGATCAAGAGGATTAAGAGGTTATCTTTGATGGTGGTTCATTATCTTGGTAGTGCTAGAAGCTTGGTGTTGTTATGGTGTTTAGAATGTTTGGATTTTGATTTAGTATTGAACCAGGACTATTACTTTCAACTATGTCTGTAAACTTATATATGCCATTTTTGTATTTGATATTTGTTGTGGATAATGATGATGCTTAAACTTAAATTCGAATTACATTTTTCAGTTATCATTCGATCTATGTTTAATGGTGTATACGAATTGTGGGAGAGGTTCACTGGATGAGATTCTAAATGTTTTATTTAAATGGGTTGTTTTGCTAAATTGAAACTTTTAAGGCCTTTTTAAAATAAGTCAAGGAATTTCTCATCATAGTGAAATTTTCCTTCTGCCACTGGCCCATGTTTTGGGTCGTGACACTATCTTACCCATTTTCCATTTATTTGATTTTTTTGAAGGACCCCTTATTTGATTTATTTAGAAGTTCGTTTTCACATAAAAAAGTAGTAAAATTTGTTAAAATTGGGCATCTTTCACCATACTGCACATAAATTTAGAGACTGCCATAATTGAATTTTTGATGTTCTCGTTGAGCCATAATTCCCATCTTTCCATACTACATCAATTACGGATAAATGGTACCATTGGTCCCTAATGTTTTACCTGTTAGGAGAATAGTCCCCTACTTTATTTTTTGGTATCTAAGTATCTAGAGTTTCTCTTTTTAGCACCTTTAATCATTTCGGTATATTCTATTGAAAATTCTATTAAAATATTTTGTTTGAATATGGGAGACATTTTTCGTCATTGATCCTTATTATTTCAGCTGTTTAGTAATTTGGTTCTTAATTTTCTTTTGGCATTTATTTATCAAATTAACAATATAGCACCCACCTATTTATCAGAAAATTAAAATTAAAAGGTGGATATAAAAGAAAAAAACAATTCATTTGATAATCGAATTTAAAAAGAAAAAATATTAGACTGATCTAACCTAGTTTATGTTAAACTATTATAACTCTTATGGAACAAAAGAATTACCTCACCATTTTAAAAACTAAAAGGATTTAACGCACAATTTTTTCCTATAGTATTGAACAGGTGATTTAAGAGCTTAAACAATCTCTAATTGCGTGTACTCGGCCTACATGCATACAACTGAAGCTAGACGAGGTAGTGTGGGCCATGTTAATCTGGGCCCACCTGTTGTCCAAATTGAATGTTTTTTTCTTTTTTTTTTCTTTTTCTTTTACTTTTGTCCTTATATTGCCGAGCTTCTTGTGATTGGGTGTGGTACTTGACCTTTACAAAGGACCATGGTCTTAGGATTCACTTCGTAGAAAATGATTCGTCTAATGCCGCCATTGCTGTATTAATCGTTGTGGAGGTGATCTTATAACTATTAAAGATCATATTGCTTTTTTAATGTTTTATCTCTTTTGAGTTTTGGTGGTGGTGGTCTTTGTTATTATCTCATATATTCTTAGATATAGGAGGCAGCCTATAAACTTGCCGGCAAGAAGTGGGTGTAATTTTGATTCTAGTATGTTTTGGAATGAGAAAGTTCCAGATTGTATTGCTCACATCGAAAGACCGAGTCTCATTAAAAATAAAATAAGGCCATGTTTGAAATTTGGATTTTAGTAGAGAAAACAATTGTGAAAGAAAAGTTGAAGAAAAAAGACAAAGGAAAATATTTTTACTAAAATTCTATAAAATTTAATTTGAAAGTTTTTTTTATCATAATCTTTTCATTATAATCTAAATTTTCCAAATTTACTGAAAATGTCCTTTATAAAATTTCTGTAAAATATTTTCCTTCAATCTTTGATAAAATCCAAACAAAAAAAAAATGAAATTTTTAAGAATTTATTTTTTTTTCTCCCTAAAATCTAAGAACCAAATAGAGCCAAAAATGAAACTAGGAAAAAAAAAAAATGAAAGGCCCAACTTGAGTTTTTCATGGGATATTTGTGGTTGACGTTCAAGCCCTTCGAACACAGACCATCTCTAAGACATGGGATTAACTTCGATGTTAACTAATTAAGCGCATGAAAACTAAAATAGACCAAAGCGAAATAATCCAAACTAAAACAGACTTTGTCCATTTCTTTTTTATTTTGTCAATTGATATGTGGCCGTTCCACTGTAAATGCCATTAATTTATTGAGATATTCTTTTTCCTGAGCGTACTTTATCCTTTTTTTTACCCCCGTCCCCTGGAGAAAGCCTGTGAATTTTACTGCTAGCGCTTTCTATTTTGCACGGTTCGGGATTTATTCATTCGATCTTTGTTGATACGGGAATCGTGAAGACTGCAAGTATAATTAAGTTAAAACAAAACCAAAAAAAAAAAAAAAGAAGAAGAAGAAATAAGCGAGAGAACGAAAGTGAAAAATACAATTAATCAGGTATTTCGGAGACTATGATCTTATCCCATTAGTGGGCACATTCTCACCCGATATTAATTCTCAACAATTGGCTTGTTCCTTTTTGGTAAGGGAAAAAAGCCTGCCTCAAAATTACAAGGTACTTATTTATAAATAAATAAGAATCAGATATAAATGCATACAACAATTGTTCAATATATATATATATATATATATATATATATGTAAAAGATATCTACTAATTTGGTTATCTTCTTTCGCGCAGCATCTTAAGACCAATGTACCTTTCGAAACAAACAAAAAGAATTAGAATCAAGTTAAAGCAAAAATGTTAGGTTATAATCAAAACAAAAATGTAACTAAAAACTCATATAACAAAAAACTTACCGGCCTAACATCATAATTGTGGCCTGAGGGTTGGTCCCGGGACACTTACTGAAAGTGGAGCTATCAACAACACGAAGTGAATTAGTCCCCATGACCCGAAAATCATCGTCAACAACCTTCCCCAGAACGCAACCGCCATGGTAATGCCAAAAGCTCGTGACTGAGCTTCGACAAAAGGCTTCCATAGAGGAATCGTCCGACTGGTTCGCCGGTAAAGAAGGCCCCAAGAACAAGAATCCTCTTGAACCCTTGAGATCCTCATACTTAAAACGATCCAAAGATTTAGTCTCAAGCATCTGGCCAATCTTCCTCAATGCTCTAACGCACCGGGAAAGATCTGCTGGGTTGGCGAAGTAGTTGAACCGAACATGTGGAGCGGCTTTTGCCCCAGCTGGAGAAGCCAACCAAAGGGAACCGTGGGACAAGGGTCCGGGGAATTTATCGGAAATGCTTGCCACACTCAAATGAGATGAAGATGCAAGTGGAAGAAGTGTAGAGGGTGTGGGGTTTGGAGCAAAGGTCAAGCTATAAGAGACGGTCTCTATGTAGTAGTCGTTTGTGATTCCCACAATTTGGACTGGAGAAGCGTCGAATGGGAATGGGATTATGAGATTAATGTGTTAGCTTAATTCAATGATATAAACACATTTATAATACCATTGAAACACAAAACAAATAAAGAAGCATACCTCCAGCCATTGCCGAAAACAGAGCAAAAAA
>JXTC01000012.1:56186-108908 GCA_002914845.1 Trema orientale | reverse complement strand
CTTCAATTTATAGAGGCTTTCCCATCAATACCTCTTAATGCCAGTTTTGAAACCGAACCGGTTTTCAATCGGTTACCACCGAGTTCAATGGCCATTTCCGTTTGTGTACGTTTGTACCAACCTGAGTAACGTTAAAACGTTACATAATGTTGTTACGTGGATTATCGGCCATGAATTTTCCCACGTTGGGTTGGGAATGAACTATGGGGATACGGAGTGAAGAGAGGTAGGAACGAGGGTCAATCCCGCTGAGTAGTAAAAGTTTAGGACTCCCAATTGGTCCAGCGCTGAGAATAATTTCTCCTTTGTCACGTACTAATGCCTTGTGAGACTTTCCTTTTGAATCCGTGTATATGACTCCAATTGCTGTTGGACCTGTTCAATTAAATCAAAATGATCATGAAATAATAAGTTCAGAGCTTTAGTAAAAGAGTTGAAAGTACAAAAGATTACAAAAGATTCTTTTGGCCGAGTATATTTATATTTGGGCATAACTTCAGTTTTTTTTTTTTACTTATCCATAAGTATTATTTTGCTCAATTAAAATTCATCATGCATCATAATAAAAATAGGAGAGAATAAGTACTGAATAATGTGTATTTATTATTATTTTATTTTTTTAACTACTCAAATTATTATACTCGTTAAATAATAATCTAATCATTAAAAAAAATATCTATACATAGATTACATAGATTAAAAAGACAAACCAACCTACTGAATGGTGCCATATATATACATATATATTGCTAATTAAATAAGAATTTAGATACAGTTCTCTTTTAGGGAATGGTTTACTTACATGATTTAACAAACACTGGACACATTTATCTAATATAATCTCCTCTAAACTTTTTGTCAGGCCAGCCTGGTTGCCATTGAAAACAACTAAAGCCTGCCTAGCTTGCTATCGAACCACGAATTAATGAGGTGCTTACCATTTTTTGTAGGAGTGTAAATAGTTACTTTTTGTTATCCAATAAATACTACGCCTGGAAAATACAATAACCAAGCTATCCTTATGAGTAATTATAAAAGATGGTCTAGTTAGTATTGACATCTCGAAAGCAAAAAAAGATAGATTTAAAATAAAAAGACAGCAGCCAGATTACTAATCTCCCACAAGGAGGTGCACGTTGAGTCTAATTCTCCGAAAGCACATGATCTATGATGGACCTAGGCCAACCACAAGCATTTAACATAAAAATATTAAAATAAACAAAAAAAAAATTCAAAAAATGTTTAGCATGGGCATTTTGGAACCTAGCAAACTTAAAGAGACCTTTAAAAACAAAAGCTTATAAAACAAGTATAGGCCAAATCAGGCCGTCACTGTATGATCAAGACAGGACTCGCCGCGATGATATGGGCCATGTTAATATTTCATATTGATTTGCACCTCCAAAACTATTAAAAAAAAAAAGGAAAAAAAAAAACAGTTAAAGTGGAACATACTTGATGTTTTGGTGGAGAAAATAATTCTATCCGCAGTCGCATGAACACCAACTTGAAGGTTTGTAAGGTTTCCTTTGTTGAGCAGCTCCACAGCACCATGTCTCCTTCCAACATCATCAAATGTCGAACCCGAAATTTTAGTCCCAAGCTTGTGATTCAAAGTGTAACCATTGTCAGGACCAACACCGGCTTCCAACAAAGCTTCTTTCCCAACTGATTGCCAAATCGCCAAACTCGGACGTGACACTAGAGTCTCTTCAACCCACTCATACGCCTTCTCAACCGAATCTAGATCCCATTTGACGCCAGACTCCGAAAGAAATTTGGTGTTGGCTCTTGAATAGAAGCCGGCATTAATCATGCTTGTCCCTCCCAAAACCCTACCTCTTACGTTATCAACACCGTCTTCCGAGGTGAACATCTGCGCGGGGTTGTCGCCGTTTTCTTGTTGCATAAGATTAGCGAAAAACCCGGTGACATTCAAGACAGTAGGGTGGGATACAGGAGCACTGCCTCTTTCAAGGACAAGCACTGAATGTTTTTCTGATAAAGTTGCGGCCAAAGGGCAGCCTGCCGTGCCCCCTCCTATTACTATGTAATCGTATTGTGCCTCTAATGGAAGGTCAGTAGCATTATGCACAGATTTCATGTAACTAAAATCTGCCGAAATACAAGAAATTTAAAGTAAGTATGAGATTTTGCTATTGTGAAGACATGATGCATTTGTACCATCATTATAACAATTAATGTATACATACCATAATCCAATGAGAGAACCTGCTGATCACGAAAATTAGTTAACAATATTAGCAGTAGCAAGGATAGAGAAGCTGCCGCCATTTTTTTTTCCAAGCCAACCTTTGATCTGGTTTTTTTAGCTACACACCAGTACAAGTTTGCTTCCTTTAATATATATATATATATATATATTGTACTAGTTGTGCTTACGAATCTCAAGGTTGAACTTCGATTGATTTTATTATTTAATTCCATATTTCAACGCCATTTTCACCTTTCGTAGTCAATACCTAATATATAGTGTCAATTCGACGCTATCTCTCTTGTGATCAATTTTGCTTGCGCTAGTGGCAAGTTGGCAATGTAGTACACGGCCGAAGAGTAAGAAATTTATGGGTTAGTGACAATATATAACGGTCCCTAAAATTGTTTTTAAATTGACAAATTTGTCCCGAAATAACTTTCAGAAGTTCTTCCTAAATTAAAAAATTTATGACAAATAACTCCTACTTTCTTAACTCCTATTAAATTAGTAACGGAAAAAAATGCACATGGGTCAGCATGAAAAAAAAAAAAGGAAAAGAAAAAGAAAGAAAATAACATTATTTTTAATTGAAAAATTAATAAAATTATGAGATGCGAAAGAAGCTTAAAAGAAAAATCACTCGTTTTCTTTGTCTTGATAGTTCATAGAGAAAAAAAATAGGATAAAGAAAACCAATATGTAATTTTTTTTTCATTTGCAATTGTTTTTTTTTTTTTTTTTTTTTTGAGATTTTGAGGGAGGTGAGGGAGAGTAAATGACTATGAAAACGGAAGAATAAAAATTGTGAGTTTGTCGGTCTGTAGTGGAGGAGAAAATGAGGGAGAGATCTAGAGAGGAGTACGAAGAGTTTTGTTTTTTTTTTTAATTATTTTTTCATTTTTTGTTAATAAAAATGACTTATGTACATGGCACTTGGGCTTCTTTTCTGTCACCAATTTAAAGAAGGATGACTCTATTACCATTTTTTTTTTCTCTTCTCACTACTCATCTATTAATTGTTAAATGATACAAATAATCTTACACGAAATGACATAAATATACATAAATAATATTTATAAAAATCTAGAATCTTCATTTATGGCTATCTTTTTTTCTTTGCACACCCCTTAAATACGTCAGAATAGCAAATTATTTTTGTAAATTTATGTTGGTTATTATTATAGCATGTGAGGTGATAGTCATAGATTTCAAAAAAAAATAGAAACCTAAAATCACACGAACACATAACGCAGCGGAAATAACAAGATCGTACTCGTAAAATTAGAAGGAAAAAAATCTAACCTCTTGTAGACCGTTACCGATGCCGACGAAAGAACGATGCGAGTTATCCCACTCCAAATTCTTCTGGACTATGACTCGTTTTCTATACCGTACTCGGTGCGTGGTCACATTGTACGCTACAAGAGAAATGATTAGAACCATAAATGAGAAATTAAGAATTAATATAAAAACAAGAAGAATTTCTTGTCACTTAGTTTTTAATTGATCTGCGTGTTTTTTCTTTCTGTCTAGAGAATTATGATCACTCAAAACTCTTAAGAAAAACTACACGCTCTTATTTTTCTTGGAAAGTTATTTTTCTCTGGATGCAGAGAAAAATTCTTACTTTGAAATTTTTACTTAACTATTTTTTTCTGCACAAAAAATTTCTGGACATCTTTCTTTTAAAGCTATTTTCTAATAGGAAAAATATTTGTCCAGATTCAATGTACCAAGGCAATCCCTTATTAGTAGGATTATTTTACACATTTTTTTTGCCAGAGAGATTCTCTGCTAAAAACGTGTAATACCCTATAAAGGTGTATTTTCAAATTTCAAAATACTTTCCAATAATAATTAATTCCTAAGATAATTAGAAATTAATTCAAATAAATATCTATCCTTTATTTATCTAGATTTCTTAATTCAAATCAAGAAATTAAATAAAAGATATTTATTTCCATTATCTTGATGGTTACTAAATCAGATTGGCTAACACAAAATAATACGTACAGATTTTTACTGATAAACTATCTATTTGAATTTTTATTCCAAATTAATTATTATAATAATTTAGAATTTTTAAAATTCAAATAATCCATCTTGTTGTAAATTACAAATCCCATTTAATGGGAGTGTAATACACGCCTAACACTGTGCCATAAGGCACAGTGTCATATGCCTATACCCAGTTACTAAGCTAGGCTTGTGCAGTCTTGGGCTTGTAAGGCCCAACTGCTATTTCTTTCCATCAATTGGACTTATAGCGGTGCAGCCGAATTTATGGTCTAACCTGGGAATCTTTGGGCTCATAAAATAGTAGTTCCCACAATTGTGCCTTAAATTAATCGGCCCAATTGTAAATTCCAAATCTACTCCACTAAAAGATTGGAATTGTACTCGACTATTAAATGGTATTTTTATGGATATTATCACACTAGTAATAATTAGCCCATGTCACATTGATATCTATACTTTAATCCTTTGTACCATATTATAATTAAATTGACATCTCAACTGTCTAATCAATTTAATTATATTTTATTTCTTAACTCTTACTGGTTTTCTCTAATGATCATTTTCAACATATTAATTAGATATGTTGACACACTCTGGCCATAGAATTCCAAGATCAAGTACTGAAACCCGTCAAGGGATATGTATGTACAAATTTCATATTATCAATCTATAAGTGTCACTGTATATAAATATCTCCCACCAAGTTACTGAGAATATTAACCCCTCAATTAGAGTTGCACCCTTTAGTAACTCAAATGTTGCAGTATAAACAAACATGAATTTATAATTAACTCAGGATTGATAATAAAGTATTATCAATGCCAAATGAGATTTAATAAGTCTGACAGTTATTTGAGGTCTATTAAATCTCATAATTAATCCGTTCAATATAGTCTAACTATATTAGTAAATCCATACGTAATTAAGACAAATTACTCAATGAATTTACAACAGTTAAAAATAAAGAGCCCAACTTTATTTTATTAACTGCGGACAATTTTATTTAATTACAAAATAACTTGTATCGATGTCTTCTGTGAATTCACCTCGTAATCACAAAGATACATATTATTTAATTAAATAGACTTTTATTCAATCATACATATGCAAAAAAATATAATGAAAATATCTAACAAATTTTATTAATTCCATAAAATGTTTATTACATGATGGAATGTGCTTTGGAGAGCATACATTCCCAACAATTTATGTATATATCATAGTCCATTTGCAGAGAATTGTTATATTATTTGTTTTATCAGTGTACCTATTGGAGGAGCTTTTATTTATTTTTGTTAATTTTCTTTTTCTTGAGGGATAGTCGAATCTGTTTATAGTTCTCCATCTTTTCTACGAAATTATAGTCAGTAGTATTTCATGGGGCTGGATTTTTCCTTAATAGTCTAAATTTGCTCCTAGTTTATTAATTTGCTGCATTAACTGACTGGATGAGATTTATCTAGTGATTGTTTGAGGTTTATCTTATGAATTGAGTTTTTTGACTAACTTCTTGAGGTTTAAAGCAATATCAGTGGTGATTTTAGCAAAAATTGTTATACTTTAAAATATATTGAGTTAGCAGCTATGTGACTAAATTGAAATTTTAGAACAACTATTTAATAAAGTTTCCTAACTTTTGTTTAAATATTAGCGAAGAAGAATACTGTTCCGCATATGTTAATTTACGAGAAAATGTACAAGTTATTAGATTTAAATAGTTATAATCTAAAAGAAAATTTTGCTTTTCTCTTAAATTATACTACTTTTTCTTAGTTATTTTGTTTGTTAGTTATCCCAACTTAAATAAATTCTAAATTAGAAATTTAGTTATTGAAAGCTATAGTTTTTAAAACAATAAAAAACCCACTAAAAAAACAAACATTAAAAAAAATGAATGTCGAATTTTAATTTTGTTTTGAGTAATTGTTAGATTTTATTTATGATTTTATTTATGTGGCCCTAAAAATGGAATTTGACTTCTTAACTAAACTAATATAAAGGTGGTGGGTTCAACACCTGAATTAAACATGCATTACAGTGCCCACAAATAGCATTGCTCTAATTTATGTATCTTGCACTTGGAATAAATTAAGAGGCCAGAATATTCTTATTTGATGCGTATTAAATTGATAATGCTTCAATTTTCAGATTAAGGCTTTAACAGTCAATAGACATCTTGATTTCATATTTATAATCATGAAATGTTTGTTTTTATGAGGTCTTTCTTTTTTCGTTTTCATCTTGAGAGTTTGCGTTTCATATCGGGTTGACATTTTACAAAAATTATCCTCATTTGACAACCGAGAGTCGGAGTTCCAAGTTGAAATGATATTCATATTGCTTATAGCTCAAAATCTCAGAAGAGCTCTGTAATGAAAATATTCAGTGGAATGCTTTTGCTTTCTGCTAGAAATGTCAGCATCCAAAAACTGGAGCATTGACTTTTGATTTGGAACGTTGAGTGTGTGTCTATATGCTTGCCAATCCAGTAGGTATTTTTTTTTAACCTATGTGTAGATATTTTTTTTTAGCTGTTAGATCACTGTGATCCAACGATTATAATAAAATGCATGAAAAGACGTGCATCATTAATATTATTTCTCTCCCTTATTTTATAATATAAAAAAATGTGGAAAAAAAATTTTTATTGGCTAAAATGATATCTATGTATAGGTAAAAAAAAAACCTACTGGATTGGTGTCCTATATATATATATATTCTAACTTGGTGTCCTATATATATATATATATTCTAACTTGAAAGACGGAAATCAATCACATATTTGGAAATAGATACTTTCATCTTCGAAAATATTATCCTATTTAAAACTGTCAGTTCAAAAAAATTCAAACTTATTTACGCATTTGAAAATGTTGTTAGGAAAAAGTTCTTGTAGAGCCAGCGGACACATTTAAAGACAATTTACTAAGATAATTAATATGTTTTGATTTTATCTATATCTTGCTGCATATAATTTGTTTAATTAATATGTTTCGATTTTATCTATATCTTGCTGCATATAATTTGTTTAAAAAAATGTCAATGGTTCCTTGACAATTAATGTTAGTGAAATAACTCCCCCTTTTAAAAAAAAAAAAAAAGTGGGGTTTAACTAATGACCACTGCTTACTACAAATTTAAAGGAAAATATCACACATACACTACCAAAGCTTGAACCACTGACTCCCCCAAACTCACACACACATTCCTAAAGCTTTGGACCAACTGAGCTAGCCCTAGTTGGCGAAATAACTCCCCCTTAAGAAGACACTATAATGACAATTTACTTTTTAATAAAGATGTTTTGCTTTTATCTATATTCTACTGCATATAATTTGCTTATATTTGTTTACATAAACGTCAAAGTGTCATTGACTACTAAATGATAAAGAATTATTCGTATATGGGATTTTATACGGGGCTTATTAAGTAAAATAAAAAAAAATCACAACCAATAAATATGAGGTGGACACTTTATTTGGACAAAATTGTATGGTTACGTGACAATTAAGAATGGTGCAGTCCTATATCCATTAAAGTGGTGACTTCAAACACAAACCTTCATATATGTTTAGCATATATTTAATTTGATCATTTAATGAAATATGGATTTAGTATAAGTACTGTAGCGTAAATCCTAATGTCACATTGTAATTAGAGTAGTTATAAATATGTTATATATATATATATATATATATATATATATATATATATATATATTAAGTAATGAATGTTATAGCATATTTCCAGTGTTTTGTTGAAATACCGTGATTTTAGTATTTTTTTTAGAACACTGTGATTCCATTGGCCGCGTGAGATAAATATGCTATACAATGCTATAAAAATGATATGAATCTAAATATGTACTATTTTCTACAAATTCTCAAACAGACCATGTAGTATTTTTAATTCAATTCAAGTTTAGTTTATAAAACTAAATTCTCAATTCATTTATATTTCGAAAATTTTTTGTAGCATAATTGTCACACCCCGATTCACGTGCATGCTTATATGTTATGTGTAATAGAGCCTTATCTAGTTCTAAGTTAAGTAGAGGAGTTAAACTAGTCAATGAGGAGCTTAATAATTTTGTAAATTCATAAAGATCCTAGTAAAAAAGATTTCACGTTTTACGAGATAGTCTTTTGCTGTTAAGTTTTATACAATAGAAATGAGTTAAGCTACTGATTGAGATACTTAGCAGTGTAAACTTTTGATGATAGACAATATAATAAAAGAAAGTATTTTTCGACAAAAACTGACAGTTAAGTTTTCAACAATCTAGAATAGAGAAGCTTCTGATGGAAGAGACAAGATTATTTCTAATGTTGTGATCGGTTTCTAGAGAGAAGTTAGTATTTCTCGATTTTCGTGCAAGACAATTATATAAATCGTGATATTTAGATGATAAGTCAAAAAGTGAAGCACGAGGTGTTCTAAGCACGAGGTGTCACCATAAGCACGAGGTGCCACCGTAAGCACGAGGTGCCACTATAAGCACGAGGTGTTGAATCAAAAGCACGAGGTGTCAATTCAAGGCACGAGGTGTAAAGCTTGAAAACATGAGGTGTCAGTTGTAAGCACGTAGTGGAATGGGACAAGCTAGGTGTCAAGCATGCAGATGAGGTTAGAGTTAAGTTGCTTGACGTAGACAATGCATATGGCGCTAGGTGTCACAATGGAGGAAGCTTTAAGTGATGAGTAAGCTACTAGCTTGAGGAGCTTAGTGAAATCTATAAATAGGCCTTGAGAATTAGTTTTAGACATACACTACTCCACCCATATTTCTAGTAAAATTTAGAGAGAAAAGATAAAAGAGGACAGAAAGATAGAGGGAGGTTTGGGAATAGAGCCGAAGATTAAGAGGAATATCGTCTAGAAGTAAGTAAAGACAAACGTTTTTACTGCATTACAAGAGCATAGTAAATATAAGTATTTTCTAAATGTTATGTGAAGTACGTGCTTATTTATATATACCTATGTATACTACTATTTTATTTATGGAATAATGTTCATGGCATATGCATAAGGCACGTTTATGAAGGAAAAATTAAAATGATTTTAAGAAGTTCATATTTTAAAGAAAATGTTACCATTGTACCTAAGTTTCTAAGTTATGTTTTTTTATGAAGTATGGCTCCTGGTTTAGTGACTGTATAGAAAAGAGGTGGTGAAATCCCTTGGGGTTAAGTCCAAGATAGGGTGAGCCAAACAAGAGGGAGGTCAAATCCCTTGAGGCGAAAGGGCCAAGACAGGGTAAGCCTCAAATGATATTTATTAAGAGATCTACTATGTCACTAAGTTAGAAGTTATGCTTAAAATGGGGCCCAAAATGATGTTTAAAGAAAGAATATTTTCCAATGAAAGTTGTACAATGGGTAACAAATATTTTTATAGCACGTCATCATTTATATGTATGCACCGTCTTTACTTACTGAGCGTTAGCTCATTATAGTTCTTGTAAAGTAGGTTTTAGTTGCGTCAGTAGATTCTTGAAAGTTGGCTGAGCTGCAGTTCTATCCATCCCATGATACGTTTATATTTTATTTCTAAAATTTTTAATTGTAAAAAGAAGTCTTATGCCCTTTTTAGTTCTTCCGCTTTCAAATGCTCATTTTTCAAAGAAAGTTACTTAATCTTAATACGCCTCGGCCTAGCTGGTTACGCTTTCAAGCAAAGTCCGACCGGCTTAGTTAGGGGGCGTTACAATAATAGTCATTTTCAGCAAATCCTATAAAATCTAATTCCTGCAAAAAGTAGTTCCAAAACATGATTTATGGCACGCCAAACAATATCAATTCATCTCCAAATCTGACATAATCTCATTTTTACAAAATATTTAACAAAATTTCATATTTAATCGAAATACGTAATTTCACAACTAAACCAAATTTTAGAATCAAATAAGTGATTAAACTATGCTACGATATAATAAAGTGTATTTTGTGTCGTTTGGTGATCGTTTAAAGGATCGGGGGTCGTTTTCCAACCCTCAATCGTTGGCATTTTTCTAATGGAGCATCAAATCGAAAAATGGACTTCATTACTAAATTTTTAGCACCGAAGTTAGCTAGGATATACATATAACTTGATCGATTCGGGTTCGAATCGAAACTTGACCCTCTACACGCAAAACGACGTAAAATCGATGTCGTTCGATCTTATTTTCTGTGTCGGTCACCAAACATATTCAATATGTATATCAATCTTTATATTTTCACGAGTACACCACAAATATAAAGTTTATTTAATAATTTAACGGTCGGATTGAAAAGACAACACATAAAACTTAAAAGCTCAAAACTATAAAAAATAATAAAATTCAATCCAGCTAATTTCGAGTTGAGATACATATACCATGACGATCCTCGTGTTGAGACGAGTTGAATGCGACTATTTTTGCGGCCTGAGGTGGCCGGAATAGTTACTGATCGCCGAATGTTCTTTGTAGCATTTCTCATCTGTGCCGACGGTGGAGAGCTCCGACGACGTCCAGACTCCGTTCAGTGGTTCATGCTGAGGTGGTGACTTAATCTTGGTGGTCTCCAACTGCTATCGTTGGCCGGAGGCCTTCGCCGGTGGTGAACCGGTAGGAGATAGCTTTGGCTAGGAGAGAGAAGAGGAAGTCGTCGAGCGAGAGGAGAGGGAAAAGAGAAGGGGCAAGTGAGCGAAGCTGTGTGTAGCTACATGTCACCCATATAATGGGCAATTGTTTTTCTTTTAATTCCCTATTTTGCAAATTCTTTCAAATACGCCCCTTAAATTTATTATTTAGTCCCCATTTTTCAAAAATTCTTTCATATAAATCCAAATTTAAAATTTACTATAATTTGTAAATTATAAAATGACTAAAATACCCTTATTTTAAACAAGTTTTTAATATCATCGCTTTAAGTATTCCACTGGTCATTAGCGCCAATTTTTTCCTCCAATAAACACTAAAGCGGACAAATGATTTGGCACCAACTAGCTCTAGTAGTGTGTCAGACTAAAAATATCTACCTTAAAACAGTGACATTTGCCGATGCTTTATGTTAATGAATAATTAATTAGAAAAGTAATTATGAATAATTAATGAAATTAGTACTTAATTAATATTTAAATTTTTTCGTGAAATTTTAAGCAGTCAAACTGACTGCTATAAAGTTTTCTAAGTATAAATAAAATGTTGCATTTGATTTAAAGCGGCGACAACTCATGTAAAGTGGCAATATTTAAGTGTCCATATTTGCATTGGGATTCTGGAATTTAGATCCGGAATGAGACCATATTTGCATTATGTGAACTTTTATACCAAAAGTCTTGAATTTGCATAATTTTATGTCCTTTCATGGCTGGGCATTTCGAAGAAGAAGAGACCTTACACTACAATAAGAAGGTAACAGAATGATAACTCTAAAGCAAAAAATTGTCGCCACTTTAGCTAAAATATAAAGCGGCGATAAATTAGATAGTCACGATTTTAGAGTATTTGTATTTTTTGAGAAAAAGAAATGACTAAAGTGGCGGCACTTATCACTGCTTTAGATAACTGATAAGTGATTAATTCACTCACAAATCAAGTATTATTCAACTGAAATAATTATAAGATCTCAAGCATTTTTGTTGGTTTGATGTGTTTTTACTTTGTTTTTGTAGTTCTTATGAAAAAATGAGAATAAAGAGATATTAGTGCTAAATATAGGTATTTCAACCCTTGTAGATGAAGTTTGAGTTTGATACAAATGTAACGCAATAAAAATCAAGTAAAACGGAGCTAAAACGAAGAAATAGTGCCCAAAGGAAGAAAAGCTATCGTGCTGAGTTCCAGAACCAAGAACGATGCGATACTTAAATTGTAGCATTACGGGACTGCCTGGAAATCAGAATTCCAGAGGCTAAAGTACCGCGACACTTGCTAGAAAGTATCGTGGCGCTACCAAGCATCCTGAAGCGCATTTTCAGCGAGTTTTTAGAGTCAATCTAGACCATGGATGCCATCTGATCGAATGGTTGACATTCCATCCAGCCTAGGTCATCTTAGAGCTCCTTAAATATATCCTTAAGTCTCCATTTCAAGTGTAGAGAGTTGGAGAGAAAATATAACAAAGAGAGCTCAAAATTTCTAGAGAGGAAAGACCTTGGAGATAAAATTCTTAGAGAGAATACTTGAGAGAGTGGCTTGAAGAGATTGGAGGTTCAAAGTTTTACCTCCATAAAAGAGTTTTTCTTATCTTCTTTCTTACCCTAATCTTATTTGAATTTTTGTATTATACTTGATTTATGAATATATTTGGATATATGAAATTCTTGTTGAGATTAGTGTTAGATTCTCCTATATTGAATTAATTATTATATGCTCGGGGTTTAATATAACTTAAACTTTGATTTTATATCTTGATTTCTAATATGTTCTTTGATATTATTCTTGAATTCATATATACTATTCCATGCTTAATACATCTCAACTAATTAGCTACTAGTTGGATGATTTGGGTTTTAGAATTTGGCCCTTGAGAAAAGACATTTTAGAAATAACTATAGGATAATATGGCCTAGGACTTATAGAGTTTGAGAGAATCTATAATTCCTTTGAAGCTATGATCAAAGAACCATTGAACATAATGAATTCTTAATTTTTAGGTTCGAAATAGAGAGATTAGAACCGAGATTTAGGAGTGATTTCACTCGGTACTTGAGAGGAGTAGAAATACCTTTAGGTTCTTAGCTTATAAACTAGGAATAATTGATTAGAATGCAATTGTTGACCAAAAGACATAGTTGATAGTTAAGTAAATTCAATTCACTAGTACATTTGTGCATAGAGTTTCTATATTTTATTATATTTATATTTATATTTGTATTTATTTATCAAAAATTCATTTGGTTTAGTTTCCTAGATAAAGTAAGGTCATGATAATTCTGGTACTTAGTGGCAATTTAACACCCAATTCCTCGTGGGATCGACAACTCTATACTTATCACTTTATTACTTGTTTATGACCCATGCACTTGTGGTTATTTTTCGTATATGTATTTTAGCATAACAATGACTGCACCAAAATTCCCTCTAAAAATGTCTAAAGCGGAAACACTTATTGTTGCTTTAGAAGGAGTGCGCCAATGGATACCAGATTGGAAATGGTGTAAAAATATCTTCTCTAAAGTGGCGATAACAGTCGGCGCTTTAGACTAATCTAATATCAATAAATTAAAATAATTGTAATTATTGTAAAACACGTAAAAGTAAAAATAAAAATCGAGTTTAAAGCGATGACAATTGTCCCCGCTTTATATTAAGATATTTAAAGCAGTGACAAAGTTTTCAAACTGTAAAGCGGCTATAATTGTCGCTACTTTAGATATTTCACAAAAATTTAGGCGGTCAGACTGACTGCTAAAACTTTTTTGGCTTTAAATGTGCCGTTGTGTTTCATTTAAAGCAGTGACTAAAGTTCTAAAGTGGCAACAAATTATCGCCACTTTAGCTGATCATTTTCTATATCCAGAAACCGATCTTTTTCTTCCTCATTTTTTATCTCTCTCTCTCTCTCTCTCTCTCTCTCTCTCTCTCTCATTCTCTCTACCCAGAAATCGATCTCCTCTTGCATTAGTAAGTTTTTTTTTTGTTATTTCTCTCTCTTTCTATCTCTCTTCCTTTGTTATTTAATTTTTTTTGGACTTTTTTTTAAGACCACCGCCGCCGTGAGCCACCTCTCCCTTGAAGTTTAATAGGTTAGTTTTTGATTAATTTGTGGTTTTATTTTTATTTAAATAATTAAGAATAAATGTTGTAATATTAGGTGACTTTCGATATTAGATATATATATATATATGAGATTATGTGTTAATATTTTAGTTTTGTTTTAGTGTTATTTAAAATAAATATTGTAATATTAGAAAAAAAAATCAGATATTGGTGTAGTTTTTTTTTTTTTTTTAGGTTTTAGTTTTATTTTGATACTATATTATAAGGAATATGAATATTTATTGGGTTTTTTGATATTAGATATGAATTTTTAATGGATTATTGGATATTGATTATTAAATTATATTATTAGTTTTAATGGATATTGGATTATTGGATATTAGATTATTGGATATTAGATTATTAGAGTATATTATTAGTTTTATCGGATATTGGATTTGATGAGTTATTGATAGACTATATTATTAGTTTTATTCGATATCGATGGATGTTTATGTTTTGAGAATGTGGATTGAGTATGAAGAATTCTTTAATTGGATTTTTTTTTTGTGTCAAATTTTGATTTTTGTTAATATTTTTTATTTTAATTTATGAGTTTGAAACTTTTTAGGTTAGAATTTTATTTTATTAGAATTAATAAATGAAACGAATAATAATGAATTAATTTGTTAATTGAATAAGATATTTAATTGAATAAGATATTTTTAAAAGATTATTTTGAAGTAGCTGTAAGTAATTAATTTTGATTATAATTCAATATTTAATTAATAATTTGTAGAGAAAAATGTTTATAAATGTTTTGTAATTAAGTAGTTAAAACCAAATTAAAATGATAAAAAAAAGAACAAAAAATAAATATACAATTAATGTAAATAAATAAAATAACAGGATAGTAAATAAATAAAATAATAGGATAGTAATACTCATATATTAATAAAATACTCAAAATACCTCTACAATTATAATTATGCCCAAAATAACCTTACGACTAATTAATTGCAAAAAGTAGGTCATTTTCACAAAAGAACCACAAAAAATATTTAATTCACATAATACCCTTATAGTGACTAAAATATTCCTACAATTAATAAAATTTCCAAAATATCCCTACAAATAAAATTTTTTTTTTCAAAAAGTAGGTTATTTTGAAAAAATTCTCAAAAATACCCATTTAATTCACAAAATACCCAAAATAGCCCTAAAATAATTAAATAACCAAAATACCCTTATAGTAAGTAAAATACTCATAAACTACCCAAAAATACCCATTTAATTCACAAAAGACCCAAAATTGACCTAGATTAACAAAATGTCCAAAATATCCTTATAGTAACTAAAATACTCATACAATTAGAAAAATATCCAAAAATACCTATTTAATTCACAAAATATCGAAAATGCCCTTATAGTAAGTAAAATATTCGTAAAATACCCAAAATACCCATTTAATTCATAAAATATCCAAAATGCCCCTAGAATAATAAAATACCCAAAATACTCTTATAATAACTAAAATACTCATAAAATTAAAAATATAATAAATTACCCATTTATTTCACAGAATACCCAAAATACTCCTGGAATATTAAAATCTAGAATACCCTTATAGAAACTAAAACACTCATAACTAAAATGCTCATACATGTACTCTTAAAAACCGCGAAATACCCCATTAAATCATGAACACTAGAATGGTCACGACATGTAAACTGGTTTAGAATATTCTTGATCATAACAGTTAGAGTTATACAATTATGATGATCAAGACCATTCCAAATGAGTTGACATGTCATGACAAATGTTATAATCATAGTCATAATGTGTACATTTGTACATATATACATTTGAGGAAAATGACAATGATAATGATGATGACGTAGATGAAATCTCGTCTACTAGCGAGTTTGATAGCGATTACGATTGTTGTTTATTTTTATTCTTATTTATGTAAAAGACGCTTTATGTTTTTAATGATCGAATTTTTAGAATTTAATTTCAATGTTACTCTACACTCTTTAATTATAATATACTTGTCACTATTAATACTTGCACATAGTCACGGTCGCTACTGAGCCTAGTTATCACGATAGTGATAGAGGTGCTGACCCTCCACAGCATCCTACTAGAGGATCTTAGCATTGCCAGTTAGGTATTATTCGTTATATTTTAAATTTTACGTCTTCATTACTTAGGATATGTGGACCCTAGCTTGCTAGCAAATATGTTTATTTATTTTGAAAATCCTATTAGGAAGGAATGTGATATCGAAGAGTATGTTATTGAACCTACGAAAGCTATTTGAGAAAGGGGGGGAGCCTTCTTCCGATCAAATTTGACAAGGCAGGAGGCACTTGGCATCCAGTCGACGACGATCAAAAATACTTTGAAATTATAGGAATTTTTTGAGTACAAAGGTCTTGATAACGATAGCGACGATTTAGCCAATATTAGGTATGGCATCCTTGAGACTGCTTCAGATACATATAGCAACTGTAAAATCGAGCTTAATATGCATTTCAGGCTCATTGGGGGTAACAAAAATACTCTTGACTTAGCGACAGTACGTTCCAAAGTACCTAATGAGATGGATGTCATGACATGGGGGCGTTGTTGCGACCTTTTTTATTTCCAGAGTTTAGGGTTAGTGTATAGTTATGAATTATTCATTTATTATTAAGTAATAAAATATTATATTATAATTAATTTTTTTTCCTACAAGCGATGTTTGAAAGAGATGCTGCAAATAGGGCGCGTCAATTAGCAGTTAGCAAATAGGGAGCTGCTTTTATTGTTCACAAATGATATAAGAAGGTAATAAAATTACAATTTTTCTTATAATACTTTTTTGGAGGCGTCTATAGTAGGGGCGCTCCTACGTAAGGCCCTTGTTTATATATCCTTTGATGGGAATATGTGGGAATCTGTTTATACATAGATTCTCATCAAACGGTGTATAAACAGGGCCTTACGTATGGACATCCCTACTGTAGACGCGCCCATACTTATAATTTTAATAATAAATTATGTCATTTTAAATATTTTTAGAGCGCAATTCTTCTACTGGTGAGCTTCAACTAGTTGCTGAGAGTTTCAGGAATCGCTACTTCACTAAGCAGATTAGATGGCCGAGTACATAGTTTGAGACTAATTACGTATATCATTAATTAATCTTTTTAAACAAAATCTCTATTTTTTTTCTATATACTAATTTTAATCCTTTTTGCGGAATAAGATACTTGAGATTCAGAATACTCAGTCTCAAGTATCTTCTCATTCAAGTTCGAGTTCATTTACTTCTGTCACTGATGCTCATATTTCGGATGAGGTTCTCAGTGCACATCGCGGATTTAGGATAGGTGTCGGATATAAGTTGAGTAAGTCTACTTCCAGTACTAGATCTGCCCCACCAGACTTTCCACCGCTAGTACGTGAGGATATCCAACGATATATACAAGAGAGCCAGCAATACATGACGACAACTCAACAATGAAAGATTGTCACTCAGGAGATGATCGCTCAATAATAACAATTAATAAAGGCTCAGACAGTGTAGGTAGCTCATATGCGGAGGATTCTGTTATCTCTAATACCAAATGTCAACATATCTAGCCCTGCTCCTATCCATCCAGGGTCCATTTCGACATCATTTGGCATGATTTCCCCGCCCACGCTACTATCAACTCGTTTTGCCCATCCTCCACCGACTCGTCAAGATGATGACACTGAAGAAACTGAGGACGAGAACTTAGGCTTATAGACTCTTTTATACTTTCAGACAACTTTATATATTTTTAGTTTTTGACAACACTTTTTAATTTCAATGCTATTTAAAATATTACTTTATTTATTTTTTATTAATTATTAAATTATTTTTTTACCTTAATATATTTTTTATTTATTTGAATTTCAATTAATTTTTATTGTTTAATAATTAAATATATAAAAAATAATTATTTTAATTAAATAATTAAATATTTAAAAAATGAAATTCTATATAAAGGAGCGACAATTGTCACCGCTTTAGGTTATCAATTTAATAAATTATTTAATAAAAGAAATTGGCCCCAAAGCAATGATAGTTGTCACCACTTTAAATAAACATAGAGCGGCGAAATTGTTGCCACTATTGGTCTGCCAGATGGTATTTTTGTCGACTTTTAGCGGGGACAATTGGCGCCGCTATAAATTATCTTTTACGGGGACCACATGTATCGTCGCTTTAGATATTTATACCAGAAACCTTTAGCGGCGACTCTAAAGCAGGGATATTGTCACCACTTTAGATCTAAAGTAGCGACATTGAGCTTTAATGCTACCCTCACTCTATTCCTATTTTCTTGTAGTGTTATACGAACCTGCAAAACACAAATGCTAGTGATATGGAGGACCCAAAAATCAGCCTTTGCTATTTCAATGTTTTTTGCTTGGAGTGTTAAAAATTTCTAGAATGATGTTAGCATATGAAGATGGGATTTGCCCTCCAAGAGCTTATAGTTTCCCCCTAAGATCAGCAATTTTTCCTCGGAAAGCATGCAATTGGTAAGATACAAGGACATTGATTAATACCACTAACTAGCTCGTGCTTTTTTCTATTCACAGCTAACGTTTTGGCAATGATCAGAGAGACCAAATTAATGAAAAAAACTAAAAGTTCGAGTATCAATGTTGGAACATTTTGAAGTTCAAAGGTCAAAATGGGATACAGGTTATAGTTTGGGGGCCAAAAATGGGATAAATCCTTTAGTTTGATTTAATCTAGTTCGCAGATTATTAAAATAATTCAATAGGGAAATTTTGGCTTTTAGTTTAATAGACTATATGAACGTAAATAATTCATGGACGTAAATAAAACTATATGAATAAATTAATCAAATTGGAAGTTCATTAGACCGCTAATCTAAAGGGTAAAAATCCAACGTGGAAGAAATCTCATCGAGAAGACTACCAGAAGAGGGCTAAGCATAAAAAGACTATAAAATTATAATGATTATATAGCGTAAACATTGACAATGAATAATTTACTGGTATGTTCCATAATTATCACATTTTGTTTGTAAGGACCCAAATCACCCATGCCCTTTTCCTATCCTTTGCTTGTCCCTCCAATAAAATTTTGGAACTTATTTACTAGGGTTTTTTGACCCAAGAGTAAGTTCATCACATGAGATTAAGTGGCACTTTAGATGAGACTTACGTAAGACTTAGTCTGTTACTTATAATTTCTTAAGAAACTAATACTTCGTGTAGTGTCCATAATATTAGAACTATCTACCTGTTGATGCGCGGTAAGCTTAGTCCCTGTGGGTACAAAGTGTCCATATTAACCCTTATTAGGTAGTTGGCATCCTTACGAACCTACATTAGTTTTGGTGCAGATATCATCATGCTATTATTAATATGTACGTGCCCATTGCTTCATTTACAACCCCAATTGAAATATCTTTAATTTTTTTTTTTTTTTGTGGATATTTAGCGAAAGAAATTAGTTTATCAAAAGAATGTGAAATAGAAAACTTATACGGAAATTTATAGCATAATCATACTGAACAATATATCATATACGGAAAAAAGGGATAATCATTTTTATACTCTCTATTTTGACACGTTATTCAAATTATAACTTGTGTTTTAGTTATTATCAATTTTTATTTTTAGATTTAAAATCCGTTATAAATTTATAATTGATGCCAATTTAGAGTAGTTAATTTACTAGGATGCTGTTTAAAAAATTGAAAATAAATAATGTAAAAACTCATCTGAGAATAAGTGTATTAAATCATATTGGTAAATTAATAGTTCTAAATTAGTATCAGGATATAAATTTGTAACAAATATTAAATCTAAGTGTCAATTTTAATAATAACTAAAACAAAAAATATAAATAGAACAAAGTCACGAACTGTTAAAATTTAATATTTATAGTATAAAAATGATACTATCCAAAAAAACAAAAAAAAAAAATAGTAATATAGGCATGATGCAAGTCTTTCCTGGGAAATACTGATACTATCCAAAAAATAAATAAAAAATAGTAATATAGGCATGATGCAAGTCTTTCCTGGGAAATACTGAAATAGTACAGATCTAATTAAACTCACCAACCCCATTGCGTACTGCCATAAGTACCAATCAGCCTTCAGCACTAAAAACTCAAATTTTAAAATAATATAGCCTTTACTTATGAGTTTCAGATTCGGCCCCCAACTAAATTGTACTAAAGTTCATATTGTAGTACAATCTCAGGGTTTCCTAGTAACACGTGGTCATCATTCTAAACTTTATAACGTACTTCGAAGTCTTATGACAACTTTCCAAGCAAACAAAAGACTAAATCAAATGTCTCTCAAAAAAAAAAAAAAAAAAAAAAAAGAGAGACTAATATCAAATGAAAGTCTTAGATTTGGCCCCAGTACTGATAATTATCTAACATGGAACATAGCATTTCACAATTTGAGATGTTCCTGCAACAAACACAAACCACCACCCTTTAGAACACATACGTAAGCAAATTCCAACCATCCATTTGACCCAAATCACTTACTCTCTTTTTTTCTTTTTCCTTTCCTAATATCAAAATATATAACATATATAGTCATGACTTTTCAACAACCATTTGTTACAAATTAACCATTTTCTCAACATCTAAGGCACTGGTGGTTGGCAAGGCCTATAAATGCCGTCGTTTAAGAATATTAATCCATACTGCTTGCTAAGATAAGACAAAACAGCGAATTCTCGGAGTTTCTAGAAAATATTAACAAACCGGTGCAAACCAATTTATTAGCACAAGAAATATGTTACATGGTTTTTTTTTTTTTTTTTTTGAGTCCACGTTAGTAACCAAGATAGTTCTCGACTCAATATCTTCCAATAGATGCTTTAATTCACCTACCAATAGACAAGTGAATAATATTCTTGCACAAAATGGTGATTTAGGTACAATATTAAACACTGTTGACAAAGAAGGTGACTTTAACAAAGTTAGTTTCCATCAAAAAGAAATTTATCTAAAAACGAGAATGATAATAGAAAGTTCAACTATATTTTGTTTCAAATTTGAAGTTTTTTTTTTTTATCTTTATTCTTTTCACGATTAAAATAAAAACATCATCATATCATATTCATATATGCTTACACTTACGAGTAAATTTACTTCAAGAAACTTTTTTTTTAGTTCAAAATTTTAAAATTTTTCATAAATATGCACATTTCGAACTCCAATGAGAACTAAATATGCTAAACTCCAAGCACGCAATTATGTCCTCTCATTCTATTGCAAATGTCACAGACTGATAGAACATATAATCTATTTGTCTGCCACGTACAAAAAGACAAATATTCCACCATAGTATGAAAAATCACATAGCCAAATATTCCACCAAATTAAGAAATCACATAGCTGCATGTCAGGCATAGAGAGCTAACAGTCGATCTGAACTCTAAAACAACTTATAAGGCTCCAATCAAAGCAACAGACTGTTTAACTATTAGAAAATTAGACTATTTTAATTTTAAAATTTGACTTGTCCTTTTCTGTTTCTTTTAAACAGTCAAAAGGTAAAAAAAAAAAATTGAAGTGAGAGAAGTAAGAAAAAAAAAAAAAAAAAAGGGAAAACCAGATCCCAGGAAGTAACATTTAAAAAGATAGTCCCTATTCATTTGAACTACAGTCATTTAAATTTACTGGTTTATTTTATTGGCAAAAGGCTAATCACAGATTGTATTCTCAAACCAATAAAAAGCAATCTAAATGAGTCTCTCCCATGGATAAAAGGATGAACCAAAAACGCTCAAGATCAAACGTGTCTACCAACGAAAACATAGTCGTCAATTGAAGATTTAACACCGGTTCATTATTCAGGCCCAAGCCGAAAGCCCAAGCCCAAAGAATCAATCTCCTACGAAGCTACGAGGGAAATGGACCCGACTTTGGTCGTAATCTAGACGGAAACGACTTTTAGAGGAGTGACAAAAAAATGATTTTTCTTGAGCAAAAATGTCTCACAATTTGTGACTATAAATTATTCTTAAAAAAATAATAATTTTATAATCACAAATTATTTAAACTCCATTACAACTATGACATTATTAGAAAAATCATTTTTCAAAACATTCGTAAAGATGTCATTTTAGTCCAAAAGTCCCAAACTACTACGAAGTTACCTGGCCCTTTTCAAGGAAGGTAGTTCCTGAAAAATTATTAGCTTTGAAAAAACTATAAAAAACTGCTATGAATCTAAAAGGATTTCCAAAACTACTACTGGGCCTAATTATCTCAAAGGTGTTTACCTAGCATAAATGTGGAAACTACCAGGATGTTTCCTTCCTATACGTGTGACCTGGAGGAGGATCATATCTATATGTCCAAGTACTTTCATTATCCACTTTCCAATTTATCTATACGATAATGCTTGAGGTACCAACTTTTGTACCAAAATTTTAATACTAATACATGTGGCATGTGATTTGTCACCACTCAATTGATGATAATGTTTATTCTATTTGTGGTAAGTATTAACATATCAATTAGATTGTGACAACTTACATGCCACCTGTGTTAGTACAAAAAATTTGATACAAAAGTTAGGACATGTAGTGCTATCCTTATCTATATAGGTTTGGTTTCTTCATTGGATAGACACAGCCGAGAAGGTCTTTTCCAAAGACAAGCAAGTTAATTGTTTCAGAAAGTTAGTATTAGAGCTCTAGCTCTCTGGCTTTTTTTTTTTTTTAATTAATATTTTGAATGAGTGATGGTCTAATAGTAAAAATTGGCTAGAATTGTGTGTGTTAATTTTGGGAGTGTTATTTTAGGTGTTAAAACTTTTCCTCTTATAATTTGTTGGATTTTGATGTACCAAGATCACTCATAATAATAGAAAAAACTTTCTTTATTTTACATATTTCGTTGTGCTTACCATAGACATTATTTACAATCATAAGAACATTTTTCTTCGTTTCCTTTATTTCCTTTAGAAATTTTGCAACTACTCATCATTGGCTTCTATTGGCTAACTATGGAAACGAATGCCATGGAGTTTATTAGAAAATGTGATGCCTGCCAAAAGCATATTAATTTTATCCATGCTCCCATTATCGAAATGGGAAGCTTCAATTCACCATGATCATTCCACGTGTAGTTCATAAATCTCGTTGGACCTATATCTTCTCCTATTATAGGAAAAATTTGGATTCTAGCTGCTACAAAAATTTTTACTAAGTGGTCTAAGGTGATCGACCTCAAAAGAGCTACTTCTGAAACTACTAGAAACTTTGTGAAAGAATATACCATTTGCCATTTTGGGATACTCCGTAGAATAATACACTACTACAAAAAAGGCCTTTCAAAGCCTTTCACAGCGCCCCAAAACGCACCTTGGTTCCGGATGCCTTAATAGGCCCCAGCTACCAAGGCGCCTTTTAGGTGCCGTGGAAGACTAGGCGCCGTGGTATGCTCGGATACCAAGGCGCCTAATAGGCGCTGTGGAAGATCTTCAAGAGTGCCTTCCATGGCGCTTTAGAAGTGCCTTGGTATCCGAGGATACTAAGGCACTCAAAAAGCACCTTGGTAGGTCTACCAAGGTGCTTTCTTAGCTTTATCAAAGCGCCTTGATATTCTAATGGACGTTATTTTTTAAGACACTCCATAAACGCCGTGGTACATATTTCTAGGGGGTATTTTTAATATATTTGTCTATATTATCCCTTGAAATTTTATAAATGTAATCCAAATCCATTACATGCACCAAAATATTTCAAATAAAATAGAGTATAAATATAAATTTACATACTAACGTTAAATTAACATAATAACTTGATCATGATCATATCCATATAGTCTATAAACTAAGTATATACATTAGTTTTCTAAGTCAAATTAACATGATCATCAAAGATTACATAGTTTAAATGAACAAATATTAAGAACCTCAAATGAGAAATTATATTAGTTCTTTGACCCACTCTTCAAGAAGTCCATTGATATCATCCTTTGTGTAGAAATTTTGTCCATTAAACTACAAATTCAAACACCTTATTTGTTAGAAAGTAATCAATTAAACTCTAAATTAGAAGAGAACTAATAAAACATACGATTACATACCATTGTGGTAAATGATTTAACATTGGTTTGTTTAATGACTTTTCTCATAAATTTACATATGTAGAATCCGCATTCAACACTTGTCGGTTGTCTTGGGCACTATTCATAAGCATAAAGTAAACATAAGTAATTTTAATTAATCTTCCACCCAAGAAGTGTTATTAATTCAAGTTTAGTACCTTTATTAACTTATAAACCGGACTATTTGGTCTTCCTTGCTTCCCTTTTTCTATATTATATATGTTGAATGTACTTTGAATTGGAAACGCGCAAACACAAGAATAAAAGATTAGCAATAGCAACCATAACTAAAAATACTATAGAAACTGAACTATAACAAAATAACTATCAGAGAACTTACTCGATCATTGTTAAACCAATTTCTTCATAGAGAGCTAAGCTGAGAAGATCTAGAAACCATGCATAATCTTTGAGAGGATAAATGATAAGCAACATCCAATGTGCTCTGCTCATAAAATTGATGATAAAGATTATTAATAATGTAATAATTAATTTCATATCCAAAGTAGTTGATATGAGAATTTGTTAAGTTTAAAATCTTACCCATAATTCCAAGGTATAATTAAAAATTGATGTTCATTCTCCATGGATAATATCCAGGTTGCTAAGCTTATAGTACGATCCTCATATGGACCACCTTCTGTAGCAATTGCACTAGGATCCATGAACATATACCTATCACGATAGCCATATTGGGTCACTAAACGGTGTAAATGCCTACAAGTACAAAATTCAATGTGAATCAACTGTTGTATTATATAATTACCAACTATAGATACATGTATATATATGAAGTACTATATATGTGAAAAAAATAAACTTCTTACCTCATGTATAATGTAATAGCATGGCCCCAATCTTTTGTAACATGCAAAACTCAATTATTTCTTCTTTGAACACGGGGAAACGAAAATATTCTCCAAACACTTCTTCATCAAAGGGAACATGAACAACAACACCTTCATCTGCTTTTTGAATGGTATTCAATAGTAATCTTATAGAAACTGGTGCACTATCAATTCTAAACTGTATTTGTGTAACAGATTCTACTTTCTTTCTTTGTGGATATATTCTTTCTTGTGTTTGAGGTGGATGTAGTTTTGAAGACTTATTCTTCCCCGTTTGTTACCTATTTATATTATTAAACTCCTAAAATCTAAATAAATGATAAAATGTTAACAAACAGGTTAATAATTCACATTAAAATTCAATAAAGCATGACTTTCTTTGGAAAATGGGTCTGCATACCAAATTATCTTCAAGATAACAAGCATGTTAGGCCATGCAAGATGCGATCCAAGTGCATCACCTACCAACGTTGCATCATCATCTGGATTTGAAATAAGAATTAGGGCTCTAGCTTCATGAACAACCTCTGCAAATACATGAAAATTATGCTCCCCCAATTCTCTGCTGTGAATAATAGTTGATGAGGTTGACTCTTGTACATGTCCTAAAGTAATTATATTATCACAAGACCCCACTACGAGCTTGCATGGTCGGTTCTACAATATAGAAAATCAAATACAATTTATAAATACAAGTAATTAATAAACAAATAAGAGAGAGACTCATGTTAACATACTTTTTTGAGTCATGAAGACATTCCTACAGCCACCATTGGATCTACATGTATCTCTTGTAGTTGTACTTCTTCCCTTTGCACTTCTGGCTGTGAAGGAGTTGTATTAGAACCACCAACATTATTTTGTTGTCGTGCTTGAATCTTAGCAATTTCTGCTTTGAACCGTTCTTCTTGTTCTTTAAGCATTTGTTACATCTTGCTTGTTTGTTCATCTTGCCATTGTTTCAAATCAAATGGGTGTTGCTTCTTTGTTGGAGCAGATAATGAAAATATTGTTTGTAGCTAACGTGAAATCCCATTCCCTGTATACATCCAGAATATTTAGAAGTGCTTAAAACCATTATTAAGATATCATTAGAACTGTCTATATCGAGATTTTCCTCATGGAATTGTTGACTATAATCTTCCTACAAAACATGTACAGAATTTGAATATTAGACTATGCTGTACTTTTAACAAAATTACAAAATAATATAATCAATATGTTGTAATAAGCAACTTACAATTCTATCAACTATCACTTTGATTTCCTCAGTATGGCCTCCTTTTTTAGGAACTCGTCCTCTACTCCATTGCTCGGATCTATCAATACCACATCGGCCCTCCTCTTTTTCAATCTTAGATTCTAATCCATCATAACCCAAGCGAGAAATACGATGTGGATATTTATTTTTCGTTGCTCTTTCTTATTGTACTTTCCTAGCTTGTTCCCATTCTGCACTTAGTCTTTTCTTAACAAACTCATCCCAAACTTTAGGTTCAATCTATGGTGCATATGATGCTGTAGGGTACTCTAATAACTCTGGACAAGTATGTCTATACTCATAAATCAGTTTAGTTGTAATCCTAGACTTAAAATCTCTCCACATTTTCTAACAATTTTTTAAGGTTTCTTTTTTTACTTTATAGTCCAATACAAATGTTTCGTATAATGTAAAAGAAATAATGTTAATACAAAATATATATTCTAATAAATATGAAATAGAAAGATTCAAGTTCATACCAATATTATATGCCAAAGCTTATCTTTTAGGCCCTTTGGTACAAGCGTCAAATTATCAATGTTGATTAGCATCTTACGACGAACCATAAGGCCATAAAAGCTCGCTAAATGTTTACTTTCATCCCCAGTTGGTTGTCTCTATATATTTAAAAAAACAAAACATCAATCCATAAAGATATAAAAATGAAACAAAAAGATATAACTTATTTGATTCATACCTCTTTAGTTTCTTTTTTTTTTTTTAATTATCAATCCAAATACCTTCACCATCATCTCGTAAACATGTAACATCACCTTTATTAATGTCTTCTATCGAAGCCTCCACCAAAATTCCTTTCGAGAATGTTTCATGAGCAATAAGTATTTCGTTCTCATCTTCAACTCCTAAATTTTGATATTCTTTCAGTTTTATTGCAAGAACAACTGACCATCGAGTATCAAGTGGATCATTGATGTAAAATACCTGTTTTGCTTGTGTTGCCAATATAAATGAATCATTCTTGTGACTTATCCAATTTAGATCAACTAAGCCTAACTCATCTTTTCTAACCCAATGGTTACTCTCCACCCATTGACATATAAAAACCAGTAACCAAAATGTAACAAAATCAAGTCCCAAATTTCCTCGATAATGCCATAGTACACCATATCACTCTCTATTGGGTTTTTATCCTTGGAACTTGAAAATTGTATAGTTTTTGCAATAATACTTACCCCACTATTTTGGGTTGTTCTTTATCGTAAGATAAAAAAAACACTGTTAACTTGGTAAGCATGATATTTAATTACATCCAATGATGGTCCGCGTCATATCTATTTCAATGTATCAGATACATTTTGTGTTACCTTGTTCATTTCAGCTACAATCTATTTAAAATACAAAAGTAAAAATTAGAAAACCCAACATATTAGTAGTCATGCTCTAAAATAGGAGAAAAAAATGAAATAAAGCTATTAATTGTAACAACTAAATGGAATTACCCATTCGCGAAGCCAACTAATAAAAGTTCGATGATGTTCATCATGGATCCACTTCTCTCTTTTTGATTTCATTGGGAATTGTATTTTGATCCAATTTATATGCTCCCTTCAACAAATCATCTCCAAAGTAAACTACTATTATTAAAGAATTCAACATTCAATCAACGAAAATCTAATTCACAATAAAACTTACTCGATCAAAGGTTGGACTTCAGCTATATTTTGTAACACAGTACGATATGCTTGGTCTAGTTGTTCTCGTTTAATTGTACATAAGACACCATCACTTATGCTTTTATTAACATTTGAAAATGCGGGCACTTCGATAGCTTCTACATTTGCCAAATACTTAGAACAAAACTCAATAGCTTCTTCTGTGATATAACACTTTATAATGCATCATTCTGGCTGGCTTCGATTTCTAACATATCCTTTTAGAATTTTCATGTATCTCTCAAATGGATACATCCATCTCAAATAAATCAGACTATTTAACTTCACTTCTCTAACCAAATGTACAGTAAGATGTATCATTATATCAAAAAAACTAGAAAGAAAAACCTGCTCGAATATGCACAATGTTACAATAACTTCACATTGTAGTTCGTCTAACTTGAATACATCGACCACCTTAGAATAAATTCTATTAAAAAATAAGCATAATCTGGTGGTTGCATATCGAAAATTTTTAGGTAATATAGACCGGATCGCTATATGTAGCAGATGTTGTATTAGTGTATGATAATCATGAGATTTAAGTCCAACTAGTTTCAAATTGTTCATATCCACTAATGTTCTGATATTAGAAGAATAGCCTTCAAGAACCTTTACATTAAATAGGGATTGATATAATTGATGCTTTTCTTCCTTTTTCAATGTAAAGCAAGCAGAGGGTAAATATGTTCGCTTCTCTCCCACTCTAGGAGCTAACTCTGTCTGAACACCTATGTCAACAAGATCCATATAGGCACTAATGCTATCCTTATTCTTTCCTGGAATATTTAATAAGGTTCCAATTATACTATCACATATGTTCTTTTTAATATGCGTCACATCTAAATTATGTCTCAGAAGTAAATGTTGCCAATATTCCAACTCAAAGAATATAGATTTCTTCTTCCAATAACTCTTTTGTGTTTTTACAACCTTCACATTACTGGGTCTTTTTCTTTTCTTATTGATATCATTTATTTTAACCTTTCTAAGCCTAAATTCGAGTTTAGAAACAGTTTCTAGTATCTCTGTCCCAGTTAAAAGTTGTGGGGCCAATTCAAATTCTTGAGGACCATTAAATGCTTTTTTCCAATTTTTGTATACATGTTTGCGAGGTAAAAACCTTCTATGGCCCATATAACTCAATTTTCTAGTATGTGTTAAGAATTGACAGCTTGTTTTCTCATCACAAATAGGACATGCTTTATATCCTTTAGTAGAAAATCCGGACAAATTCCCGTATGTAGGGAAGTCATTGATTGTCCACAGTAACATAGTTTTGAGAGTAAAATCTTCATCCTTATATGCATCATAAGCTTTCACACTATCTTTCCACAAACTATTTAAATCATCAATCAATGGGACTAAATACACATCAATATCATTACCAGTTGTCTAGGTCCTGATATTAACATTGTAAGAAGTGTAAACTTTCTTTTCATACATAACCATAGAGGAAGATTATAGATTACAAGCATTATAGGCCAACAACTGTATTTGCTACTTAGAGTTGTATGAGGATTAATACCATCTATAGACAGACCAAGATGAAGATTTCTTAGATCACTTCCAAAAGAAGGCCACTTCTATTATTTTCCAAGCTAGTGAATCAGCTGGATGTCTAAGTTTACCATCTTCTATCCTCTCATTTGCATGCCCTGTTAGATCTTTAGCATGGTCATGATTTCGGAATAGATAGGTAAAACGAGAAATTGGAGGAATATACCACAAAACTTTAGTAGGAGTTCCACCCTTTATCTCTTCAGAATTCTTATTTTGTTGCCACCTAGACTCATCACATACTGGATAAGAAATTGCATCTTTAAATTTCTTTCAATATAAAATACAATCATTTAGGCAAGCATGAATTTTCTCATATTGCATACCTAATGAACATAAAGTCTTTTTGGCCTTATAAAAGGAAGGTGGCATCTCATTATCATTTGGCAACATCTCTCCTAGTAAAGCTAACAAGTTTAAAAAACTCTTATCACTCCATCCATGTCTCGCTTTCAAATTATACAATTTCAATAGTGCAGATAACTTTGTAAATTTCGTACAATCCAGATAGATCGATTTCTCAGCATCATTAAATAATGAATGAAACTTAATAGGATCTACATCTGTTTCATACTGTGCATCATCAATCATTTCAAAAAGATCATCATTTAAATTTAACTCGTAATCATCTCTTATACCCTTTTTTGATGAAAATCCAGTAATTGGAACCTTTTCACCATACCAAATCTATTGTTTGTAACTTTGATCTATTCCATTGAAATATAAGTGTTCTTTTATCTTTTTAACACCTATCTTTTATAAATTTTCATATTTAATACATGGGCACGGAATTAAATTGGAATATTTGACATTTTTAATAGCAAACTCCAAAAAGCTATCAACTCCCTTTCCATACTCGGTCGATAGTCTATCCACCAACATCCATTCCTTATCCACCCTAAGCACAATTGAAAAAAAAAAATATAAACAACTAATATAAAAAACTAACTAAATTGAGTACTATAAAAAATTGCATATAATCTCCCCTATTTCTAGCACTTATAACCAATTAAAACACTAATTATACATTACCCTTATTTAAAATTATTCTCATACTTCTAAGTACTACTAAATTAAGAACTTAATTTATTTTTTAAATAGTCTCCTTTATTACAAACAAGTTACCAATCAACCAAACATAACATATGACAAAATAACGAACATAACATGTTTTTCAATTCAACACAAATAATAAACTCAAGCAATTACACACAATTATAACATCATTATATCACCACAACGTATAATTTCCTATATGATATCATATCTCATCTAGATGAAACTTTCCAAAATACTAATAAATAACGAATGTAGAAACTGACATAAGTAAATAAAAGAAAAAAATTGAGAAAACATACCTCAATTTACTCAATTTCCTAATTTAAAAATACTACCAAATTACTCCAACTTCTACTAAAACCTATGCACAAAAATGTTAAAAAAAATTCAATATCTATAATTCACAACACTTTAAAATTAAAAATTCATAAATAAGAAATTAATATCTATGCAAAATAAGAATTTTAACAAATAAAAAATTGAAATTAAATCTAAGATCCCAAGATAACTTACTTTCACACTATCTAAAATATGAACTTGGTAGAAATTAAGATCTCAAGTCAAACTCTATATGACTTCACCTAAAACAATTACAAAAATTGAATATGTAAATTTCTAAAAACTACAAAACAATAAATTAAAATAACATAAAGTTCGATTAATTGAAACTAAGGATGAAAACAAGAAAAAACTCAAATTATGATTTCTAGTAAATAAACATGAAATTGGTAGAAATTAATAGAACATACCTTTAATTTGAAATTTTTTGCAACTAAATGAACTCACACTTCACCTAAAACAAATAAAAAAATTAGATATATCAATACCTACAATCAACTAAATAACAAACCATAATATCATAAATTAAGATTAATTCATACTAAAATACTATAATATAGCCAAAAATATGATTTCTAGTAAATGAATAATCTAACTAACACTTATAAGAATAAAGATTATAATGCATACTCAAGAAATTCCCATTTGATAAATTAGGGTTCTAAATACAAACTCTCTCAAATATAACCTAAAACATGAAATTTATATAAAACAATAGATCAAAATCATGATTAAAACAATGGGTATTCTAATTTTAGTAACTAAAATGAGTTTAAAAGCTTAAATATACCTTGTTTGCCGGAAAAAATGGTGAAAATAAAGGAAAAGAGGTGCTGGCCATGGCTGCTGGAAATGAAAGGGAGAAAAATGATCACTGGGCCAATTTTAGCTAGGTCTGGGCCTTATATACAGCCTAAAGCTCGGCGCCTTAGAGGTGCCGTATTTAAGACGTAACGGCGCCTAATAAATCCTTAAACCATAGTACCTGGCAAGCGCCATAGTTGTCCAGGCATTTATCACGGCACCTAATATCCTGTATGCTATCACGGCGCGTCCGTACACGTGCTGTGATAGCTAATTTTTTTTTTTTTTTTTGTAGTGATATTAGATAATGGAATACCCTTCACAGGGTAGCCCTTTCAATCCCTAGTGGAAAAATACCATATTTTCCATAGACGATCTATACAGCATTATCCCCAAAGCAATGATGTGATCGAAACCCTCAACAAAAACTTTAGTAGCAATCATCAAATGAATGATCGATGCCAAGTCCATTCAATGGATGACTGCTTACTTTCAGCACTCTGGGCCTGTAGAGTCACCAAGAACACCACTACCAAACAGAGACCATTTTCCATAGTGTATGGAGCTGAAGTTGTTTGGTCCGTAGAACTTTTTATGCCCTCTGTAAAAATGACAATCTCTTCGGATGCTGCTAAAAGCACCTGAGGATTTGATCTCAAAGTCCTTGAAGACCGGTGAGATCAAGTTTAACAAGGGGTCTTATCTTATAAAAAAAAAGAATTAGCTCAGGCTTACAATCGACTAATAAGATCTTGCTCTTTTCAGGTAGGAGAGTTAGTGTTAAAAGCCACTCGATCATATTATGAAGGGATTGCACATTGCGAAATTTAATCCAAATCGAGAAGGCCTATACTAAACGCCGACGTCAAGCCCAGTGGGTACTATGTCCTCCAAAAAATGGACATCTATAAACTCTCTCCACCCACTAATGTAAAATTTATCATGAAATACTATGCTTGATAAATTAAGGACTGCCATGCATGGATGACCCTATACTGGGGACTATCATTTTTACATATACAAATAAGTTGCCATTATATTTTACTTCTTATTCAATGATGTGCATTCTTTCTTATATGTATTTATGCATTGACGTCTCTGTTTTCCCTAGAATTTTATCCTATTTTCAAAAGAAAAGCTATTCAGTCTTGCTTTCTTAAAATTCAGTAATTTCGAGTACCCGACTCTCAGTACTATTTTTCAAATATTTCAGAGTTTTTGTTGAAATATTTATCTTTCTTTTGATAAATCCTTCTACAAAACTCTGTTAAAATTAAAAGCTATTATTTTCTATTCTAGGCTTATCTGTTTTCAAAACTGAGATCGGTACACTCATATTTTCAAAAATCGGTTGTTCATATTTTCAAAGAAGTGATTTCTGTGTGCTGCTTTGAGTACTTTATGTTCGAAGATACTTGTAAAAGTCGTCGCAAAAGGCATGAGAGATGTGAGAACAAAATCCATTAAAAATGCCAAAGAGAGTTAGGTAGAAAAATGAATAATAAAGGCACTGAAAAAGATAAAAAGGATAAAGTATCTCTAGAACTTAAAGTCTTGGATAGTCCTTAGGAAATGATCTAAGGCATTATCAAGGCAAGGAGGAATTAAAGCAGCAAAGTACGACCTTAGGTGTGGGCCCCCTTATTGCACGTCAGTCATCCTAAAAGCGACTTGTCGTATTATCGACGGCCAAAATGCTAGATCTTCTATATCTGTATTTTTCTCCAACTCAAGAGAAGCTATATCTTAACGGAAAATAGCTATACAATCACACCATTATTTTACATATGATGACATCTTGTACTTTAATTAGCAGGTGAGTGTGTAAGACCCTGTATCCATACTACGAAGCTAGCCTCAGTCTTAGGAGTTGCAGCATCATTTCTCCTATCTGGTTGACTGTAAAGTAACTAAATTAGTGCAGTTTCTGCCAAAAGCCAATCTCCTCCAAAAGGGTGATGCTTAATTCCACCCAAGTGTAGCCATCCAAGCTGTACTTGTCGCCCGAGTATATGAATAATATTCTCACCAGTACTCCGCCTCACCTATCAAAATATTATCGTCTCTTTTACAATAAGTATTTTCCTACATATTCAAGCTTCTATTCTTACATATAATTTTTCCTGCATAGCTTTGCATATTTTTCTATGCAGATGTCAAAATCTTATTGTATAAATCTGATAAATACTTTTCTACATACTTTTAAATTATTACCAGTCAGGTTTATTTACCTAGGAGCTTCGTAGGAGATTGATGTTCATTCTATAAAAATGGAGTTATCTAGTGCTATTATGCATTAAGGTTTACTATGTTCTTATTTATATTAAGTTTTTTCAATTATTTTTCATGCTGTTTTGATCTTGTATATGTTTGTATAGATATGAGAATTAAATTAGGTATTTGATGCAAATGAGGTGAATTTGTGCCTCTTAAATAAATTTTTTAATTTAATAGAATCAAATTTGAATCTGATACGGACGTAACGCAATGAAAATGAGGCTAATCAGAGCTAAAACAAAGAAATGGCTCACCTAGGAAGCTGCGACGCCAGACCGACAGCAAAGTGGAGCTGTAGTGCCAAATGTGGTACCGCGGCGCCAACTCTTGGGAATTTTTGGCGTTGGAGTGCCAAAAATAGTGCTATAGTGCCACCGCCTACGTCTTAGGTCAATAATAGACGGCTAAGATCAACTTTTTGACGATCCAAAGGTCCAAATTCGGCATGTCTTAAGTATACAAGAGCTATCTATTTAAAACCCTATATTTATGGTTAAAAGGTATATGTTGGGATAGAGAGAAAGAGAAGGAGGTAGCCATGGAAGGAGGAGAAGAAGAGAAAAATGAAGATAAAGATATGCTCTGATCTTCAATTTCTTGATTTGCTCTATAACATCAACACCACTCTTTGTTCATACCATTTTTTCTATATTTTCTTGTAAGTTTTTCTTTGTTGTTTTCATATTTAGAGAGTAGTATAGTTGAGAACAAATCATTGAAGAAAAATTCAAAGGAGCAAGAACTAAGTTTGGAAGAGATGCTTGATAATTTCTATGAACACCTTCAAGTTTTTTTAAGGGGGAATTCTATAACTTTTCTTTCTTTGATTTTGTATTTCTTATGTTCATTGGATTATAATGTCATTGTTCTCGACCTATGTTTTGATTAAACATTTCTTTGTCTAGTTTTACTATGTAAACTAACCTAGTATATTGTGTTTGTTTATTTCTCTCATCTTTCATTAATCAAATCCATTATTGAGTTATGTGTTTTACTTTATACCTATTGCTTCTTTTTAATTGATCACTAAATAGATTGTTGAGTGAAACTTCTATAAGCTTAGAAAAGGGGTTAGAAATTTAGGTACAGATAAAATAATATAAGATCACCTAGTATAGGATAAGATTACATAGGATAGGAATATACCAATGTAACTTGTGCAACCATTTTTTAGATTTTAATCTTAGTACACCTAGGTCAATTCATATTAGGAGTAATGTATTATCTTGTCTAGGTTAATCTAATTGGCACTTCGAAAGAGGTCCTTGGTTACATTAGATTCTTGCTTGACCACTCTAGTGGATTAATTAATTTAATAGAGAAATTGTGAAATAGCATGATAAGAGAATGATTGGAGAATTAAAAAACCTAAATATTTTTCTTATTGATTTATCTTTTATTCATTTGCTCGATAGTTTGGTTTCCTTGGTCTTATTTCTTTAAACTCTATATTTTGTTTGTTTGGATAAAGTTAGGATTGAGATAATTTTGATACTTAGTATTGAATTAGAAATCAATTCTCGTAGGTTTGATACTCTACTTACATATCTATATCACTTATGAATGTGTGTACTTGCACGAGAGTGTGTGAATTTATAGTTGCACATTCTTACAAAGACATTTTTGGTGACGTTGTCAAGGATTAAAATACTAATTCTTGTTAATATTAATACCATTCAATTCTAGCTTTAATTCAAATTTTTTATTTATTTATTTGATTTTTGTTTTAGGTGCTTTTTGATGATAGATTATGGTTATTATGGAGATGGAGATATGATGGACACCGATGAACAATTGCACGAATCACTCATAGCTATGAGCACTCAATTGAGTGTACTATAAAAAGCTAGAAATTATGGAGTTGACTGCTCAAGTAAGTGAATTGACCAAAAGACTTGATGCTTTGGATCCACAAGCTTCACAAAGACCTTTGTGAATTGCTAATTATATAGAGGAAACTACCCAAGAAAGAGATGCCCAATCAACTTACAACTGATACACTTTATTGCAAATGGCCATATGTAACAAAGATACCCTTATTCAAATTTCTACAATCCAAGTTGGGAGGAGTATCCTAATTTCTCTTGGAGCAACAATCAAGACTCATCACTGCATTTTCACAATGAGCCTATGTTCAGATTGGAATTTCTTCATCAACAACCTCTACAAGAAGAAAAGCCACCACTGGAGCAGGTATTTGAGTATTACATACGAAGAATAAATACATACCTCCACAAGTAAAAGGAAAAGCCATCTATATAAGATATAATGATGCAACAATTGCAAAAAATCGATGCTTTTCTCCAAGAGCAAGAAGTTTCAATATGAAATCGTGAATATCAAGTAGGCTATGTTGCTATAATCATTAACCATTCCGAAGGCACCTTTCATAGCAACACCGATTCAACTCTGGAGGAGCAATATTGCACCACTACAACTTGTAATGGTTTGTATAATGATGAGTTGATATTTGAGCTTCAAAGAATAGAGTGAGATGGGAAAAATACCACTATGTAAAGTGAAGTGGACCAACATGTGAATATCAACATGATATCTTTTAAAGAAAATCTAATCCCAAGGTCACCATTGATGAGAAAGCTTCGAATTGAAGACTTTGGAGAGCAATTTTTTTGTCCACAACCGCTAAATCAATAATTTATAGCAAGTGGACCTATGGTAACTCATTCTCACTATTTCTTCTCTTCCAATTATGAATATAAGGTGTTGCATTCTCAAAATATGAGCTTAAAATATCATATTCGTGTATTGAGATAGTCAATTGATGATATTAATACTACAATAAATATTACCTTTGCCGATACAATAAAAATAATGTGTCAGCAAAAGTATGCTTCACCAATGCATTGTAATTCTATGCATCAGTATATGTCTTAAAAATAATTCAGTACGAGGTATAATTTTCGACGGACTGCATGTCGGAAAATATTTAGCGTCTAAAATTTTCAGATTTTTTTGGATCTTTTGTCGACACGTTGGTGACTTTACGTCAGCAAAGGTTGTCCCAAGAAAAAATTTCCCTCAAAAGGTGAATTTTATGTGCGTATTTATTTTCAAATAAAAAAGTTAAATACATTTGCCAACATATAGTTGATTTTGCGTTGACAAAGGGTTGTCCCAAAAAAAATTACCCGTGAAAGGCAAATTTTTAACATGTATTTTTTTTTAGATAAAAAAATATATGTATATTTGTTGACATATTTTAGATTTTGTATCGGCAAAGGGTTGCCCCCATAAAAATTATCCGCAAAAGATAAATTTTAATGCGTATTATTTTTAGATAAAAAATGTAGAAAGGGTTCAAAGTGCCTAAGCATTTTTATTTTATTTTATTTTATTTTTATTATCTACACATTTGCCGACGCATGTTTGCGTTGGGAAAAGTTAAGTATTTTCTTTTATTTTTTTTATCGATACATTTACCAATGCTCTTTGGCATCACTAAATGTCGAGTAATTTTTTGTTTTTATTATTTATACATTTGCCCATACTCGCTTACGTCGGCAAGAGTCGAGTATTTTTTTAGTTTTTTTTTTTATCTATATATTTGTCGACACAATACATTAGAGGTATGCAACTTCATACCCATATTATACCTTTAGTTAGTCATCTTCTTCTAAATAAAAACTGTGATATTGGCTCCTAGTCTTTCTTATTTTACTTTATTAGTTTCAGTTCTACTATCTTAATAGTGTATTATTTACTATCTTTTAAAAGATCATTACTTGGTTTTGGTTATTTATGTCGTTGCCTTCTAATTCTTTTAGCCATTTTTTTAATCTTAGCAATTAAAAAAGGAAATGATCATCTTTTCATTGTTAACTTGTAAATTATGTGGAAGAAATCATATTTTAAGTTCCTTTCTTGAAATAGTGCAACTGAAATGATATTTATATCCATTAATTTGGGTTTTAGTCTTGTTTAAGATTATAAGATGTGCTAGTGCATTTTATTGCTTAACAACATCTAAATATATACTATGGAAAAAATAAAAGAAATAACTAATACCAATTCAATATTCTAAACTTTCGCATAAAAATATATATTTTTGCTCTGCAGATTGTGAGGTTGACCTCAACTAAAGTTTTTATTGGCCAAATTATGTCTCCATTTTTATAATACTGTAAACAATTATATAACGGGATTTTGTAATGTAAATTTATGAACAATTGTATTATTTTTACTATTTAATGAAATTATCATTTTTTTAATTTATTTGTTATTAACAATTAGCATATGAATTAATTATATATAATATTAAATTATTTATCAATTATTAAAAATTAAATTATTAATTATTAATTAATATTTAGATACTAAAATTAATTTATCATTAATAATAAATAATCAATTTTTTAATGTAATAAAACATTTGGTGATGCATAAATGCTAGTGCGACAATAAAAGTTTTTTTAAATTAAAAAAAATAAGTAGTAACTTTTCACTTTGCTGACGCATTTTTGTGTCGACAAAAGTTTGACATTCACTGATGTGTGTTTTGAGGCGGTAAATGGTTAACCACCGACTCCAAATTTATCACTTTTTCACTGATGCAAGATTTTTGCCGATGAAATACACTCATCGGCATAAGTCAATGACGTGTTGGCAAATAATATTTTCACCTACGAGTTTCATTTTACGTCAAAAATGGACTTTTAGTGATGGTCTTTCACCGACACCGAGTGCCGACACGAAAATGTGTCAGCAAAAGTATTTTGACTTTTATAGATGCATTATAGGCCCGTTTGGGATAACTTTTACTTGCTGAAGTAAAAACTCCGGAAGATCTTCCTAGAAAAGCTAGTGGTCCATGCTTCATTAAAAAGATCTTCTAATTAAAAAAAGATCTTCTGAAAATTCAACCAAACACCCCAAAAAATAACTTTTGAGCTCCAAAATATTTTTGGAAGCTATGCCAAACAGGCCTTATGAATACTTTTGTTGACGCTTCAATGCGTCAGTGGAATTCTTATTCCTTGTAGTAAGGGTAGACCTCAAGCGCTTTAATTCAAGCCGAAGACTTTAATTCAAGTGCTTCTTTAGAAGCAATCTACGTAATGCTTTCTATTTTTGTGTATTGAGCAATTTAAGAAGTTGATACTACTTCAAGGAGACCAAACTTCATGGCTATGTGGTAACGAGAGGAGTATCCCTAAATTCATTTTTTTATTCTTTAATTTCCCAATATTTTGTATACTAAGTTTGAGGGATGGAGTTAACCTTGTTGGATTAATTGTGCTTTTATTAGTTTGTTTGTTGTTTTGTGTTTATTTTCCTAATTGTATGATTATGTGTTTGAATAATTGGAGATATTTTGTACTTTCTTTAGTGATTTTCTAGTTCTAATAATAAGAATCATAGGTGAATTGGTGCATAACTCATTGAAAAATGTAGCTATTAGCTTAGTTTTATGGATAATTCTTGTGTTAGTTTATTTCGATTGTGAAAATCTATATTTGAGTACAATGCCTTTATCTTTAATTTATGAGTGAATCTATAGAATGTTTATATGAACATAATATTTTGATACTCTCAAAAGTGCTAGAATTTGCTTGATAATCTCAGATGTTTATGTGACTGTGTGCACTTGCACGGGAGTGTGTGAATTTAGTATACCTATTTTGAGCTTTGTAAAGCCTTTTTTTTCAACTACATTCATATTAGTTTTACCTAAAATAATATCATTCAACTTTTATTTCTTGAGCATATTGATTATTTTTATTGAAGTATTTTGAGTTATGCTATATTATGGGAGGATAGGTGGAGTGAAATTGAAAAAAAAAAAAGTTACGCACTTATTCATGAAAGAAATAAATAAGTTTGGAGCTGTGCAACTCAAAGAGAAAAAATAACAAAAAAACAATAAAAAAATTAAATAAATGAGGCCAAGCAGAGCTAAAACGAAGAAATGATACACCTGGGAAGTCACGGCGCTAAACCAACTACAAAGTGTGGCTGCAGCGCCAAATATGGCATAGTAGCACTAACTCTTGGGAAGTTTGGCGTTGGAGTACCAAAAGTGGCGCTGCGGCACTACCGCTTGCGTCCTACGTCAATAATAGACGGCCAAGATCAACTTTTTGATAATCTAAAAGTCTAAATTCGGCATGCCTTATGTATACAAGAGCCATCTATTTAAAACTCTATATTTATAGTTAAAAGGGGCATGTTGGGATAGAGAGAAAGAGAGGGAGGCAGCTATGGAAGAGGAAGAAGAAGAGAAAAATGAAGCTAAAGATATACTCTGATCTTCCATTTCTTGATTTCCTCCATATCATCAATACCACTCTTTATTCACATTATTTTTTCTTCAGTTTCTTATGAGTTTTTCTTTGTTATTTTCATATTTAGAGAATAGTATAGTTGAGAGCAAATCATTGAAGAAAAACTCAAGGGAGCAAGAACTAAGTTCGGAGGAGGAGCTTGACAATCTCTAGGAATACCTTCAAGCTTTTCTAAGAGGGAATTCTATAACTTTTCTCTCTTTGATTTTATTTTTCTTGAGTTCTTTGGATTATAATGTCATTGTTTTCAACTTATATTATGAATTAAACATTTCTTTGCCTAGTTTTACTATGTGAACTAACCTAGTATATTGTATTTATTTATTTCTCTCATCTTTCATTAATCAAATTCATTGTTGAGTTATTTGTTTTACCTTATACTTATTGCTTCTTATTAATTAATTACTAAAGAGATTGTTGAGTGAAACTTCTATAAGCTTAGAAAAGGGATTAGAAATTTAGACTTAGGTAAAATAATATAAGATTACCTAGTATAGGATAAGATTGCATAGGATAGGAATATACCTATGTGACTTGTGCAACCATTTTTTAGATTTTAATCTTAGTGCACCTAGTTCAATTCATATTAGGGATAATGTGTTATCTTGTTTAGGTAAATTCAATTGGTACTTGGAAAAAGCTCCTTGGTTACATTAGATTCTTAGTTGACAATTCTAGTCGATTAATTAATTTAATAGAGAAATTGTTAAATAGCATGATAAGAGAATAATTGGAGAATTAATAAACCTAGATATTTTTCTTATTGATTTATCTTTTATTCATTTGCTTGATAGTTTCGTTTCCTTGGTTTTATTTCTTTAAAGTCTATATTTTGTTTGTTTGGATAAAGTTAGGGTTGAGATAATTTTGATACTTAGCATTGAATTAGAAATCAATTCTTGTGGGTTTGACACTCTAGTTCCATATCTATATTACTCGTGACCGCGCATATTTACATAGAAGTATGTTAATTTATAGTTGCACATTCTTACTAACAACTGATTCTTCGAGTTTGGGCTAAATAAACCGCTGTTGATCTTTAAATGATGCCTTTGTTTTTGTTGGCTCACTCGAGTTTGATCTTGAGCGCGTTTTGTCTCATCCTTTTATCTTAGGAGAGACTCATTCTTTTTACTGGCTTAAGAATACAATCTGAGATTGGCCTTTTGCCAATAAAATAAACCAACAAATTTAAATGATTGCAGGGACTATCTTTTAAAAGGTTACTTCCTGGACCTGGTTTCCCCTTTTTTATTATTCTTACTTCTTTCATTTCTTTTTTTGCCTTTTAACTGTTTTTCTTAATATGGTGGAATATTTGTCTGTATATGTAGCAAGAAAATAGCATATATGTTCTATCAGTCTGTGACATTTGCAATAAAATGAGAGGACATAATTGCGTGGTTGGAGTTTAGCATATTCAGTCGTCATTGGAGTTCGAAATTTGCATATTTATGAAGAATTTTAAAATCATGAAATAAAATAAAAAGTTTCTTGAAGTAAATTTACCCGTAAGTGTAAGCATATATGGATATGTTATGGTGATGTTTTTATGTTAATTGTGAAAGGAATTAAAAACAAAAGAAAACACTTTTAATTTAAAACAAATTGAACTTTCTGTTTTCATTCTCGTTTGCACATTAATTTTCTTTTTTCCCTTTTGATGGAAACTAACTTTAACTACAAACTCCTAAAATTCGATGTTTTGTCCTCGACCACTCTCGGATGGTCAAATAGAGATAAAAAGTCTTGTAAAATGCCAACCATTAAAGAAATATTGTATGATTAAAAACATGAATTGGGGATCTCCATTATAACGGAAATTGAAATTTGACATTATCAATTTAACACGCAACAAATAACGATGCGATGCCGTCTTAACTTGATCCAAGTGCTGTTACGTGTAAATAACTTATTGGGGGCCCACCACTGTGGTAAGCTAGAGAGCAATTGAGCTTGGCAGCCAGTTGTTTCATGTGTCAATTCCATACTATTTGGTTGGGCTGAACCGCTCAAGTGATGCACTTTCGTCAACGAAAATATAGCTCGAAGCTCACTCAATTATCAAACTAAAAAGTTAGAAGGAGCGTAAAAATATAAAATACATGTCATGTCTTCCCCTAACGGATGGAGATCACCTGTCCCCGTTCTATGTCCCCTACTCTGTCCCGTTCATAAAGAAAGGCCACGTGTACCCCAAAAGAAAATAGTGCTAGAGCTTGTTCGGAGAGTACATTTATACCAACAGCCAATTGATTAATTATTCATTTATCATACTACAACTGAAGGAGAGAGAAACAAAAGGCAAACTCTCTCACTCTTATACAGTCGAGCTTCAAATGACCAGCGCTGGAGCTCCGTCTTGCCGCACGCGCCACCGCATTGACGAGCTACGGTCCCGAAACCACCAACTCTTCCCAAGAAATATAAATTGACTCTTAGTAAATTCAAGTCGAACTGAACAGTACAAAGGCGTCTCCCATCTCTAGTCAGTTTACCAATCAATAAACCCTAGTCTTTCCGATCTGGTTGACATTTTTTTCTTCTTTCATAAGCAAAACTAAATGGAATGGAATAAAGAAAGTGGATCTGAAAAGCTTAACCTCTGGTCAATGAGATTATTCTCAAACAAATTGAATAACTGATTCAATGTCCTCAAAAAAAAAAAAAAAAATCTAAATCAAATTGTTCCCTTTAATAGAAAAAAGAATGAAATAAATATTCCCAACCATTGCTTAAAAACCCAGAATTAGGAGTAAATATCCCCTGCAACTATTGCTTAAGTTTTGGATATTCTATTATTTTACCTCACAGAAATTGTTATCTTTTTGAAAAATTGAAATTCCCTGAATTGAAAGGACTTGTAAAGATCCCTTGTTGACAATAAGATCTAAACCAAACTATTGTCCAATAACTGAACTGGACCGTCCACCAAATACCCGCTGTTTAAGAGAGTCTTCTTTTGATCTTTTTCCACTAGATTACGGATTGATTGTTTCATTTTTTCCTTTTTCTTTTTTATTTTTTCTTTTTTCTTTTCTTTTTTCTTTGAAGATATATTCTCTCAAAAGAAAAAAAGGAAAAAAAAAAAAAAAAAAGATAAAGGTACGTGTCTCTCTTTGTTTCTTTTCTTTTCAATTCTCCAAACAAGACAGGTTTATGGACACGTGGCTTTATTAGGAAGATGGGACAGAGAAGGGAACACCGTATGGGGACAGGTGATCTCCTTCCGTCTAACGGAATAAAATACAATTCTCCCACACGGAACGTATAAAGAGATAAGGAAGACCACAAAAATAAATAATGAATAAATAATAAAAGTCTTACCTTTCATGTTGCCATTAGCGCAGGCAAAATTGATCACAAAAGAGGGAAGGAGATACAGTTGGAATCAAAAACGATTTTCGCAGCGAAAGATTGGCCTAAGAATATTCAAAAATTTTCTCAAAATAATTGACTATATGAGTGTATAGTATTAATTCATATCAAATAGGAATATACAAAGAAAATAGATCTAATACCTTTTGTAGCTTATCAGCGGATACTAACTTTTTTGTCTTCTAAACCACGATCTTCCAATCCAAGCCTCAAGTATAACTGGATGAACATGTGGGCATTGCGTATAATTTCTTAAAACTCACACTTTAGGCGCTTGCAATTTTCTCAATTGCAAGAGTTTTGTTCTACAGAGAATAGAAGACTTTCTTCTTTTTCTCTCTAATTTATGGAGGCTCTGTAGCAATTAATATGTAGTGTATATTATTTCTACTAGGGTTTCCTTTATGTGTGTATATATATATATATATATCTATATATTAAACTATTTAATAAATTAATTAATATATATATATATATAAATGTTTACGAAAACAAAAAAATCTTAACTTTTATTTTGAAGCCGTAAGCTTCTTTTTAACAAAACATTGTTTTATATATATATATATATATCTAAATAAGAAAATTCAGTCAGTTTCCCAATTTCTATTTATCTAATTATCTGATAATTAGATATTTTTAAATTTAAAATTTAAACAAATTGAGAAACTTATCCCTCAATAAATTTAAATTAATTAATTCGAAATTAATTAAATAATTAATTATTAACAATTATTAATTACATATAGATAAACTATTTATCTAGACAATGTATACAGTAATAGAAATAATGTAATATCTAGTACAGTGTTTGTAAGAGGTGGAATTGGGGACCTATGGATCTGTAATTTAAGCTCCACATTAATTAAACTCTTTAATTAATTTGTCTAATTTATTAATTCCAGCATTACTCCACTAAGAATCTGGAATTGCACTCTTGAAATTACATAATTAATTTACTCAGAAAACAGTGAGCAGTCCATCGATTTAATCATTATATGTAGTTCAATCCTCTATAGACAATTCATAATTAGAGCTAGGTTATATTTCGTTTACCTCTCTAATTACATCTTTATCCTTGTATACCATTGATTCTCTAATGAACAATTAATTTATAAATCTATTATAAATTGAGTACTCAAATTATTCAAGTCCTGAATCAATACACAAGAGAATCATCTTTCTAACTTCCTAATGGAAGGAATGGATTCCATATCTGTAAGCTACATTCCCAGCTACTCATCTCATCATGCTCCGAAGATACAAGTATTTCGATCTGTTTACGAAACAAACCTTTAACAAGTATGTCAAAGAACATAATGTTATAGATATGAGTCTATAACTACTCAGGATTAAGATTGATTTACATATGATCATCTAGTGATATTATTTGAACTCTCAACAGTTAACAGAATTTATGTGAGATTCAAATCATGTCTAGTCTAGTCCTATATAATCAAATTATATAAAGTACCTCTATTGTGATGTCAACACATTAATAGTCCGAATAAGACTATTAAATTCTCAATGTTAATAGACTGTACTAATAATATTTAATTAAAGATCACAAACTTTAATTAATTATTATGGACTATATTTAGTTTATTATCCATAAATTTAATCCTCATGTATATAACACTTATATACTAAATTTATAGTCATATAAATAAACTAGGAATTTTCTGATATTTAAAGACATACCAATTATGTACAAATTCAAATAGAAACATGTCATTTTATTAATTCAGTAAATATCCAAAATATACATGCTTTTAGGGCATAAACCCTAATAGATACTTCGTGTATATATATATATATGTTAGGTGTTGACTGGACCCACGAAAGGAGAAAATATCGTTGAAAATGAGAATTAAAAATGAGATTAAAAACCTGATCATCAATGGGTATGAGATTCGTAAGCACTCAAATCACAATTATAACTATAAATATTCAAGGAAGCAAACACAAAAAAAGATACCGAGGAAAAAAAAAATGGCGGCAGCTTCTTTATCATTATCTATGCTTCTGCTAATATTGTTAACTAATTTTCATGGCCAGGTTCTTTCGTTGGATCATGGTACGTATACATTGATCGTTATAACTATGGTACATACATATGCACATATCATAATAAAGTTCTCATCTGATATAGCAAAATCTCATACTTGTGTTAATTTTCATGTGTTTTTGCAGATTTTAGTTACATGAAATCTGTGCAAAATGCTAGTGATCTTCCATTAGAGGCACAATACGACTACATAGTAATAGGAGGGGGCACGGCAGGCTGTCCTTTGGCTGCAACTTTGTCAGAGAAATATTCAGTGCTTGTCCTTGAACGAGGCGGTGCACCTGAATCCTACCCTAATGTCTTGAATGCTGGCGGGTTTTTCCGTAATCTCATGGAAGAAGACAACGGGGATACCCCGGCGCAGAGGTTCACGTCGGAAGACGGTGTTGATAACGTGAGGGGTAGGGTTTTGGGAGGGACAAGCATGATAAACGCCGGCTTCTTCTCGAGAGCGGACGGCGAATTTCTTTCGGAGTCCGGCATCGAATGGGATTCGAATGAGGTTGAGAAGGCTTATGAGTGGGTGGAAGAGACTATAGTGTCACGTCCGAGTTTGGCTGTTTGGCAATCTGCTGTGAAAGAAGCTTTGTTGGATGCTGGCGTTGGTCCTGACAATGGTTTTACTTTGAATCATGAACTCGGGAGTAAAGTTTCGGGTTCAACATTCGATGAGGTTGGGAGGAGACATGGATCTGTTGAGCTACTTAACAAAGGAGACCTTAAAAACTTGCGTGTTGCTGTTCATGCTACTGTGGAGAGACTTATATTGTCCACCAAAACATCAGGTTTGTTTCACACTTCCATTTTTTTTTATTATTATTCAAAACCGAACATATTTATGCCATGTGGATAGTAGTGTTATGATGCAGAGTTTATGAAAAGACTAAGTCTCGTATACTTCTTCTTAGATTTGTAATTTAAACGATATGGTCGTAAAAGTGACAATCAACTAGTGAAGGTCTAACGGTAAAAAAAACGTTTATATACAGTACCTAATAACTTATTATAATAAGGTTACTTTGTTTACGTTTATATTGCATGCATGGCCACTAGCTAGGACAAGGCCCATCAGAGGTGTGTCGAAGGCAAGACAGGCTTTAGTAATTTAAAACGCTGACCAAGGCCAAATCGGTCCAATGCAATTGGCTTAGCATTGAAGAATTATGGGGCTAGATTAGCTTGTCTCAGTCCAACTTGCACCTCTAGCTAGTAGCATCAATCAACTAACAGTGCAATTTACATTCTAGTAACGGAAAAAGAAAATGTCATTCTTTCTTTAAGTGCTAATTTTGAGAGAACAACTCTTTCCATCTAATTAGTGAACTAAGCAACTTGTTTGTGTTTTGACAGAGCCGACTGCCATTGGAGTCATATACACCGATTCAAGAGGAAAATCTCACAAGGCATTAGTGCACCCCAAAGGAGAAGTTATTCTTAGCGCTGGTGCAATCGGGAGCCCTCAACTTTTGCTACTTAGCGGAATTGGCCCACATTCCTACCTTTCTTCACTCCATATCCCCCTAGTCCATTCCCAACCCAACGTGGGCAAATTCATGGCCGATAATCCACGTAACAACATTAACCTCATAATCCCATTCCCATTCGACCCTTCTTTAGTACAAGTTGTAGGAATCACACGTGATTATTTCATAGAGACATTCTCTTACAGCTTATCTTTTGCTCCAAGTCCATCACCATTTACCCTTCTTCCACCTCAGTCCTCATCTGATTTGAGTGCGGCAACTATTGCTGAGAAAGTCGCCAGACCCTTGTCCCACGGTTCCCTTCGGTTGGCTTCCCCGGCCGAGGCGAAAGCCGCTCCACATGTTCGGTTCAACTACTTCGCCAACCCGGCTGATCTTTCTACGTGCGTTAGCGCCATGAGGAAGATTGGGGAGATGCTGGAGACTAAGTCAATGGATCGTTTTAAGTACGAGGATCTCAGGGGTTCAAGAGGGTTCTTGTTCTTGGGGCCTTCTTTGCCGACAAACCAATCGGACGATTCGTCGATGGAAGACTTTTGTCGAAGCTCGCTGACGACCTTTTGGCACTACCATGGAGGATGCCTTTTAGGGAAGGTGGTTGACGAAAATTTTCGGGTTATGGGGACTAATTCTCTTCGTGTTGTTGATGGTTCCACTTTTAGTTCCTCTCCTGGGACCAACCCTCAGGCCACTCTTATGATGTTAGGCCGGTAAGTTATTTTTATTATATGCATAATCATATTTTGCAGCAAAATTTTCAGCATGAGTATTTAGTTACTTTATCTGTATTTTGACCTTGTATTTTTCATTTAATTTGATTCTAATCGTTCGTCTTGGTTTTAATATTTAGGTACATTGGACTTAAGATGCTGCGCGAAAGAATATAAACACATTGGTGGAGATGTTATATGCTCAATAATTTTTATACATATTTGTACACCAGTAAGAAGTCATTGTTCGATATTTAAACTTCCTCACAATTTAATGTCTTCTTCAGCAATTTTAATAATTAGCGACGATGAGGCTGCTCTTGACTTTTAAGGCTTCGAGATCGTAATACGTAAATTGCTTCTTTTTCTTTTTTTTTTTTTTATTTCTCCTGAGTAAAAATATATATTATATTGTCGTAAATTGCTTCTTTTTGTTTTTTTATTCTCCCGAGTTTAATGATATATTATATTGTTTCTAACTAATTAATATTTGTAGCATACATACTCGCGAAGTATTATCAAGATAAATGAACTATATATCGTCAACTATCCGTTACTACTCAACTTACTAATTTGAAAAGTAATATCCACAAATAAAATTGATTAAAGAAAAGGAAACAAAAAAGAAATAAGCAAACACATATTAAAGTGTATGGAGATCAATTGTCACAGATATTATCTCTTTTCTATCGCTCCAATCAAAATAAACACGCCCACCGCAAGATGTTATGAAAAATCCTCAATAGAAACACCTTGATCTTTGAAGCAACATTCAGTTTCCACAATCCTTTCCACAAATTTGCATGATTCCCAAACGATGATGGACCACTTAGCCGATTAGGTTCCATATAATTAATGCAGCATATACTTGAGGCGAAAAATATATAGTACTGCGCCTAAATTTCACTTTTTATTTTCGAGAGGTCATAATACGGTCTTTGATCATAACTAAATAATTCGGGCCAAGGTGACGAGCAATTAAACTCAATTTCACTTAGTATACCTACCGGGAAGATCAGTCATCCATGTTTTCAACGAAAAGAAACAAAGACCTTGTTTACTGATCTGCAATGGAATGAGTGGAAAGAGAATAAAAGAGAAAGAGAATGAAGAGGAATAAAAACAATGAAAAAGTAAACATGCTCAAAGAAAAAGTAGAAAGAAAACCATCTGTGTTAACGATCTTACACATGGTGACACATGGTGACGATTAAAAGAAGTCCTAGAAAAATCCTGTCTATTCCCAAAGGAGTCGGTCAACTTCTTCGTCATCGAATCAATTTGCAAACCTTTGCAAATCTACATCTTTTAGGTCATTCTTTTCACGAATGAAAACCTTCTAATTTTCAAATTTTCATCCAGTTTAAAAAAATAAAAGGCATTATCAAGTTTTAATAATTCTTTTACTGTTTAAAAATAAAATGAATCCATAATTGCGTCATTTTTTATATGTTTTCGTAATTCAGTTGGTCGTATGCAAATTTGAATTCGAGTTATCAAACTTGATATATATTGAAAGATCTGCTCTGTTAAATATTACAAAATAAATAATTAATTGATTAAATTAATAATTAATTAATTATGTTGTAACATGCAGATAAAATATGTTGCAACAACGAGTACATATGTTACAACAGAATATAAAAAAATAAAGAGATGAACACAAGACGTTTTTAACGTGGTTCGGATCTCTTCTACTCTACGAGGTCACTCCCAGAGATTAAATAAATTAGTAAAGTATCAAGATTACAAACACCAATTGACTAACGCAATAAAAGACTCCCTCTTTTCAATTGTCGCAATGTATTGTAACAACTCCACCAATCTTGTTTAGCGAGTCCCCTCGTCTTGTTGATCCTTCACACATGAACTCTCTTCACTGGTCTGGATCTTGTCTCCTCCCGAAGACGTGTTGCTCTTCCTCTCGAAGAACAAGATGCACTCAAACAAAGTACCTAGAAAACCCTAAAGCTCTCTAAGTCTCACAATGACAATAGAACAAACTCTATGCCTTACATAAAAACTCTCTCAAAGAGTATTTTCTCTCAAGTAAAGTGCATACAAATCCCTTGGACATGGTGAGCTTTTATAGATGAATTTTCAGCCCCAATTTTGTGCTTTCTTAGTGTGAAAAGGCTGAAAATAAGAAAGGAATAATTTGCCACAAAATCTGTTGTCATTCTTTATTTGGATAGTCTGAAATCTGTTGCAACAACTTTCATGAATTATACCTAAAAAGTGTCCAGATGCATTGAGAGAAGTTCTCCACGATTTTGGTTTTGAAATCACTCTTTTATACCTGTAAAATCTTTCCTTAAAGACAAAGATTGATTTTACAATTGATTAGAGTCAATCAAAATCAAATAAGAAAACTTTCCATAAACAGCATAATCTGTTGCAACAGATTTTGCCTGAAAATCCTGACAGCTCATAAAATTAATTATATTAATTTAATGAGGACATATTCTGTACCATAATGGACGAAATATTATCTTGATTCTGCTTATATACCTGTAAAAATCATTATCCAAGATTTGAAATAATAAAGAGCAAGAATCAATCTAAAAATGGAAACTTAATCAAGGAAAAATGAGATAAAATATCTCAATCAATTAGGCCTAGCTTAGTCACGAAATTCCATCAGAAATAATCCCTATCAACCTTCTAGAATCGTTTAATAAGAAAAATTAGGCCAAATGATGCAAGAATAAAAACTTTCCGAAATTGGATTTTCGCCTGTACAAATCCGTTGCGAGCAATCCTATAAATCTGTTGTAACAAGTGTTTTACAACATCAGCAGACCTGTAGCAACAACTTATTAGTTTTCTAACAACAACTTGAATTTATTATTTTTGCCAATTGTTTGCCAACATTGGCCAACACTTTGGACCTAACATATACCTTAGTGGGCAGATTTATTGCACTTTTAAGGCTTTGTGATTGCACGGTATGTTGTGAAATGTCCACTGAAAGTGGGTTTGGCCTCGCTGCCTTTTGTCTCAGGTGAATGGATCGACTTAAGTTCTTTGTTCAAATTCAACCTACGATATTAGAGTTAGAAAGCTTATTAGGCTCTGAAATTTTTATGAGAAATTTTTATGAGAAGTCTTTCTATGTGTCTACTTAATTTTTGGAAAGTTTCACCTTTATACCCTACTCCTATGATTTTATAAAAATCTTTTAACACAAGTTGGTCATTACCAAAGAAAAGCTATAAAACTGATTTTTTATATTTGGTTCTATGATTTCAAAGAGTAAATATTTTTAGTTTAGGTCAAAATTTTAAATACATGTTTATATATATGTTAGAATTATTTCTAAAAAGTTTCATGGTTTTTCGATATGTATAAAATTAATTATGATTTTCATAATATACAATGTATTAATATTTCAAATGCTGAAATGAATTTTAAAGCACTATAAAATGATCTATTTTGGAATTCCTAAATTTTGTACATATATTATAATGTCTTTATTGGATTGAAACGTCTGCTAGAGAAGTGATTGAAAAATGACTTTTCTAGTAATATCAAAGCATTGTATAACAAAGGTCACATAACCTGTGACCATTGATTATTTCTAAAAAAATCATAATTCTATGATCACGAATTGTTTGATTCTGTTACACAAAACTGTTACATTACTAAAAAGAGTCATTTTTCAAAATATTTCTAAAAAAATTATTTTATTCAAAATCCCAAACTACTAGGAAGTTATCTGTAGGGCGTTTGTCAATAAATAGCAGTTCCTGAAAAAAAATATTTTGAAAAAAAAAACTACAATAAAAAACTTCTATTAATCTAATAGGATTTTCCAAAACTATACTACTGAACCTAATTACCTCAAAGGTTTTTACCTAGCATAAATGTGGAAACTACCAAGAAGTTTCCTTCCTATACGTGGGACCTTGGAAGAGTATCATCTATGTCCATGCACTGTCATTATCCACCTCCATTTATCTATTATATGTGTGGTTTCTTCATTGCATAGACACAGCCGACAACGGCATTTCCAGAGACAAGCAAGTTATTTTAGAAAGTTAGTTTTAGAGATCTAATTCTCGAGCCCTTTTTTTTTTTTTTTTTTTGACAGAGTACTACTCTAATTTTAGTAAAAATTGGTTAGAATTATGTGTGTGAATTTTGAGTGTCCTATTTTAGGTTTCCTCTTATAATCTGTTGGATTTTGATGTACCAAGATCGGTCAGATGAACAGAAATAGCTTTCTTCTATTTCACCCATGTTGTTGTGCTCACCGTAAACGTTATTTACAAGTCAATCATAGTTAGATCGATATTGAATACTAACATTTTTCTTTTTTTCATTCATTTTTCGGAAACTAACATAAGAACTTTAGAACTTTCATGATATTTGAAAGATCTGCTTTGTTAGATATTACCAAATAATTAATTAATTGATTAAATTAATAATTAATTAACTATGTTGTAACATGCGGATAAACTATGTTGCAACAACGAGTGCATATGTTGCAACAGAACATAAAAAGTAGAAATGAACACAAGACGTTTTTAACGTGGTTCGGACCTCTCCTACTCCACGGGGCCACGCCCAGAGATTAAACAAATTAGTAAAGTATAAGAATTACAAGCACCAATTGACTGACACAATAAAAGACTCCCTCTTTTCAATTGCCGCAATGTGTTGTAACAACTCCACTAATCTTGTTTAGCGAGCTCCCCTCGTCTTGTTGATCCTTCACACGTGAACTCCCTTCACTGGTCCGGATCTGCCTTCTCCCGAAGACGTGATGTTCTTCCTCCTGAAGAACAGGATTCACTCAAACAAAGTACCTAGAAAACCTAAAGCTCTCTAAGTCACACAATGGCCATAGAACATACTCTATGCCTTACAAATAAAAAACTCTCTCTAAGTATATTTTTCTCAATGAAGTGC